>WFKH01011581.1:64415960-64432396 GCA_016163765.1 Magallana hongkongensis | reverse complement strand
AACTTGCATGGATGGTGTGTCTTATGATACTGATGCACCTGACAGGCTTGAATGCTGAATCTGAGCCATAGGTTTCGGATGCTGGATGAGGTTTAGTTTTTTTTTTTTAGAACAGGTAACATGTTTTATAGATAATAGCTTGCATTGTTGATTTAACTATGATATAAATTAATCGCAGAGGTAGCTTCAGATGCAGAGCCTGATCTCCATTATCAAGGATGCTAAAAAAATCTTTTACCTTAATCAAACCTGCTTGATAGATGTGTATGTTGTTAAATGATATTATATATAACATGATTCCTATGATATAGTATTGTATGATACACTATTGTTTTATATCATACAAGTTATATGATACGATATGTATTGTATCAAATTCTTTGTATATTATGATATGATATTGAATCATGATATTGTTATGTATAGTATTGTATATTATTATACAATATTGTATAATATGATTTTGTATTGTATATTATTTTATCACATGCTATTGTTTTATATGATATTGCTATATATATTAAATATTGTATCATATGAAACAATATTGTATAATATAAAATATAGTATCATATGATACAATATTGTATAATATGATATTGGTTTGTCTATTATTATATCACATGAAATTGTATTATATGATATTGTTACATATAAAATTGTATTATATTATACGATATTGTATACTATGATATTGTATTATATAATATTTATTACATGATATTGTATCATATGATCATTATGTTGATATAATGTTGTATCAAATTATATTGTATCATATGATACAATATCATATTATGTATCAAATATGATACAATATCATACAATACAATATCATACTATATTATACAATATAATAACATATGTTAAAATATTGTGATGTATAATGTGATATGATATTGTATCATATAATACTATGTTGTATCCTATGTATATTATATATTATGATATTGTATTATGTGATCAAATACAATAATGTATAACATGATACAATGTCATATCATATGTAACATTATCATATTGCATCATTATTTATTACAATATTATATGATATATATTGTAAGTATCATAGGATGCAATATTAATTTCATATTATTGTATTGATAAACATTGTATCTTATAATACCGTATGAAATAAACATATGATTATTATACAATTTTTTTAAACATATGATATACAATATTGTGTCAAAACAGTATCCATGAATATCATTCACTATGATTTTCATATAATATGATAAAGGTGGTCTCATAAAGGTGATGCCTCGTCTCGGTGAGCTTTGTTATGTTTCTTTCTGATAATTTATGAAAAACATACCAGCTGTTGAACTTAGTCATTTTTTGGCAAAATATTGCATATAGGGTACCCCTATTGTATGGATAACTCCTCCTACAGTTTCCAAGATAGGAAGTTGTTCATTTTCAGATCAATTGGACATATATCAGAGGTGTGCATATTGCTAGGGTTTTTATTTCTGATAATTTATGAAAAAAAATAGCAGCTGTTGAACTTAGTCATTTTTTGGCAAAGTATTGCATATAGAGTACCCCATTTCTCTGGATAGGTAGTGTTCATCAATTCAGGGTTGACAAATGGATTATAGATACTCTTCACATAAGAGAAAACCTGGTTTGCTGTCACATTGACAGCTTTTCTCTTGTTCTCTTGTTCAACAGATTAGCATGGATTTAATTTAGCACATTCCATAATGTACCTACTAGTATTTATAAATATATATATGTTTGACATTTGGTTATTTAGCAGAAGCCGCATTCTGCTAAAACTCTAATAGGAATACAAAGCCAAATGTGATGCATTTACAGTAAGTTGACTTTTTAGGAGAGAAATGTCAAAAGAATTTCTGTTGTGAATAGAATTCATAGACTGTTATTAAATTAGAAAAATTAAGTTAAAAAACTATGCAACAATGAGTATATAACAAGATTTTGCGTGAACAGAAGTGTACGAAGCTCTGAGGTCTGTCAACTAAATTTACAGAGGTTGTGAACATGCATCTTAGAAATCAGTTGAAATAGTTCTGTGAAATATTCTTAAAGCATTTTATATTAATCAAATTGTATCAATACATGGTTTCCATACTGCTTCTAGGATCAAAGGAATGTAGATTTGGCATCTTTTTTAATCATCGGTGGGTATGGTATGGATATATATGCTAAACAAGTGTTTTTGGTTTGATCTCTTTTCAGATTATTCAATGTAAATGCAAATTGTTACTGTATAATAAT
Organism: Magallana hongkongensis; assembly: GCA_016163765.1. Lineage (NCBI taxonomy): Eukaryota > Metazoa > Mollusca > Bivalvia > Ostreida > Ostreidae > Magallana > Magallana hongkongensis. The sequence goes on along the minus strand of WFKH01011581.1, from coordinate 64,430,149 downwards.
TTTTCATCAGAGTAAAGACAGTTTCATGTTTATTTATGCATGCAGAGCTTTTCAAAGTACTAAACCAGTCCGCCTACTTCATTAATTTTTTTTACTAGCCCTCACCACAGACATTATGCTATTTATAAGCTTTCGTTTTTTAATACTCTACAATTCAGAAGCTTGCGGGGGTTGGACCCCCAGCAGGGCTTGGTCCTATACCTACTGGAGGCCTCTAGATGGACCAATACAAACAGCCTCTGAAACTACCCCCCGTTCGGAAATTCTTCGATCCGCCTCTCTCATCTCAGACTGGGACAAGTATTTAGTTGTCGCTTCGGAATTTTAAATATTTTGTTTAGTTCAGATTAAAGTCACCTACCCGCCCCTTTCCTGTTTCATAGCATCGCCTTAAGCTTCACATGAGAATTCTGCTTTTGGAAAAAAAATAAGCTCTTAAAGACAAAATTTGATATTTATGGAAATGCATAACGATACTCAGTGGGTTTTAAAAACTCTTTATTAGTAAAATCTTTACACAGATTACATGATTGTATTATTTCACACGAATTTTACACACCGGTTTTTGTGTTAAGTGATGTCATTAGCGTGCATTGAGTGGAACGATGGGAGATAATTAACACTGGAATGGGGCGAATGTGTTGAGGTCGGCTTTCTTGGTCGGGGTTTGGACCCACTGTAACAGCTGATTGGCGGTCACAATCCACACATCCTGTTGATTGACCAATGGTCGAGATGTTACTGTTTAACTATAACTTCCTTATTTCATTTCTAATGTATGTACAAGTCAACAGCAAAATGTTCGCCACTTTTGAATTTTCGTCCAATTCGCTTCCATCGATAGTGGGCGATTTTTAAACGGAGTTCACTGTAAGCTGCAAGTTTATTCTCTTAAATCACACTTTTGTTAATATGCATTTCAAACGGGGCGAAATCTATTAACTATGTGTTCAGAAAAATATGACTTAAACAATGTTTTGTTAATATACGACTTTTTAGCGCCGTTTTGGGACTTACGCTAAAAGCTGCCCTCAGATAGTTGACGAACTGAATGGTTCCGTCCAATTTGTAGTCGGTCTTCATCCAGAATGGGACCAGCATTAGAATGTAGGGCTCCCTGTTGCCTTCGTAGTGTGTGGCAAAACTACAATCAGAGTAAAAGTTCTAGGGGTATTTACGTGTATAAGGCGTCCTCTTGTCACTATCATTCATACAATATATATATTTACCAACAATGTCGAGACTAGACTACACAAAATTAAATAGCTCTCTGAAAATGTGATTAGTGACCTCAAATATAGTATGTATCGTTCTCATTGGCGCAAAAAATATATTTACGAACCACAAGGAGTCCAGCTAAAATTGTCTGTGATAATGATTGTCAGTAAGTTTATTAATCATGAACTCGTTGATGATTAAAAATTATAAATCACTTAAGAGATATGGAACTTGCCCTACGGCAGCTCCTATTTTCTATAGGTATCAGTAACAATACCAGGGCCAAAACTTCGTCGTTCATTTACTTTAAAATACAACCAATTTTGATGAGCGACATCTATAAAGTGAAAATAAGTCCACCATCATGTTTTAAAAAAGATATAAAAATGTTATAAGCGTATATGTGACTGTTTAGACTAACTTGTTGTATAGTAAATCGAACGCGTCCTTTTTAGTGGTTACGTTACCACAGCCAGCGGGAGAGGGGCACTTGTTTCCTTGCCACGTCAGGTCTGCGACCAAAATCTGCCATTTACCTGTATAACATTGCAACAAATGTTTGACGGAATACTGAAAGGTGTATCTGCAACTCATGTGAAAAAATGATAAAGAAATATCATAATGAAAGTTTAATATTCACTTGGGTCTTTGCCAAATTTTTGTCAACCATACTAGTATTCCCGCGTTGACCTATTTAGCTTTGTGTCATATTTACTTGTGTTTTTGCTTTATAATATGACACCTGAGGCGTGTTCAACAAGCGATCGCCAAAATTCCCTATACCCGCAACACAAATTTTGGCGAGCGCTCTCTCTGCTGAACACGCCTCTGTATGACCGTGTTGTCTGGTAGTGTGCTCCATATGATAACTCCACACAGACTGCTCACTTCGCCATTGCTGGAGGCTCATAGTATTTGATTGTTACCTGGGAATTTTTTGGTAGGAGTCGTTCCAAAAGTGCAAATGTTGTCTGTTGGCGGGAAATCGTACGTGAACGGCCATTTGTAGTGGAACTGTTGGTCGTACTGGCTCGTATAACACCCAGCGTCATAAAACAAGCCGGTTTTACTCATTGCTGGAAGATACATGTATACCCATCTCGTCATACAAATTTGATTTTGGTAAATTCTAACATTATTAGAAATATAAGCAAAACTGAATGCTCATAGAATTCAGTATTCCTCTTATCTACTCGAGTGCAAGGCCCATAATTATTTCATTGAAAACATGTATTTTGTTTTAAAGATGCTTTCATTTTAGGATACCACGACAATTGTCCCCTTTTGAATTGCGATGACTCTCACCGCTAAACTCTATATCTCTGACCAGGTACAGCTGTCTGACCCCCCTTATCTTGGTCTCGTCGACTCCCGCCATCTTCATGTCCTGCTTAAAATCTGTAAAAAAAAAAAAAAAACCAACTCGAAAACATGAAGCTCCAGAGAGAATACACAATTTCCTTACCAAATGATTAAAAAGAACTTATTGGAGTATTCTTAATAAAAGCTCACCCATAGTACAGTTTTGTATATCAATCGCTTTGAACAAATATCTTTAAACTCGTGCGTGTGATTGGTTCTTTTGGTATTTGGTGCAGGTGCTGCATTTTGCAACCAATATCATTTCTTTAACCTTTATAGTCTTTCAATTCTTTTAACCCTAATGTTTCCCCGATGACTTCCTTAAATTTAAAGTTCATTATGTGTTACTTTCTGATATTGTATGCTCGTTATTCCTACTCTAATTCAAAGACTTGATATCGCCATGGTAAAATCTCAATTTGGATAAAATACGAAGTTGTAAACAGTCGCATTTCAGTGAAAATATTTACAAATAACAAATTTCTTACTTTTGATCACATTGATCATTTCTCTTTCTGTCATAGGAACAGTTCCATTTACAGAACCAATACCGATCTCAAACCCTCCGTCGGCGTACCGCTTGACCAGTCCCAGATTTGAACTATTTTCCTGAACAAAGAAGGTTCCTCTAATTTCACAGCCGTTAGGGTTGGCTACAGAAAAGATCTGGTTATACAGGGGCTCATATTCCTCGGTCAGGGAGTAGTCCATGGTCAGCACCACTAACTGGGGCACGTCACTCACATTGAGCCCCCCGGGCACCGCCGAGTCCAGAAAGCACCGACAGTTGGGCAGCTGACAGTTAGTGGCGGGGTCACAGCCGCCCTGGGCCGCAGCCCTGAGGGCGAGGGTGGTCAAGACGGTAAAAATTATGTACATGATTCCCTTTTTTCTTTTCTGGAGAACCTGTACTTATCTATAATCTCATTCTCTTATCTAAAGTGTTCATGCATCCACAGGAGGAATAAGAAGAACTTTTATGATTTTCATTTTTAAATGAACCTACATTCTAGATCCTAAACAATTTCAACGTAAGACTAAAATGATTAAATTTGATCAAAATCATGAAAAGTAAATAATCCATAATTGTAGAATTAATACTTTTGTTGTTATTTTAATTTCAGACACAGAGTAGCAGTCCTAAGAAGTCGGTCAAGAGAGCCCCATCATCCTCCTCCTCCTCCGGTGAGACAGCTCCTCAGACAAACGCGACGACGGGGGCAAAAGCAGTCCAAAGGTAGTACTACGTTGTTACTGCAAACCATTACTGATAGCAACTCGAATGAGTTTTCAGAGGTACGTAATATGACATAGAAATAAAGCTGGACATAGAAATACATAGGAAACAGAAACTGTTTCAAATATTTGGTACCTAAAGGAGATTTCCCAATCCAAATTTATCTTTTGTTGTTGACTTTGGCAATCAAATGAATAATGTCAATGTGAAAGCAATGAAATAATTGTCATCTAGACATAGCTATATTTATTACTTGAGTTTGATTGTATACGTGTTTTCCGATTGGCTAGGAAAAAAATTTAAGTCCGATTTGGGTGTTTTGCGTAAAAACTACAATAGCAAAACTCTTTGTTTTTTAATCAAATGTAATTTATACCAACTCTTGTAAATTTGCGAAGTTTCAAGAAAATTTAGAGCTTTACCACCTGGGGCCATCCTAAAATACAAGAACATTTACTATTGGAATTCATAGGAAATTGTCATTTTCCGCACTTTAAAGCAAATTTAAAAAATACTACAATACCGATTTTCCTCAAATTGTAATATGTGATTAGTAATATCATTTTCCACCTTATATTTAAAAAATACTAAACTCTACGGCCTGGTTTTTTGAGGGGGTCATAATATCAAATTGCACCAAATTTTGCTACAGTGTATATATTTGGAGTATTAAAAGGTAGGGGGTAGTAGTCTTGCTCGCAAAGTAAATTGCCTCGCACGACTTCTACAAATTACCCCTTGGCGAGAGCCGTTCAATCCATACGATCCTCAACTCCCTAGGGAGCATACAAGCAGAGCTGCCATATACGGCGCTAATGCTTTTTTATTCACATAGCCAGCTCGTCTCATGTGCCAGGTACCCAATTTAACCCCTGGGTGGAGAGAGTGCACTAGTAGAGTAAATTAACTTGCCCAAGGTTACAATGTTACCGCGATAGCGACAGACTGGACTCGAATCACGGGTCTACCGTGTCCAAATTAGTCGCCGTTATCAAATGCGCCAACACCTCTATAATTTTAAAAATGCAGATTGGTACAATGGATTCATTCAAAAATTAAGAAAAATAATCCTGAGGATAGCATTATTCTGTGTGTAAAATTTTAAAGGCTACACTTTCTACTTGTTCTTATATGGTATTTCTTATAACGTACTCCTACAAAACATCATTTTATCATAGTATGAAGGTAGTTCTACCGAACAACGGAAAAATTGTTTAAAAATAAAATTTTCCTTAAAAAATCTTCATATTTTTATCTGTATTTTGTTTATTGGGTTCAGTTTAATAAATGGTATCGAAACAATTTCATAAAAGGTATAAATACACTGTATTTTACTAAAATGCGCAAAACATGCGCATTGAAATCCAAAGTCGGTCTCCTTAAATCTCAAATGACCGGGGTTTTTTCTACACCTAATTGCAGAAAATTAAAGTACCTGGACTGTTTCTACAATTAATTGCAGAAAATTAAAGTATAATATATAAGAAATGAATTCCGTAGCTATCCAATTTATACTCATATATTGGGTAGCTATTTAAATTCATTCCTTAAGGTATTCAATGTTTTACGACCACATTTTGTACCGAATAAATGAATGGTCCGATATTCTTAACTATGATATCATTTTGAAGTTGTTATTGAAAAAAAAGAAATACTCCACCAAAGGAATTTTTAAAATTTTGATTATTGTCAATCTTACATTGAAGTCTATGGGCAACGCATGTTTTTGTAAAAAAAAAAAAGTAACTTGAAATTCATACAAAACTCTTGGTGAATATATGCATAAACTTTCTATTCATTAAAAAATGAAATAAATGAATCATTTACCGCAGATATTTTGACCTAACTAAATTTTTCTTCCTCTGATCAAGGGGATATTAATCTTCTAAAAAGTTTAAGGTGCAAAATGACACCGACTTCTTTAGTTGTCAGTCATGTGAATTTGGTTCATTTCACTTTTATTGTTATCAAGCAATACATTTTAACTACTTAATGATTCAAAATTGTGCAATATTTCTTCATTTTACATTGAACACCTTAAAGAAATGATAATGAAGTGATATAAAAGATATTAAGCATCTGGTGTTCCAACGCATTGTTGCACCAGTGCGCAATAAGGCCCATTGGCCGCATATTTAGAATATTGAGCTACTTAAGTAATGCCTGTGACTTATGTGTTTTTTTATTCTTTTCAGCAATCTGAGCTCAACAAGACACCTTTACAGACCCTCAAGACATCACCGAACACCTCAGTGGAGTCCATCAGTACTCCCAGTAGCCTAAAGTCTTCCAAGAAGAAGCAGAAATAAATGGTGCACCCTATACTTGTAATAGAGTGCTTTTTTAATTTTTATAATTCAAGAAATTGCAGGAGCTGGACCCCCACCCCACCCAGAGATTCGTCCTTGACCTACCGGGGGCCTCTAGAGGACCCCAAGACACACTGTCTATGAAACTATTTTTCGCGCTCCCTCTGTTCGGAAATTCCATGATCCGTCTTTCTCACCCCCGACTGCATTTGGAGGACAGTTGGACGCTGCGGAATTATAAATATGTTGTTTAATTCTGATTAAAATTCACCTACCCGCCCTTTCCTGTTTCATAGCATCGCCTTGAGCTATACAGGAGGAATTGGTTCGGAATTGGATGTTTATAAATAGAAACACAGAACGATTCTCAAAGGGTTATAAAAACTCTTTTATTGTTAAAATATTCACACGAATATTACACTATTTTGCACTATTTCGAACGAATATTACACACCGGTGAATGTGTCATGTGATGTGATGAGCATGCCTTGTGTGGAATGATGAGAGATGATTAACACTGGAATGGGGCGAATGTGTTGAGGTCGGCTTTCTTGGTCGGGGTTTGGACCCACTGTAACAGCTGATTGGCGGTCACAATCCACACATCCTGTTGATTGACCAATGGTCGAGATGTTATTGTTTAAATCATAGCTTCCTTACTTCATGTGTAATGTACGTACAAAAAAACAGAGACTGAAATGTTCGCCTCTGTTTTATTTTCGTCAAAATTCGCTTCCATCGAAAATGGGCCAATTTTAAATGGAACTGCAGTGTAATTAAAACTGCAATTTAAGATATATCTGCCATATTGATCACAACTCTGTGATGGCGGATTTAATGTGGGGCGAACTGATTAACAAGTAAAATTGGGCATAAAAAACCATATCCATACATTAAATATTTTGAAATTACAAAAAATAATCTATCAACGTTTTGGTGATCTTTGGCTATTAGCGCTATTAGGGACTTACGTTAAAAGCTGCCCTCAGATAGTCGACGAACTGGATGGTTCCCTCTAATTTGTAGTCGGTCTTCACCCAGACTGGGTCCAGCACTACAATGTAGGGCTCCCTGTTTCCCTCGTAGTGTGTGGCAAAACTACAACCAATACATGTTTCTACATTCATGCATACAATATATATTTACTAACAATGTCGAGACTATGCACAAAACAAAAGCGGCTCTCTGGAATTGTGACCAATGACCTCAAAAATAGTGTGTCATTCTTATTGGCCTGAGTAAATATTTACGAAGTCAGAGGAGTTGATATTAAAATTTCTATGACAATATTGAGAATTTTCAATCGTCAATAATTTTATTTATTATGAACACATTGCCAATTGTAAATCGTGTAAAATTATTTTAAAAGAAACGGACACTTATTTTCTATAGGTAACAGTAACAACATCGTACTAAAACATCGTTCTTCATTTACTTTAAAATGCTACCAAACATAATGAGCGACATCTGTAAAGTGAAAGCAAGTCCAACATCATGGTTTACGACATATAAGAGAACCAGTATTTATATGACAGTTGGTTGGACTTACTTGTTGTAAAGGAAATCGAACGCGTCCTTTTTAGTGGTTACGTTGCCACAGCCAGCGGGAGAAGGGCACTTGTTTCCTTGCCACGTCAGGTCTGCGACCAAAATCTGCCATTTACCTGTATAACATTGCAACAAATGTTTGACGGAATACTGAAAGGTGTATCTGCAACTCATGTGAAAAAATGATATTGAAATATGAAAGTTCAATATCCTTTAGGGATTATGTTGTCAACAATAACACTAAAATATTCCCGCGTTGACCAATTAAGATGTGTGTCATATTTAAGAGGACTCAATGGTCGTGGCCATTTTTAGACTATTATATTCTCCTTGAGAAGAATAGTTCTATAAAAGATATAGCTAAATGTTCAGATTTTAAAGCTAAAATATATTGAATATGAAAATGATAATTTATAGCTAAACAAATGAAATGTAAGGTAGATCTGATGAGTAATTTGCTGAGCACCTTGTTGTGTCTTTGCTTCACAATATGACACCTGTATGAGCGTTATATCTGTTAGTGTGCACCGTATGATAACTCCACACAGACTGCTCACTTTAAAGATAGAACATTAGTCATCATAGTGTTTTATAGATAAAGGTGATATTTTACCCGGGAATTTTTTCGTAGGACTAGTGCCAGTGGTGCAGAGGTTGTCTGTTGGCGGGAAATCGTACGTGAACGGCCATTTGTAGTTCAATTGTTGGTCGTACTGGCTCGTAACACAGCCGGCATCATACAGTAGACCATTGTTACCCATAGCTGGAAGACATATACCCTACTCGTCATACAAAATTTTGTATTATTTTTTGAGATGTTAGCAAAACACATAGATGGCTGATGCTACATTCATTATTCCTCTTATCTACTACAGTGCAAAACCTGTATTTTTGGATTTCAATAAAAGAATTATATTTTGCTCTGAAGATGATCTCATTTTAATAATGACGGCAATCTTGCTTAGTATTTTTTGAGTCCCATTTTGAATTGCGAAAAGACTCGCCGATAAATTCTGTATCGCCGCCAGTGGCCAGCTGCGGCAGCCTGACCCCCTTTATCGTGTTCTCGGCGACTCCCGCCGTCTTCAGGTCCTGTTTTACTGCTGTAAAATTTAAAAAAAAATTATTATACTTATAAATATATCAATCTTTTCAAAGTTCACGTATTTGTCAAGGTCTATTTGTGTTCGGTACAGTTGCTGCATATTGCACCCAATATCATTTTATTTTCTTTTATTGTAGTTCATTTTTCAATCAAATGCCTTGGCTAAAACACAAATTTGACAGAATACAAAAATCAAAACAGTCGCGATTGGTAAAATAACAAATTTCTTACTTTTCATCATGTTGAGCATATCCCCTTCTGTTGTAGGAATAGTTCCATCTAGAGAATTGATTCCGATCTCAAACCCTCCGTCAGCGTACCGCTTGACCAGTCCCAGGTTCGAAGTCTTATCCTGAACAAAGAAGGTTCCTCTAATTTCACAGCCGTTTGGGTTGGCGACAGAGAAGATCTGGTTATACAGGGGCTCGTATTCCTCGTTCAGGGCGTAGTCCATGGTCAGCACCACTAACTGGGGCACGTCACTCACATTGAGCCCCCCGGGCACCGCCGAGTCCAGGAAGCAGCGACAGTTGGGCAGCTGACAGTTAGTGGCGGGGTCACAGCCGCCCTGGGCCGCAGCCCTGAGGACGAGGGTGGTCAAGACGGTGAGAATTATATACATGATTTCCTGAAGTCTTTCCTGGAGGACCTGTACTTATCTATAAGTATCTGCTAGTGTACTTGTACTCTTATCTAAGGTGTTCATCCGCAGGAGGAGTAAGAAGAACCTTTATGATTTTCATTTTCACATGAACCTACAATTTAGAAATTCAACGCAAGACTAAAAAATGAAGATTGATCAAAATCATGAAAAGTTTAAAAAAAATCCATATTTGTAGAACACTGATTGAATCTTTGGTGAGTTCCCATGGCGAGGCCCCACATATCATTGCGCACGTGGTATGGCGACCACGAGATAAGGCGACATGTGCTTACTCAGTGAAATGCCTCCCGAGCTGTCCTAAGATAGTAATGCCCTCAATTAATTGCATGCTATTGCAAATTTCTTTCATAGTCTTTGTTTTATGCCTTTCCCATTCAATCTAATTCAAATTAGACTTGTAACACCGCTAGTACAGCATATCGTAGAGTGGCGGTTTTACAAGTCCAAATGTTAATTAGGTCAAGCAAATACAGCATAATTTATTTATCTATTTATTTTATTTATTTTTATTTTTGCAATTTGATGAATCATTAAAAAAGTGTACTGTTTATGCATAATCGACATGCGGAATTTCTTAATTTGGATTTGTTAACAAAATTACAGTTCAATAATGATTGTCCAATTCTCCAGCAGCTTCTGTGAGACTACATAAGCGTATACACGCGGTCTCTAGGCAAATAATCCCCCGGCGTGTTCATTCGCCGCTATGCTGCCTTCTACATTGGTTTTGAATTACTGAAGACGGGGAGAGTATTTGTAACCAATGCAGAGCACAGTGGATAGGACTTGGACCAATAGTCTACTTGGGATGTCTGCGTGTCTGCCCAGTCATTGACAGACGATTGGTGAATGCTGAAAGCATCTTTGTCGCGGGAGGTCACAAGAAAGGATTGTTATTGATCTTAAAAGGTCCAAATCTTGCTTAACAAAATGAAACAAACAGTCAGTTTTCTTTATTTTCAAAGGTTATCTTAGTTGATAAAAGACTCAAGTTTTTTGAGACGTTACTTTGAAAATGAAGCATTGTACATTAACTTCTACGCGTGCTTTGACCTTACTTTGGATTCTACCAATGACTTTTGTCGCTGGTAAGTTATTAAAGATATTTTTTATTAATAACTCATTAGTTTACTACTATCAACTTATATGCAATTGCATATGGCAAGTTTTTAATTTACTGGGTGGGTGTAAATGCAGAATTTATAACACTGATCCGTTGCTGAGGCTCTAGAAAAGTAGTGTCCTCGGTTTTCAGTACTGTAGTGTAAAAACGAGTATATAAACGAGTTTTACATGAAGTTTAGAATAGCTTACTATTATTACAACAACAAAAATCAAATTTCAGAATATTTGGAAACGGCATTTTCTAGAGTACCATCAATGAGTAACAAAATGGCGACCAGCAATATGCTATGGCAGATATCCGGCAGTAAGTTTGCGTGTTTGGCGGCGTGCGCGACAGACGGACGATGCGTTTCCTGTTTCCTGGACGGCCAGTCGTACTGCAGCGGACACTCCATGATTTACAGGCCAACCAGCAGTCTCCAGGACTCACAGGGACTGTGGTACTATGAAGTAGAAGGTAATTATTGAAAAGCTGCGTGTTCGATTTGCTTTCTATCTCTTAATCAAATCAAAATGAAATATTTTTTAAGATGATTGGACACTAAGTTGCTAGGCTTTTTTAACTCCTAAAGCTATTTCATAAGAAGTTAATTCATACTTTGTATGAAAACTTATTTTGATTCAGGGAATTTCAGCTTGCAATATATGATTGCCTGCATACTGAATTGGGTGGGCACGTCATATTCCAATGCACATCTGTGCATCTTTACGTCCATATTTTTTCAATAAAAGCTGTCCTCTATATGATGACCTTTTAGACATGTTATAATTATTTCAGACCCAGCCAGCAAACTCGGTTGCGTTGCAGTCCCAGGGGAAACCGGATATTGCGTCAAACTAAACGTCAACAAATTATCGTGGCCTGACCAAGTAACGGCATGTGAGGCAGAAAACATGAGGCTAGCCTCCCTGACTCTAGACAGTAGGGTCACATTTGTACAACAGTACCTTTTGGGCATTGGTAGGTAGAAATTTAATACCATATCGAACACCCTTTACACACCACGAACACATCCAGTTATCATCAAACTTGCTAAGATCAACATAGCTATATATACACACAGTATCACCGTTCATCCTTTAATTGTCATTGCTTGATTGGCATCATTGGCCTTGTTTGTAGGACACGCTCAGGCTACGACGGTTGGAGCACAGTTGGTTTCTGGTACATGGACCTGGATTTCCGGCGACATCCTCTCGTTCGCCTCCCCCCACTGGGGCCCGGGCGAGCCGACTTCCGGGCCGGGCGAGGATTGCGTCATCATGGCGTACGGTATAGGGTATCAACTTAACGACGGGCAATGCGGAACCCTCAAATCATTCCTCTGTGACATGTACTTTGTAGCGAATTAGGCCTTATGTTAGTTAAACATGCAGTGTGGTCAATTCGGTTGTTCATTGTGTTATTAATTGAAAAATCATGTGATGTATTCATTTACAAGATAGCTCAGAAATGATGACGCAAATTTATGCTGATTCACCTTTTGCAATTAAAGATGTCCACATTTGTATTTTTATATTTGTATTTGTGACTATCAAACTATGGATACACATTTTTTTTTTAATCTATATTTTGAAACATGTTTGAAATATGTAAGGTGATCATAAATAATAAGCATGCATTTATAACAAATCAAATGGCAAAGGCAGATTATCATAAACAAGCGAAAACCGATTTTAAAAAATGAAGAAATGCCCAAATAAACAGTAATTACAACATGTGTCTGAAAGTGACCAGGACATCGTTTTAAAATTTTCTAATTACATGAAATCCATTTGAAAATTCTCTATGGAGGGAAAAATTGAAAAAAAATATCCAGCCGGTTTCAAACTCACGACTACCGAGATCAAAGGCAGACGCTTTAAGCAAATGTTCTTTTTTGTTACTGTGGAAGAAAAGAAATTTGTAAACAATCAAGTCTTCATTGTGAATCTCAAAGACCTACATGTACATGTACATGCAGTGCGTACTGTGACTAGGAGATAAATGACCCGCATCTTTCTCTCGTTGAAGATTTTTACAAGTTTTTACAAGGACTTGGGAATGTACTCGATATCAAGTTCTTGGCATCAGTTCATTTATGATTTTTCGAAATCCATTAATTCACAGGAATCAAAACATTTCCTACATTCTTTGGACACCATTTTCTTTATTGTCGTCATTGAACAAAGAGTTTCCCTCCAATAATGAACACCTTTCTGTCCTCTAAAGACCTATGGTCCGTGGCAATAATTAACATTTCAAATACATGTATTACATGTAGATGTTTCCAGGTTTAACAGAAATTTTGATTACGCTGCAAGAAAACACATAAAACACATTGTCATCCAACGTCAATTTTGCATAGGACGATTCATTGAAAGGACAATGGAAGTTTTAATTAACAGCGATATGATGACATTGGATTTATGATCTGAAGAATTCTAGTTATATATTGTTAATTTTTAAAATTCTCTGATATTTTAGCACTTGTTTCACTGATTCTCACGCATTTGAAACACAGGCCCCTGACGTTAAAAATATTTCTTTTAATAATAAGATTATCCCCTTAACTATAATAATAACTATTATTATAGTACAGGGGATAATCTTATTATTTAAAGAACTATTTTTAACGTTTTGAACATAAAATAGGTGTGGGGATTTTTTTTTGTTATGTGGTTTTTTTTAATGGGTGGTTGTTTTGTTTGTTCGTCTGTTTGTTTGTTTGTTTGTCTGCGCTTGGTCGACACAAAACGATTTGTTTATTTGGTTCTGTTGTGGTTGTTTGTTGGTTGTTTTGTTGTTGCTGTTGTTGTCGTTGTCATATTCAATACATACTACATGTAATTAATGAATATTATATATACAAAACTAAGAGTGAAGCATATGCCAAATTTCCTTCTTTGTACCGATGTTGATTTGATCCCATACCACTCTCGAGTTTTTTATCATCCCCTGTCATTATTATGTGAATATGACGTCTTTTAGATTTATCTTTGGCAAACTTTTAGAGCTCGCGTCACAAATTGTATCCGGAGAAATTTATTGTCCACTGTCACCGCCGCATACTGTAAATATTATTTAATCACTTGGAGTTAATTTCCGTAATTAGTAACTTTTGGGTGGCTTAACATTGATGTTTTAATTAGATTTGTGTAGACCGAGATGTGTTCACGAGCAAAAATCAATGCTTAGCTGGTAGAATTATTCAAACGAAACCAAAAGCCAACGATCCGTGTCGAATCTTCTGTGATCATTCCATAACCCCGCTAGTAACCTTCAATAATATAATAATAAAGTCAGTTTTTCTAATATATCACATCAACAAAACATTTTGGGGTAGTAAAAATGACAATGATTTAGTGAAGCAAGACCAAAAAATGACCAGAATCACTTGGTACGTTTCCGATAAGTATTCTGACGATATGCTGGTTTATTATGAGTAATGAGCTATCCAAAACAAATTTAATGCAGGAAATTTTCTACATTTTTTCTTATTGACTTAATATTTTATGGATAGGCCTGGGGTTGCTTGATACAAATATATCAATTGAATAATTAATTGATTGATTTTAGTTTGTTGTTACTCCATATTAATATGTTGAATTTATAGAAATGGCATCACAGAAGACATAATA
>WFKH01011581.1:64396484-64414333 GCA_016163765.1 Magallana hongkongensis | reverse complement strand
TTCTTCTTCCCTTTGTGGAGTAAACTCAGTTTTGAGTGTCGTGACTCCAGTGCTCGAGATTCCATGGTGAGCAGATTAAAACAAGTTATATACACAGATAAAAGATAAAAGTTAAAAGCGAACTGTCTAATGGTGCAGGATAGTTAAGACACGCTAATGGTGTTGATGGCGTGTCTAAAGGTGTCCACAGATGGAGAATTCCTGATTGTGGCTGGGATGTTGTTCCATGCCACAATCGTTGCTGGAAGAAAGGAATACTTATAGACATCTATCCTGGTGCTGATCTGCCGGATGTTGTTGGCGGTGGAACCACGTGTTTTGCTGGTGTTGGTATGCAGTAGATGGAGAACCGGGACCTCTACAATGTGGTGTAGTATTTTGTAGAGCATGATGGTACGGTTCCTGGCTCTCCGGTGCTCCAGTGGTTCCCATCCTAGCTGGTGTAACATGCTAGACATACTGCCTGGGTCCCTGGACGTGTAGTCCCCGGTGGCAAATCTGGCTGCTTGGCGCTGAACGTTCTCTAGCCGACTGATCAGTTGTTGTTGGTAGGGATCCCACACAACCGATGCATATTCCAGTACTGGACGCACAAGAGTTGTAAATGCCTGGCTTCGGATGCTCTTCGGGCAATTCCTGAGATTCCTCCTGAGAAATTCAACTGATCGTGTGGCTTTGGTCGAGGTTGCGTTGATGTGTTCACGCCAAGATAGGTCCTCGCTGATAGTGACTCCGATGTATTTACCACTTGGGACTTCTTCCAGGGTGTGGCCATGTAGATGGTATGAAGCCTTGATGGGATGGCGTTTCCTTGAAATGTGGATGGTGGTACATTTCTGGGGGTGGAAGGCCATCTGTCAATCCCTCTCCCACTTCTCGAGTGCTGATAAGTCCTGCTGGAGTTGGACTGTATCGCTGGTTGAACAAATCGTTCTGTAGACGAGGCAGTCATCAGCAAAAAGCTTTACGTTGGACTGGACAACTTCAGGGAGATCGTTGATGTAGGCCAGGAATAATAGGGGTCCCATTACTGTGCCTTGGGGAACTCCTGAGTTGACGTCTACGATGTTTGAGGACAATCCTTCAACCAGCACTCTCTGTTTTCTGTCAGTAAGGAAGCTCTCAATCCATTGTAGAGTGCAGCCTCGGATTCCATAGAAGTTCAGCTTGTGAAGCAGGCGCCGATGTGGTACCTTGTCGAAGGCTTTGGCAAAGTCAAGCAGTATGACGTCAATCTGGTTGCCGTTCGACAGGTTACTAGCCAGGTCTTGAACTGTGGCTATAAGCTGGTTTCACATGATCGCTTACTACGGAATCCGTGCTGGGCTGGTGTGAGGATGGAGTTCCTTTCAAAGTGGTCCATGATGTTGGAATGGAGGATATGTTCCAACATTTTGGAACAGATTGACGTAAGAGATACGGGGCGATAGTTGGCTGCCGCACTCTTGTCGCCTTTCTTGAAAATTGGGACGACGTGGGCTATCCTCAAGTCGTCTGGTACTTGGCCACCTTCTAATGACATCTGGAAGAAGAAGGTCAAAGCTGGTGTGATCTCTTCTGCTAGTTCCTTCAGGAAACGTGCCGATATCGGTGGATTCCAGACTGCTGAGGCATACTCCAGTTACTGACTATGGTAAAATTCATCACTCATTTAAAAGGACCAAGACACGATTTGAGATCAAATTTTTAGTTTTGATTTTTTTTTTCATGTATGCCTATAAAATGGTTTTAAAATACCCATATCAACCATTCTAGATATAAAAATTTGGAAATTTTGAGCTCAAATTATATATATCATATTTTACTTTTATTTTACTAATATATATCATAAAGGATAATTCCGATTTTTCCAATTCGTTGGATCCGGAAAAATAATATCTGCAACGATGGGTTTTTTCAATCACGTGACGTGTTGGGACATCATGGCAGCCGCCAGACAAGTCGGCATGGAAGTATCTGCTGAAAATGGTAATAATGCTTGGCCAAAATGGAAAATTGGACTGGCAGTTGGTGCCCCTATCGCAGTAGTGTTGGGAGGTTTATGGTATGTAAGAAAACGCCGAAGAAACCAAACCAAAAAGAATAAGGATGAAAACAAAAGTAGAACAGAAACCCCGAAACCGAAAGCAGCGAATTCACCAAGCCGTAATGTTCCAGAAAACTCTGAAAAGGTTACATAAATCATTTCAGAAGTATTTGTATATTCTGTTTTACATATTAAGACGATAAAGGAATAATGCTGAAATATAATGACCTTCACATAGGCATGCCAAGCCAATTTTAAAATGGTATTATTAGCCTAAAATCTTTGTGCATTTCAATTCTGTTACCTGCTATAAAGCTTAAAAATGTATGGCTTTTGAAAATTTCCTACATTATTTATTTTTAAGATATTTTTGAAGTTTGCACTTTTAACATTTACAATTGAGTTTTTACATACAAAATGTCACCTTCATTTTCATACCTTTAAACCACTGAGAATTTTTTTTTTTAGTACAAAACTGAAGAGAATTGATAAAACAACAATATCCAGTGTGAAATTTTCATTAAAGATTCAATTTTATTAATTATAATTAACAATGAAATGGAAAAAATTTCAGTCTATTTTGGTCGAACACTCTCATCAGCTAGATCTCTGGCCCCAATGTCTGTAAATAGAATAAAAAAATACCAATTCATGTGATATTGGATATCAATAAATAAACAAGAAAATCTTAATAATACTATTTACTAATACATAATTACCTGATTAGAAATTAATCAGAACAGTATAGTCTTTACTCGGGAACCATGAAATCTCTGCTAACATGTCTGAAATCAAGCAAAAGTAAATTTTGTAAAATATTTTAAATTTTAAACAAATTGTAAAATTAATAGACTGATGAAATGTATTGCTTTAATAAATTAAAATGTTGAAGTTTTATTTTCAGTGATGAAGATTAAATGCAATTGTCATAATTACCGGTATCATATTAATAATACCAGCACCAAGATAGAAATGTGAAGTCTGAATTGAGAAAAAAAACCCAAAGATTCTGACTACTCTTTGACATACTCCTGATCTGTTGAAAGTAGTGAATGAATGCCATTACAATGTGTAAAACGCCTACCATTATTAATTCAATATACATTTCGAATTTCCTCTGTTGACATGTCGAAATTAACATTTAAATCTTAATATTTGATCGAAGATAACCCGTAACAATACAATTTCGATAATATTGTTTAAAAATAACATTAAATACAAGCATTAATCACGCTAGATATCGTTATAAATGAAATAAAAGTTGAAAATCAGTGTGAAATATGGGAGCCGCCATTTTGGAACGGAAACGAGGCTATCAACACACCACATTTTATTTCGTTAAAATATACATTTTGTCGTGCATCCTTATATCATTTCTTATTATTGTTAACAACATAAAGTATTATATATTTTATCTATCATAGTTAAAAGGGTGCCTTTGCATTTAAAAAGACAAAACACACTTACCGCTCTCTTTCAACTTGTATTTCCTTCGTTTACCGCGTGTATCTCCAGAAGTAGAGTGAAAGGCATGCGCTTGGATCATTTCGTAAACTAGTTCCTTTAACATTCGGAACATATCGTACGTATTCGTCGAGTTATAAGCCGTAAAAGACAACAACCATTCATGCCTAAAATACGCATGACGTCAGAGACATAAAAAAAAATAGAGAAGAGCGAGTTACGGCCCTTTGCTTTAGCATGCCTACTTCACAATTTGATATGATATTGTAAAGTCAGAGCTCTGTGACTGCATTCATTTATTGATTTTTAGTGAGGAAGTAGGTTTTTTTAGTTCGAGTATTGTGAATGATAAATAGCAAACACATATTCATGATTCTGTTGCATCAAATGAAACATTGAATTAGGATGTTGTATTTTTATTAATCAATATGACTGTCATTGGATGGTATAACTTGAGTACTACAGTAATTTAATATTTTTAGTACATACTGCGGTACATCGAATTACCGAAATGACAGGATTTACAGAAATGACACCTGAAATTTCTGAAATGACACTAAAATCTACAGAAATGACACTTCAAATACATTAAAATGGTGATATATTATATTATACGTGTCTTTCAGGTAAATGCTTCATAAAAAAAATAAAACCTATGTTAAATATCTTATTAATTGAAAGTCAAACAACGATATCTCTTACAACAATAATAATGATTTATTACTTTAATAAAATAAACTTTTGAAAAGAAAAATCAATATAAATTAGAAATATCTTCTTAACAATACATATAGCAATTAATGAGGAATTTTAATTGCATGATTTTACAATATCAGAGGGTCCAATTACATGCTAATCTCATAATTTTACAACTATCCAACCATTTTCCGTCTTGCAAATATACATACCAATTATTTACTAATAGAGACATTAATGGATATAATTTAGTATATTTGTGGTGAAAAACAATTTTTGATAAACTTTAAGTGTCATTTCTGTAGATTTTAGTGTCATTCCGGTAATTTCAGGTGTCATTTCGGTAATTCGGGTTACCTGTACATACTGTTAACCACATATATATGGCCAGAAATTAGTCCTGACTTTTACCCCATTTCATTTGTAACCAGTAACAAGGCACTGTTTTCTGGTGACAAAAGTAATATATTTTACAAAACTGTTTATTTTCTTTCCACTAGATAGTTTAGTTTCATCCAGTAACAATGGTTACAGCTATATATTTTCTTGATGACAAAGGGTAACAGGAGTGACAGACCTTTTTAGCACGGGGTATTATTTTATTTGGTTACAATGGTTACAGCTGTATTACATGTATCTTGGTGACAAAAGGTAACAGAGGTGACAAGTCTTTTCCTGTTTAACAGGGAGTCTTATTTTATTTGGTTACATTGGTTACAATGGTTACCTTAACCCTTAACCCTAATCCTAACCCTAAACTCACCTTAATCCTAACCCTAACCTAACCCTCACTAATACTAACCCTAACCCCAATACCTAACCCTAACCCTAAACCTAACCTATTTTGTAACCAATGTTACCAGTAACCACTGTAACCAGTCACAAGTACATCAAAGTTTGTAAATTATTCATAATCATGCATTGTAACCAATGTAACCAATGTTTCTGGTTACAAATAGAAAGTGGTAAAAGTCAGGACTAATTTCTGGCCATATATGGTTAACCAATTTGTGGGATCTAGGTTCGAAAATGATCGTGACTTTTCCCTTCCATCTGACTTTATCTACATGCTGTATAATACTTGCATTGAGGAGAAATGCAGTGATTTTTCTGTTTTTAAAAAGGGGCCTGTGGCTTTTGAATTTGGGAGATTGATTGAAGTGTTGGTCAATTGGGAAAAATATAGTAATATTGTACATATTGATAAATTATACAGTAAATTATATTGATTTTTTCAAATCCCATCTTTTGTACACTGTATAACACACATTATTAATTTTTGGTGCTCTCCTCCTTACTCTTTTTAACCATAAACAGTTCTCTGTGTTTTTGTGGTTGGACGAAATTTGTAATATTTCCAAGGGAAAGGGACAAAATTTGGACCTCAAATACCTGTACAAAGTTGCTGAAATGAGTCCATTACTCTCCAAATTAATCAAAAGCAACAGATATTTACCTCCTAGAAGTGAAGTTTCTCCATGTAATCACTGAGGAGTTTTAAAAATGTGGGATAAGTCAAGAGGCATAAGAAAATCAATGAAAAAGCATTTCTCTTGACATTGTGCATTTTTGGAACTCATCATTGATAATGTGGAGAGCTTGCGTCACCCAAATTCAAGAGTGATTACTTTGGCAAGTATCATGAACATTTCCCCTCACATAGATTTATACAGACAATAGAAATAAATCATTGAATCTATTATGAAAAGTTATTTAGCTATCATAACCGAGAGTGATAAATGAATTGTTTTTGACACTGTAGGAATTGTCACCAAGTGAGCAAGCACAGGCTGAGAAGAACAAGGGCAATAAATATTTTAAAGGTGGAAAATATGACCAGGCCATTAGTTGCTATACAAACGCAATTCAGATTTGTCCAGAGGGAGACAAGGAATCATTGTCCACATTTTACCATAACAGGGCTGCAGCCTATGAAAAACTGGTCAGTTTCAATATGTTAATTTTTTAAAAAGTATTGAAATAAGCAAAACAATGTGAGCTTTGGTCTTTAGTGCCCTTTTGTTCTTATTATCATATGTAGAAAAATACAAAGATGGTGATAGAGGATTGTAATGAAGCTCTCAGTCTCAACCCTAAATATCAGAAAGCACTGACAAGGCGAGCAACAGCTTGTGAACAAAGTGGAGATTTGACACAAGCCTTGGAGGGTATGTCATCTAACTTCCTTTGAAAAATTCCTTAATTGATGTTCTTATTTGATCCACCATAAAATATGTTAAAACTATCTGGTTCACCCGTTTTCCTACATCTCTTTTTGCATGTGTGCAAGTATTTGTTGTGTGGAAGTTGACATTGAGATTTGTTTTGAAGATGTTACAGCAGTATGCATCTTGGAAGGCTTCCAGAACCCCCAGTCTCTGGTGACAGCTGACCGAGTCCTTAAATCCCTGGGACAGGCCAAGGCCAAAGAAGAATTCAAGGTCAGAGTATCTCATTTCTTAGAATTCAGTCACAGTATGTAAAGGCTGTGCTCTGTTTATTTATTAATCAGTTGGTTTCTTAAAAAAGTTACATAGAATTTAAAATTGAACTCTGAAAACCTAAATGTAAATTTTAATAGAAGTAAAGAGAAAAAGAGACAGTTTTTCTAAAGAAACTTGTTAACAAAAAGTTTCTTTTATTCTTGACAGAATCCATTGGATTCAGTTTCATATGAAGTATGTTGACAAAATTATTGGAGCATACAATGTATGTCTTTATTTCCAGAAGAGGAAGCCTACGATGCCCTCCAGACATTTTATTCGTACCTACCTAAATTCCTTCCTGAATGACCCAGTTATAAATGAATCTAAGGCCTTGATGTCACAACAGAATGGACACTCTGATGAGAGTGGTGCATATCAAAAGGCCCTACAAAAGCTAGGGGCCGAGGAGTTTGAGGGGATCGTAGATCTCTGTACCAAGGAAATCTCAGAAAATACCCCAAAGGCAATTGAAGCGAGGCTCCTAAGGGGAACATTTTACTTCCTGTGTAACCAGCAGAAGGAAGCTCTAGAGGATTTTAACCAGGTCTTGGAAGCAGAATTCCTAGATAAAAAAGTAAGTTTATTTTATTACACACTGTTTTTATGCTTTTTAAGTTGTAGTACCAATATATTTACTTGAGAGATATACATGTACATGTAATTGTTTGACATGATAAACTTTCCAGTGATTGTACCAGGTAGATTTTTTTTGTCATATTCAATTTAATACATGTATAAGTATTCTCAAGAGAATGTAATGAAGTGAATTATTTAGTTCTGTTGATTGGAACTGTGCAGCAGTTGTATCAGATCAGTAAGTGTCTGTTGTAGTATGTATTATGTAAGAATTATGTGGTTTCTATCAGTTGTAGTCTGTATTATGTAAGAATGATGTGGTTACTGCTTCCATTAGATGAAGGTCAATGTCCTGATCAAGAGAGGAAGCCTGTTTATACAACAGGAGAAGAACACAACTGGATTGGATGACTTTGCCACTGCAATCCGCATTGATCCGGATAATGTGGATGTTTATCATCACCGGGGGCATGTAAGTCTGAGTTAAATCAAGTCTGGCTTTATAATGCTCTATATCGTAATTTTTTTCAGTTTAGTGGGTGAAGGTTAAATTATGATATTTTTCTGATACAAACATGTACTTTGATGTAAACATATTGCATGTCTGTATTCATAATGTTTTAAGGTACTGGTTATTTATTTGTGAATTGTAAAATAACTAGTGGTTATTGAGTAATACTAAGGTAATGCTTTTCTGGTGGGGAACTTTACAGCACAATATTCAGATGGACAGAATTGAGGATGCTATCAGAGACCTAGAGAATGCCATCAGTAAATGCACAACATTCGCCCCCTCACATGTCCAGAAATCCTTCGCTGGTAAGGATGTTCTTATCTTTGTCTTGCTGTTTTATGAAGACGTCTTGATGTTGACATGACTTTGTCACTTTGTTTACAGACCACAAGAAGGCTGCGTCCCAGTTGATGGGTATGAACCTCCCCCTCCCCCAGTCTGTTCTACAGTCCTACAAAAACTGTGTGGACATGTTCCCAGACTATGGAGATGCCAGGGCGTTATATGCTCAGGTGAGAACCTGTTTCTTACAGGTGAACATCAAT
This sequence comes from Magallana hongkongensis, assembly GCA_016163765.1. Classification (NCBI taxonomy): domain Eukaryota; kingdom Metazoa; phylum Mollusca; class Bivalvia; order Ostreida; family Ostreidae; genus Magallana; species Magallana hongkongensis. Next base: position 64,406,026 of record WFKH01011581.1, on the reverse strand, counting down.
TTGATATAGAATTGACATTGTGTTTTTTACTGTCATTTTAAAAGCTTTTGAGTTAGTTGTGTAAGATACATGTATTGGTGAAAAACAAACTTATTATATCAATTGGTAAACTTCAGACCAACTATATTCTTACATGATGTGGGACTATGTAACACTGATTTAATTCAGGCTCTCGGTGACGCAGGGAAGTTTGAGGAGGCCGATAGAGAATTCAGTAAAGCCATAGAACTTGAACCAGATAACGCTACAGCTCTTGTACACAGAGGGTAAGTGAAGCAATGTCAACTCTTGAGGTTGAGATGGTGAGTGAAACAAATTAACTCTTTAAGATGGGATTGAGGGGGACTGAAGACATACATAATTAGAATTGAAAATGCTGAGAAAAGATATTGCTGCAGAACTGTAGTTCCAAGGGAAATTTGGGTTGACAGACAGTGGAGCTACAGTTCCATTCATACAAAAAACTGTATGTTAATTGTGCACAAAAAGTTGTGCACGGTTTTGGACTTAATAAACTAATACACAAACTATATATGAACATGTTTATAAAAGCATATATTTTGAAATATTAAAACAAACACACGTAGCAGGGAAATATCATTTACATAAATGTGACAACTTCCGTCCTCCCTTTAGACATTTATTGTATATCTAAGGCAGTATATGCCGAATGAGGGGTGATTTTTATAATGACAGGTGTAATGCACCGTTTTGGTTGAATCGATTGTAAGCTTAGATGTTGAAGGACCGATCCCAAAACAGAGAGGATGGCAAAATAATTTTACTGATAAGTTTCAAGCAAGAATTCCACCTGATGTGACAGTTTTAAATAAATCCAAGATGGCAGTGATGTGTACCTTGTGTAATATTAGGAAGAGGGTATATATTTTTTATTATGTGAAGAATATATAATGTCAGGTGCCTGTGTTTTGAAATCTATGAAATTATAACAACAAATTAGTGCTTATTATTTTAGATTCTCGCGATTTGATACAAAACAGCGAAATCTTGGACTTAAGTACTTGCTTAAAATAAGGAATTTAGAGTATCATATTGCCATCAAGTTTGGGGTATCTTTTTACAGTTCATTGATAAATAAATTATTGGGTTTTTTGCCTTTTGTTTCAGATTGTTGCAATTACAGTGGAAACAGAACTTGAAGGAGGCTACAGCCATCATTAACAAAGCCATTGAACTGGATCCCAAGTGTGAATACGCGTACGAAGTTCTCGGAACACTAGAGGTCCAGAAGTAAGTGTATTTGAATACATTCCAACAGAATAGACAGCCATTCACAAAGTCTCTCTTATCTAATGTGCTTGTAGTTTTTGAAAAAGCATTTTTGAAACTTTAATGCATTTTTATAGTAAATTGCAGAATGTGCTATTAAACAGGATACTTGAAAGTATGTAAATTTTGGTGAAAATACTGTATTCTGTCCATCAAAAGTTGGTACAAAAATATAGACTAAAAAGTTATAGGTAATTAAAAGGATCATATTTAATTTGAAGAATATATACCATATTTGGTACAAACCCTGAACACCCCCAACTCAATGTAGTTTTCATACAGTGTTCATATAATAGATTTGGCTTTTATATTGAAAATTATATAGTAGATATATATAAATTTTATTATGTTTACATTACATTTAGCTGTCAACAATGAGTTAGGTTCTGTGGTATCATGGAGACTAAAAATATATATTAAAAGGCTCTTCCATTCGCTAAAATTTTAACAACAAAGTCAACCTGTTTTTCTTTTGTAGGGGACCAGGCAGCATGGAGAAGGCAGTGGAGTTGTTCCAGAAGGCCATATCTCTGTCCAGAACTGAATCAGAAATGGCACATCTCTTCTCCTTGTCTGATGCCGCAAAAGCTCAGTTAAATGTGGCCAAGAAACTTGGAATTAACCTTCCTGGTCTTGGAGCGATGAGCAGTTGAATTAAGAACAATAACAGGATTCTGATTAACCCGAGGCATTTGCCAATATAAAACCTTAACATTACTGTGATCTTATGTTGATTATGTGTGACTTAGTGTGTGACATTAAGGCAGTTAATCTTGAAATATTAACTTTAGACTGTGCATATGACCGTAGAGTTCTGTGAGCTGGTTCCAGTGAAGTACTAGTTTATTTTATCTTTGGGTTGACCCATGGTTCATTCCAACTCCTCGTTCAGTGGGAGGTACTGCTAGGGGTGTGGACAGACACTTTTTATGATCATTCTGTGATTATTTTCTTCATTTATGTCTGTAAAACTGTTTTGTTTGCAAAGAGTTTGTTAACAGTATATTAGTCACATTAAATATCACAAAACTTTCTCAGTTTCAGTGATAAAATCTTTCTAAAATGAAAACAGGATGCTTTTACCTGCACAAAGGCTGCCTATAAACCGAGTGAGGGTGTGATGGTCCATAACCAAGGTCATTTGAGTAAGGTCACATCATCATCATGGTGTTTTCTTTTCAGTCAAAAAGTTTCTAAAGAACTCTTGCATGGTGCAAAACATGATATTTTACAACTTAAAGGTGACTCAGGACTGACCTGAGGTTATTTGACCAAGGTAACGGTATATGTTGATGAGGAATTGAAGTCAAATTTTTTTTAAGGAGGCAGGTTAGTCCATAAAATTGCCTTGATACAGGTGCTTCACTAATCACAGTAGACATCTTGGCACTAAAAAGTGCACAAAGAATTTTTCATATTTTTTTTACAATACATTTTAACCAAACTCATCGTTCAAAGGACAAATAAAGTATCAAACGTCAACAATCCTTGGGCCGCGCTTAGAGGAAACATAGGCGGCTCATGGTTTGTTATGAGCAGATGGCGTGTCATGACCCGGACCTGATGTCATTTATGCAAGGTCTAGGTTATTTGACCAAGGTGAAGGTCTCATAAGAAAATGCCAGGTCAGGGCTGGTCGTGTTAATCTAGAATTTTATTAGAACCTGGTGCACGAGTACTGTGTGAGTGTTAATGGAGGCCATTAAATTGTATTAATTGTTTTAATATTAAAATATAGCTAAAATAAATTAGCATGAGTCTGGGCTTCTCAGCTGAGAGTGGTGCGGATAATGGACGAGTTCGGTGCAAGACATTTGTTACATGATATAGAAGGACAGCACCATAACCATGTTGTAAATAAAACAGAAATTTGCAATCGCTATTAATGAAATTATTAAGATAAAAGATCAGTATTTGTTTATTCTGAGAATTTTTTTTAAAAATCCAAATATCAAGTGAAAATAGAATATTAAATCATCTGTGTGAACATCTGTCATTATAAGCTTTCGTATGTTTGTGACCAAGATGTATCTCGAACCTATCTCCATATGCATTTCAGTTGTGGAACTGGTCTATTTATTCATGATATAAATTTTTGATATTACATAGAATGTTGGCTGTACATATTAATTTTACATTTGAATAAAAGTTCACAAGAGGGGAAAATACATTACCGGTATATATCTGTACCATTTGTCCCTTATTGTTACAGAGTTGATAAACCACAGCAGGTAAACTTCTATTATCAAAATATCACATGACCTCAGGTGATTGAAGCGTATACTTTGATATCGTATTTATCATAAACTCTAACATTAAGAACGCGTTACCGGAATTAATGACTACCGGGAGTACTCAAGTAACTGAGTTACGGGTGTACGGCGTAAGGTGGTATTTGTTGTCTGTCGTCTCGCTCCACTGTTGTCTCCAGAATGCTGTGTGGGCGGAGTTTCCACCGATCGCTCAATCGGCCAAGCTGGTCTATGATTGGTCAGATTCTGACGTTAACATGTCTTTGAATTATGGAAATATTGGCGCCATTGTTCTGTTGCTACCTATGATTTGGATTGTGTTTGCAAAAGGTAAAAGTATTAATAGAACACGTGATATTTTATGCTATTTTTATATGCTATTTCTTATAATGTTGTCTTCGGGCGTGTTAATGAACTGGATTTATTTTTGTGGTTCAAGGCATGAGGACAGCTATGCTGTTGTCCACCTTCTTGACGGCCATTGGCACTGCACTGAAAGCCCTCCCAGTCGGCAATAATCTAAATTCTTGGTAAAAGTACAAAGTTCATCTGAAGCAATTGCTGATATTCGTAAAACACACATGCTTTTTAAACAATATTTATATATTTTAATTTTTTAAGGCTGATTCCTATTGGTCTTTTCTTGAACGGTTGCGCAGGCGCCGTGACGTCAGTTGGGGCTACCGTCCTATCGGAGACGTGGTTCCCGCCCTCTCAGCGCGCCACAGCTACCGTATTTTACCTTGTAAGCGCAGCTGTGGGCGGGGCTCTTGTTTTCATCGTAGGTAAATCACAATACTCCAAATAGCCTAGTCAAGCAATAAAAATGTTCACATGAACCTCCGGCGAATTCATTGATGAAAGAGAAGTTGTCAAGATTCAATAACATTCCACAGCTTTTAAGAGTGACCTGTCCCAGTTCTGTTCTAACATTTTTTTTAATTATTTTAGGACCTGCTGTTGTGCCGGAGCCAATCGCATTATGTGACAATATCACGTGGTCAAAAAATTCAAATTGCAGTGAACAAAACAAATCATATATCAGTAAGTTTTTGTTCTCATTAAGTATAGTATTAATCCCAATCTTTAAGACATACTACTTAATAGAATATTTATATCAATATTCTTTTAGATTCACACGAGGTACGAGAAGGATTGAAAGTTTTAAACATCACCGGTAAAATTCTTTTTTCCCTCGTGCCAAACAGCTTGATAATGTCCAATGGTTTGCGAATATAGAGAAATCAAATCATATATCTTATGTTCTCTTGGGGTTTACAGAGTGTAGCTTAGCCGTGCTGTTGTTTATCTCAGTGTTTTTATATTTCCCAAACAAACCCCCACATCCACCCAGTGTGACGGCGAATGCACAAAGACTGGGGCTGAGGGAGGGCGCCAGAACAGCCGTCAGGTAAGGATTGCTGTCACCTACTTCAGATGATGGAAAATCGCAAGATCTATAAATTCAGAAGATAAATCAGAATAATTTATACCCTTTAGGGAATGGAGATTTTGGCATTTGGCACTGTGTTGTGCAATTTCCACTTCAGTTTTCGGAGCATGGCTAACGACAGCGGAAGTTGTGCTACATCCATTTGGGATATCCCAAGTAAGGTACAGGGTACTAGTTATCCTCAGGTAAATCATTAAGCTTTTCAATGATATTTTATTTATTAGATGAAAGTTGCAACTTGCGATCGAAGTATCATATGATAACAGAGAATCTATGCACATATATCGCTGGTGTTTCCTTTGAAGAAAGAAGCTGGGTGGATGTCTTTTTCGGGTGCTATTGGTGGAACTTTCTGTGGGATGGTCCTATCTAGGTTTAACTTGTTACATTCCAAGCATATCTGATTGGTCATATCATTGCAGTTTTGTTTTCAATTTACAAAAACAGATTATATCCAGATCATCGCTTATACAGCGTGGGTTTTTTTTATCCATAGGTTGTCTGACGTCTTTCACCGCAAGATGAAGGTGATTATGATGGCTATGTTCAGCATTGCTACTGTGTTTTTCCTTCTTTTCATTTTAATGTTGATGGAAGTAGTACCAAATGAACATTGTAAGTATATACCAAAAGTCGATTTATGTTTCTACTAATCCTTGCAAAATTTTATCGCACGCCAATTAAAGTTGGTTAACTGTTTTGAGTTGTTTGCATTGGTACTACACTTAATGGCGTTATTGTTTTCTTAGGGGCATTCTATTTTGCATACATTGCTGCCTGTGTTATGACCAGTGGGGCCCAGCCGCTCTACTACGAAATCGCGTGCGAGAACCTATTTCCGGTCTCGGAGGCCGTTATATCCGGTTTCCTGGCTTTTCTCCTCAATGTCGGGAGCTCCTCATTTCTACTAGTGACGCTCATACCTGGCATAGGTAAACACGAGCCGTTTTTATAATGTCCCGCCATAAAATGACTGGAGCATATACATTTAGTGCTACACTTTTCGTTTGTCATTCTGTCTTTTCGTTCATTAAAAGGACTCAACCCAATCGTTTCCCAATTTAGTATTTTTTAAAAAAAATCTCAATTATGAGACAATTTTCATGTTGTAAATTTTGAATTTACTAGGTGTGTGTAAATACAAAATTTACAACACTACACAATGTTAGGGAAATGCCTTGAACGTGTCAGACATTCGAACTGAATTACATGTTTAGTTGCTTAATATGATGAATCATAAGCACACTAAGTGTGTCTGTATATTACTATCGATCACCTTTATAACAACGTTCGCAAATTTTATATTGATAGACATTTTTTAAATAAGTTATTGTCCTTAGACATTGAAAAATTCAATTAAACAGCCAATTCACTGATTTCCACACTTTATATAGAAGATATTCAAATTTGTTTACCAGAATGTGTCTCAGTTTCATGCCGAATGACATATTTTCATCAATGCTTTTTTTGCTGAAAATAATTCGGATTTTTCCTTATCTTTTTCTAGGCGATCAGCTTATATACAATGTGTACCTATATGATAATAATCCTAGTTATGAGTAAAATTCCCCGATATGTATTTTTCTCAGTCCATAATACAAACAGCACTAGTACTATAAGTTTGCCGTAGAAATCAAGCCATTAGCATCGCAACAATAACATAAACATAAATTTTTAACTGTTGTGTCAGATGTTATTTACAGTGAAACACGGTTAAGGCAAACACGCTTATAACGAATTCACGCTTATAGAAAAATCAATTTCAATTGTCCATAAATGTATTTTGAATTTTTTTTTCGGTTATAACGATTTATGGTAATAACGACTCAAAATAGCTTGTCCCTTGCGCTTTTCTATAACCGTGTTTGATTGTAGCTTAATTTACAACCTATACAGAATAAATATAGTAGAAATATGATATAATTCTAATTTGGTGGAGCAATGAGTCACACTGACGCAGCTTGATACAGTTAGAATAAGATTGATAACTTTGTATCTACATGTTATAAAAAAAAAGGTTATCCATTTTTTCAGGTACCATGTGGCCAAACTGGGCGGTGTTTGTGACGTCATTACTGTCCGTTGTGGTGTTGTACTTATTCAAAGAGGAGTACAGGAGGTTGGACATAGATTTACTAGACAGCCAATCAGAAGACTCAGACCGTGAACATAAACGTCACTGATATGAGACAAATTGTTATTGTAATTGCAATCAACATTTTTCACCGATACCTAAGAATATTCCACTGACACTCCCATTGGATCCGCCAATTCTAAAGTTTATAATGTTTATCTTTAAAAGCTGCAAACGATCGTCATATATATACATTTGTTTTATAATTACAATTTTTGATTAAGGTTTGCTTTATTGTTATCACAATTTTATACACCTTAAGCCGTTTTTTTGCGATGTTGAAAACCAGACCCAAATTTTGTCAGCATGACTAGATATATACACATAACCTACAAAACATTTCTTTATGGTTGACTGCAACTTGTCTATTGCGGAGAAACTTATTGGCGATTTTTCCAGCAGAAAGCGGGCACCTTCATGTTGACGGGGAGTTGCAGGCATTAGTGTTGCTAACATCAACAGGCATATCAGCACAAAGTTGACAAGACCGTGTGGAAGATGCAAACAGTGCAAGACAAAGGGCAAAAGAAGTGACACAAACTTGGTTGTAGCATTTGTAATGTCTGTCTAGAGGAGCTTGTTTCCGGGCCTATCACACCTATCATGATTTGCTTATGGAATAGGTTTTTGTATCATGACGTAAGTCTGTTTATAATTCCATATATCATTCAAATAATTTGTGTCTTTTTTATTGCTGACTCTAAGCACTTACTAAACCACTATCAAAAGGTTTGCATTTTTTCAAATGTGTTTTTGTCTGTCATGTTCTTCTTGTTCGTGTATTTTTTAAATCTTCTAAATACAGATATTTTATCGACTAGAAATAAACTATCCATCACCGTGTGTTACTTGGTTACTGTTGCCATAACAACCATTCTTATCATATTTATTTATTATTTCTATTGCACACCAAAGATGCATTCTTCATTGATTTTCTCGATCAACTGACAACGTTTTTTAGTTTTTATATCCATATGTTGTATTATAATAAGATAAATTTAGTGAGATGCCGCTTGTAGCTTTTGGTCTTGTTGCTATGGTTACTATTGTTTCTGCGTGTTTAAGGATGTAAATTTATAAAATTAATGTATCGTTGGTAACATTATATAACATAACCTCGACTGTTATTTACCATTTTGAGTCACAAAAGACATGCTTTGAAACTTAATTACAATTGTTTGTTGGTTTGGTTTTTTTTTTTTATCAGAAATTGCCAACTGTCATGTTTGAAATTATTTAGAATAGAACTCCAGCTGTGCAATTATACATAACAATGCATTTTTCTGTAAAGTATATTTGTATATTACTTTTTTGTTCAGCATGGCATCAAAATAATCCACTATTCAATCAAAAATCTATGAAAAATTATTCTTTTATATTTTAAGCCCAAAACGTTGCCATGGCAACCTAATATTTGGCCTTTTTTAATTAAATTTATCATCTGCAACAAAATATCTTTCATATAGAATTTTATATGTTTAAAATTATCATAAATAAGTGAAATTCAATTTTTCATTCAATATTTTCCTTTTGATTCATTATAAAAAGTTCTGGTGGTTAAGGGTTAAGGGCTTGAGTTGTCAAACTCGAATTGTTTTGTTCAATGTCATGAGTAAAATTTGTTCTAAACACAAAAAGTAGTTTTAAAATGAATTATTATTGAAATAACATTCGATATTTTTATTATATTATGGCATTAGGCTCAAGCAAAATTTTGACTTCTAGCAAAACAGAGGAAATTCGGACCACATTTCGGAGTTTTTTGTTTTTTTTTGCTAAAATATTTTTGGCAGCAAAGTAAAGATTTTATATGTTAATCAATATAATTTTGCATGTTTTCTGTTGGTTTTATCTCAATTAATCATTAAGATAATCGTATGGCACGAAATGCAAAAATATCGAAAACTGCTTAAAAATGATAAAAAGACATCATATCTCAAAATGTTGGTCATTGTCCACTTTCTACATGTAGTTCTATGACGACTTCCCACCTTTATAAATACAAGTGATATACATTGTGAATAATCATGGATATAAATTAATTGAATTTTGTAAAAATAATGAAATCTACATTGTTAATAGCCGACCTGGCAGTGACAAAAATAAAGGTGGGACAACTTGTAAAAACAGTAGTACCGTGGACTATGTCCTAGCTAATACGAATGTATTTAGAATTCTACAAGACTTTGATGTTATTGATTTTTGCAATTTTTATTCAGATGTACACAATATCCCATATCGTTTTCTTTTTCATATTGTAACAAGCTATACAGGTGAAAATCACTCAGGTGTAAAATTATGGGGCTCGTTTCATAAAGGGGTCGTACGCCCAGACTTAGCGCTACGCCGGTGTAAATACGGGACTAGTGTCACCCGGGATTTTCTGTCTTTTTCTGGTGACAACTGAAATAAT
>WFKH01011581.1:64326588-64396384 GCA_016163765.1 Magallana hongkongensis | reverse complement strand
ATAATAAATGCAAGTCTGAGGAAAATTTAAATTATCTTAAGTCTCAAAGCAAAAACTATAAGCGGGTTATGGATGAATGTGTAAAACAATACAGGAAAAGCATCACCGAAAAAATTAAGAATGTGCGTACCACTAATACCAAAGAATATTGGAAAATTTTAAATTCAACATGGAAAGACAAAAAATATGCTGTTGATGTTAATGATTATTTTAGTATTATAAAGGGTATCGCTGAAACTGAAGATGAGTCGCTTGCTGTAGAAAATGATGAGTACTTTTTAAATGTCGCTCATGAAAATGTTGATGATTTTCTTAATTATGAAATAGATGACGGTGAAATATTGGCTGCGATTAAAAATTTAAAAAACAATAAAGCAGCAGGTTTTGACAGAGTGTTGAACGAACATATTTGTTCTACTATTAATGTTTTTTTGCCTGTGTACCGAAAATTATTCAATGTTATTTTTGATAGTGGTATCGTTCCAGACGAGTGGTTAATTGGAATTGTAAAGCCTATTTATAAAAACAAGGGGGATCCTACGAAACCTGAAAATTATCGCCCTATAACATTATTAAGCTGCCTTGGTAAACTTTTTCACATCTATTTTAAGTACACGGCTGGAGGCATATGCAAATGAGATTAATATAATAAGTGAAAGCCAAACTGGTTTCCGAAAAGGCTATTCTACCCTAGATCATGTATTAACTCTACAGTTTTTATCAGAAACCCTTATGAAACAGAAAGAGAAATTATTTTGTGCTTTCATTGATTTCAAGCAAGCATTTGACACTATATGGAGAAGTGGTTTATGGTACAAAATGTCAAAAAATGGTATTACTGGAAAATGTTTTGTTTATATTAAAAATATGTATCAGGGTATTAAATCTCTTATTAGTATGGATGGTATCACATCTGATTTTATAAGCTGCAATGTTGGAGTTCACCAGGGCGAAAATTTATCACCATTTTTGTTTTCATTATATATCAGTGATCTAGAAAATTTCTTATTAGATAAAAACATTGTTGGTCTTAAGAGTATTTCTGATGCTATAGAAAACGAATTATTTCTGTATATGAAGCTTTTTATCCTTTTTTATGCTGATGATACTGTAATTATGGCTGAGACTGCCGAAAATCTCCAAAATGCACTGAATGAATTTTATCTATATTGTAATCAATGGAAGTTACAAGTCAATACTGACAAAACAAAAATTTTGATTTTTTCAAAAGGCCCTTTGCCAAAACATGTTTTTTATTACAATAAGGTTGCAATAGAAAATGTCAAAGATTTTAAATACCTGGGTATTATTTTTTCAAGAACAGGATCATTTGCTAAAGCTAAAAAACATCTGTGTGAACAGGCACAGAAAGCAATGTACAGTGTTATTAGAAAAATAAGACAATTCAATTTACCAGTCGATTGTCAGTTTGACTTATTTGACAAAATTGTAGTTCCAGTATTATTGTATGGGTGTGAAATTTGGGGTTACGAAAATATAGAAGTTATTGAACGTGTACATTTGAAATTCTTAAAACATGTTTTTAACTTAAAAAGTAGTACACCATCTTACATGGTTTACGGGGAGACAGGCCGTTTCCCTTTATATATAAATGTATATATCAGAATGATTTCCTACTGGTCAAAATTATTTACAAACCCTGAAAGCAAAATACATCTGTTTTATACAAGTTTTTGGTCTTGCAATATCAAAGGGGAAATATGTCAAACTCCTGGTTTGCATGTGTTAAAAATATTTTAGATATGTGTGGTTTTTCAAATGTCTGGTCTGAACAAAATGCTGTAAATGTAAAGTGGATATCTGCAATTGTAAAACAAAGGTTACAAGACCAATATATCCAAAAATGGTCTAGTGAAATTCATAACTCGTCAAAAGGGCAAATATACAAGATTTTTAAGAAAAATTTTAGTTATGAAAATTAAATTCATTAACTGCCACATAAGCTCAGAAAGATTTTTATGAAATTTAGAACTGCAAACCACCATCTCCCAGTGGAGACTGGGAGATGGTCCAATATTCCTTTAAACCAAAGAGTGTGTAAACTGTGTAATACTGGTCAAATTGCTGACGAATTCCATTATATTCTTGAATGTAAAGAGTTGTTGACGTTTAGACATAGATATCTTGAGGATAAATACTGTTCAGCACCAAATACTATAAAGTTCTGTGAGCTTATGTCTTGTAATAATGTTACAAAAATGAAAAAATATGTTGTTTCATTATCATAATTTACAGTCTGATATAATAGTCTGTTTTTGTTTTGAACATATTTTATTGATTAATCAAAAGGATCAGAAACAAGTTCTGACAACTTACAAGTTCCTCTCCTTAAATATAATAGTCTGTCCTCCACAATTCTACCTTTTCCTATTTTCATTCTATATATTATATATTTATACTTATTTACTATTTATTTACTACCTATCTATTCACTTATAAAATGTACCTCTGACTTTTGAAATGTATAATTATACTGAATGACCTCATGTACCATTTCATGGTTTGAGTGAATAAACTGAATTGAATTGAATTGGTACTCTATTGATGTGGACATTCATCAGTCAGGTCGTCATTTACTTCACACACTTTAACACATTGTGTGCAAAAATGTCACTAAGCTTCCAAAATAATGTAAATCACTAAATCTGACATATTTCAATCCATCTTGAATGGTATTCCGGTAATATCGGATACAGACTCTGTCAAAGAATTTTTTTGACTCGGTGAATGTCATTATTACTCGAATATAACACAAAAATGATTTATTCATCACATTACATCAACCTTACAACTTTACAATTTCACGAATTATAGCTACAGAGTGGACTGGACGACCAAAGCAAGATTTTCTGTAAAAAAAAATATAGTTAGAAGGGCTAACGAAACAGATAAAGACGCATGTCTGGTGACCCTGCCTTTTTTTTCCTTCAAAAAAAAATTCACTATCCTCAATGATCCAACTACCGCTAACCCTTAGAGAAATTATCATATACATTGATGTATGTCATAATCTCCTTATGGAGGAGATAACGTGTGAATGAACGAATGAATGATAGTCATGATTGCGCTTACTACACTTTAATCTAATTTGTTGTTGAGGCTATTAACATATGCTTTAAAATTCTTTGTATGTAAAAGAAAATCACGTTTAATAACAATGATATGATCCCTGAAACTGGCATATTAATTCCTGCTGTAGAAATCTATATTTTATTATATGACATACATACAATCATATTTGTCCATTCAATATCACAAGCTTTTTATCCTTTACCATCTAAGCATTTTGTTCTTTATTGTTGCAAAATTGATGGACCACAAAAAGTAAACGTGTTATCTAAAAACATATCAGATGACCACAGATTATTGAGGCGTGTACTGTGATATCATTTATCTTAAACTGTAGACATTCATAAAAAAACAAGACGGGACAGTTGTGGTTTTGGTTTTTTTCCGAGAGCGTTACCGGAAGGCATGACTACCGGAAGTACTCAAGTAACTGAGTTACGGGTGTACGGCGTCCGTTGGTACTTATTGTCTGTTGTCTCGCTCAATTGTTGTCTCCAGACTGCTGTCTGGGCGGAATTTCCACCGATCGCTCAATCGGCCAAGCTGGTCTATGATTGGTCAGATTCTGACATCAACATGTCTTTGAACTATGGAAATATTGGCACCATTGTTCTTTTGCCACCTATGATCTGGATTGTATTTACAAAAGGTAAAAGATATCAATAGAGTACGAGCGATGATGTTTCATTCAACTGTAACTAATTATGTTTTAACGGGACGTCTTAATGAATTGGATTTTTGTTTGTGGTCTAAGGCATGAGGACAGCTATGCTGTTGTCCACCTTCTTGATGGCAACGGGTACCGCACTGAAAGCCCTCCCAGTCGGCAATGATCTGAATTCATGGTAAAAGTAAATTTAGTTGTCCATCTGTCCATATTTTGTCAAGTACATTTTGTCTTTTGTATAGAATTTGTTCTTAGTTATCAATGTTTTTATTGGAATCCCCAAACCTTTTTCTGATGGACTCTTCTCTTTGTATAATGTGGGAGAAGCTGAAAGTCATTTTTATTCCTGTTGCAAGCAGCACAGGGAGAAGGTAACTAAAATTCTATTTACTGCTGACCGAGTGATTCAGTGGCCCAAAAAGAGCCGAAACTGTTCAGTTGCATGGTAGGTGTCTATTGTATAGAGTGGTAATAAGTCCAAGGAATAACAATTTGTTGGGAAGATAACAAGTGCCAGGGCTAGAGGACCAAATAACGCCGATCTGTCGATGCTACTTATCTTTATCAGAAGTTTAGCTTTTCCTCCTGTATTGCTAATATTGCATTGTATTAGATTATTTCTTGACTTAGTTATTGATGAAAAGTGTTTGTCATTTATTTATATTTACAGCCAAAAACGTTTTACTCATACATACATTACATTTTTTCGCAGCATCGTGCGTTTTCTTGTTTTGTTTTGTTTGGGGTTTTTTGGGGAGGGGGGGGGGGGTTGGGGGGGGGGGGGGGGGGTGGGGTGGGGGGGGGTATAAAGGTTCAAGGTTATATTGTATCGTCTAATATGAATGCTTTAGTATCGAATGAAAATATCATATCTTAGGGACGAAATGAATAGATTAGAGGGTGAGTTGACAAGAGATAAACACTCGACACCTTTAGTTGAACGGCATGTTTATCCTAGGTACTTAGCAGATCATAGTTTTTTTAATATTTTATTTAAACATAGAATTTAGAAATAACACTCCGCCTATCAAAGCCTTTCCCAAGGCAGATCATATGCCTCACAAAAATGCAGTGACCAGACTAATGAAAACCAAACGACAATCAAAAACCAGAGGCCTAACCGTTTGGCTCACCGTCATGATTTTGGTAGTAATTGTGCATGTCAGAGAAATATGGCTAACTTATGCAACATCGCCAAAAACGTGTCAGAGCAGCAGGTAAAAATATAAAAAGATATCAGCGTTGTCAAAGAAAATGATACTGAAAAGGTATGTAAAGAAAATGAGACTGAAAAGGTATGTAAAGAAAGAACTGATGTATTATTCCCTCATTACAAAGAAAAGTTAGATTTCTGAAAAGAAAGGCAAGCTGGGCATTCGTCATTATATACAAGGTTTGACAAGAGGGAACCGTATATATCACAAAGCAAAACATTTTTTAAAGCTATTACTGTGACATGCCATATCTAAAGAATTTCAGGCATAACAAACTTGGCGAATGTGTTCACAGGAGCATGCTAGGCAACCAAGTGAAATATCATGTGTAGACAGCTGCTCTAATAATAAAAAACCCGACACCCTCTCTGATAGACTCTCCAATTTGAATAAAAGTAAGAGAAGCTGAGAGTCAGTGCCATTCTTGTTGCAAGCGACAGAAGGAGAAGGTAACTTAAATCTGAAAACTGTTGGACCAATACAACTGATTCAGTGGCCCAAATAGAGCCGAAACTGTTTATTTGTATGGTATCTATTGTTTAGAGTAGTAATAACCACAATACTGACAATTTGTCGGAGAAGATAACAAGTGCCAGGGGACCCGAATAGAGTCCACCTGTACTTGGTACTTGTCAGTCTGTTGAAACTATCAGAAGTTTAGGTATTCCTCTTTGATTTCTAATCTAACACTTTATTTATTTCATTCTTGATTTAAACCCAATGTAGGGATGTTATGATTATAAATATAAATTTTGTCAGTGATAGAAGAAAATTGTTTCCCTATTGTATTTTTACGAGCAAAGAAACGTTTGAACTAATTTACACGATTAAATTCATTTTAATTTTTTCCAGGCTTATTCCCATTGGACTTTTCTTGAACGGTTGCGCATACGCCGTGACGGCAGTTGGGGCAACCGTTCTATCGGAGACGTGGTTTCCGCCCTCTCAGCGAGCCACCGCTACCGTAATCTATATTATTAGCGCCGCTGCTGGCGGGGCTCTTGTCTTCATTGTAGGTAAATCACAGAATAGCCTAATCAAGTAATCAAGAGCCGATTTCTTTATATTTATTTATAACTTGGCTTTGAATTCAGTAGTCTTGCTAGAGATAATGTAAAGATTTTATATTCAAGGGTTTTAATAATGATTCAGTAATGTTCTAACTTGTAGGACCTGCTGTTGTACCGGAACCAATCGCATTATGTGACAATATCACGTGGTCAATGAATTCAAATTGCAGTGAACTAAACAAAACATATATCAGTACGTTTTTTGTTTTCGTCAAATTGTCTAAAGCTCTTTCTTTTAGACAGAAAATCCAAAGTATAGTTACATCAATATTCTTTTAGATTCGTACGAGGTACATGAAGGTTTGAAAGTTTTAAACGTCACAGGTAAAACTTATTTCACTCTCGCAAAACAACTTTAAAGAGCCAATGGTTTGGGACTATTGAGAAATCGTATATTATTTTACTCTCTACTCTCTTGAGCTTTTTTTTTAGAATGTAGCATTGCTGTGCTGTTGTTTATCTCCGTAATTTTACACTTCCCAAACAAACCCCCACATCCACCCAGTGTTACGGCGAATACACAAAGACTGGGGCTGATGGAGGGATTCAAAACAGCCTTCCGGTAAGGATTGCTGTAACCGACAGACATCAATTGCAAGTATAAGTGGCCGAAATCGTAAGACATATAAATTCTATAAATGAATTATTATTATCTATACTATTTAGGCAATGGAGATTTTGGCACTTGGCGTTGTGCTGTGCTATTCCCTCCTCAGTTTTCAGCGCGTGGATTACGACAACGGAAGTTGTGCTACATCCATTTGGGATATCACAAGTAAGACTCAGGATACTAGCTATCCTTAGGTAAATAATTAAACTCTACCCTGATAATTTTGTTAATAGATAAAAGTATTGCATTGAGTATTGCAACATGCCTTCGAAGTATCATAACAGATGATCTATGCACATGTATCGCTGGTGTTTCCTTTGAAGAAAGAAGCTGGGTGGATGTCTTTTTCGGGTGCTATTGGTGGGACTTTCTTTGGGATGGTCCTATCTAGGTTTAACTTTTTACATTCCAAACATATCTGTATGGTTGATTCACTCAATTTTGTTCATCTTAAATTCAATACCCTGACTACATGTACATCTTACACGTATACAGTATCTGATGTTGTTTTTTTATCCATAGATTGTCTGACGTCTTTTACCGCAAGATGAAAGTTCTTATGATGGCCATGTTCAGCATTGCTTCTGTGTCTCTTCTTCTTTTTATTTTAATGTTGATTAAAGTATTATCCAATGAACACTGTAAGTAAATATTAACTTCAATTAGTATTTCTACTAATCATATCGTGAAATTTTCTCGCATGCGTATTAAAGTCGGTAAATCGTTCTGAGCATTTTATTACATGTAGTATTTCTTCAGTGTTTAATTTTTTTCGTACTACATTGGCGTTTTTGTTTTCTTAGGGTCATTCTATTTCACCTACATCGCTGCCTGCGTTGTGACCCTTGGAACTCAGCCGCTCTACTACGAAATCGCATGCGAGAACCTGTTTCCGGTCTCGGAGGCCGTTATATCCGGTTTATTGGGTTTTCTAAACATTGTCGGTAACACCTTATTTCTACTGGTGACACTCATACCTGGCATAGGTAAACACGAGATTTTCGTTAAAATTTCAGCGTTCCCATTTGCGTCTATTACTGTCATTTCGCTGTACATATGTAGTTGGTTTCTGGGGGGTGGGGGTGGGGTGATTAAGCTTTTAGATAATAAACTGGGATTCCTTTTTGTGTATATCTTCTGTTCATACTAGGACGCAACCATACGTTTCATATTGATTGGTCTATTTTTACTATCATTATTGCCTTCAACTTTAAAAGTTAATTATTCATCGCCGAGTCGATTTTCTGTCGTTTCGGTAAAAAGTGAGCTAACTTTGGTCCATGAGTCTTGCAAACGATGACTTACCGATTACAAACAAATTCAGATTGTTTGACCTACTCTAGCCAAAGTTATTGCCCTTAGCTCTAGAAGTACTTGAATTAACTGTTATTTACAGTTTTCACGATATTTTTGCCTTGCTTTTGGACAATGATAAGACAATTTTTACCGATATGTGTCTTGATATTCAATTTGATAACATACAGATCAAGTTTAAGTTCTATGTTGATGTTGTGTTTAATAGTGATGGGCTTATTTTCAGCATATACCTTAAATATAATGCTAATAATGACATTTATCAATCAGATTTCTTAAAAGTATTTTTCTACTTTCAAAAATAAACGTCCGCTGTAATTAAGCGTGTTTTAATGATCAAATATTTAGCTCTTAATATTTAATCATAAGATGCATGAACTTTGCACTTTTGCGTCCTTTGAAACTAGTGTTATTAATTCTATTCAACACCACTGAACAAAACAAAAGCAGCAGCTAGTATGCTATTTTTATGTTTTAATTTTGACCCATTCTTTAGAGTGAATTCGAAATCGGTGTTGGTGGAGCAATCGTTTAACTCTGACGCCTTAAGGTAAATAACGTTACCTATATACATGTAATAAATAGGTTTGTACATTTATTCGTTTGTCAGGTACCATGTGGCCAAACTGGGCAGTGTTTGTGACGTCATTACTATCCGTTGTGGTGTTGTACTTATTCAAAGAGGAGTACAGGAGGTTGGACATAGATTTGCCAGTCAGCCAACCAAAAGACTCGAGACTGTGAAAATATACGTTTCTGACAGTGCTGTCACCATTTTACCATCACTATTAATTCCGGAGACTATTTCACTGACACTACACCTGGGTCCACCAACTCCTAAGTTCTTTAAAAAAGTTTCGATAGAATGTTATAAATTAAAATGTGTTGCATAATTTCAACGTTCTGTTATTTGTTTCTATTTTGTTATCACGGGGATGAAAATATTGATTATCATTAGTTAAGTTTTGTGATTTGCGAATGGAGGGACAGCTACTTTACAACTGATGAAGAACTTTTTAAGTTAAATTTATTTATTTACATCAACATTTCAATACATCAATACTGAATACTGCTCACTTAAAGCTGTGTGGTAAAACCACTACGAAAGCACCATCAATAAATAAGTCACGTGATAATCGACCCATCGAAAGCGAGGCAAACGTAAAATTCCTGGGATTTTTTTTTTTTTTTTTTTTTGCTGACTCCATGGATTTCAAAGGCAAACAATGAAAAAGCATAAAATGGTCTTTTGTCTATTTATGGAGTGTAATGGGTGATCCTAGAAGATCTCGTCTTCATCCTCTCCTTCAGCACTCGTTTGTTGTTTGCTAGGGACAGTAAGCCCCGCCCTCCGCCCCTGGAAATAACG
Source organism: Magallana hongkongensis (assembly GCA_016163765.1). Taxonomy (NCBI): domain Eukaryota; kingdom Metazoa; phylum Mollusca; class Bivalvia; order Ostreida; family Ostreidae; genus Magallana; species Magallana hongkongensis. The sequence goes on along the minus strand of WFKH01011581.1, from coordinate 64,387,050 downwards.
TGAGGGGTGGTCCAACGGCGTGCTCTATAAAAAATATAGCAAAGAGTGCATCAACCAGCTGAGTACAATTCAGAATTGCGATGGTTGGACACACATCACATTATTAAAGGTTCTTACCGCCACCAATCGGATACCGGCGCGGCTCCGTGACGGCTTATCCCGCCGGGAAAAGTTTCGAATATTTTCCCCAACAGACAGTTCCTCGTCTTTCACCGTCTCCGCCTACACAGAAAAACATTTAACATAATGTTATACAAAGAATCAAGTGTATTGATTTTTACAGGTCTCTACGGGTTCCTTCATTACTACACACTGACGTATTGTGACGTATACTCTCTAAACAGTGACGTATTGTGACGTATACTCACGGTGACCCAGGGGTGTCCCAGTATGTCCACCGCCGACAGTCTATCCGCGGGATCCACCACTAACATATCGCTGATCAGCTCCTATCGTGAGATAAAAAATAACGATAAGCAAGATTAAAGAAAAATTTTAAACGGTCATTATGTACTTTACACTAGCTCTAGTGATGATAAATAAGAAGTAGGAAGGATGACATAAATTTTGATATTACTCCGTCGCGTCAACAACAAGCAGACAAACTGAAAAGCGCCTCCTTACCATTGCCGACTCGGACACATCATCCCAATAAGGACTGGTGAACTCGTATCTTCCTTCGGCGATCTGATCAAACAATTCCTCTTGATCATTGCTAGGGCTACAAAGTACATAGCATTACATGTACATTACACGACCGTGTTCAAAGAGCTCTGGGACTATAGTTTCATGAATTCTATAAATAGAATTCCAACGAACTACACATTTTGATTTCAACTGGTACCTTGCAAAGGGCGGAAATCCACACAATAGGATGTAGAGAATGACTCCTGCTGCCCAAATGTCGACCTTAAAGTCGTATCTGTGTGGGATAAAACACTATCAGAGACACATCAAAATCATAATGAAATAACTCTTGGTCATCATATCTACCTTGATTGAAAACGATGATGTGAAATACGGTCCCCAGTAAATTGACAAAAACATAAATTTCGGAATTTTTGTTTCATTTTACATGTACTTAATCTTTGATATATGTTCCCTTAAATAATTTCTTTTTCATTTATGATAAAACAATCACAGGGAAGATATATATCATTATTTATGGTAGGGGTACACTGTTTATATTCAATCCCCGTAGACTTTTAGCTTCGCCCATAAATTTGAAAGTTTTTAAAATACATGAGCGCAATTAGGTTCATTTTTCTTCTTCAGCTGGTCAAAATATCTTGTCAAAATCTATCTATATGTAAAAGGAGAAAAATGTACCTCACTGCGCTCATATGAAACTTTTTTAAAAATGCAAAAGTCCAGTTGGCCTTCCCCATTAAAAACTGATGCTGTTTACCTTGTGCAAACTCGATTTACCTTTCACAATTACTTCGCGTGTCACGTGACATCCATATTGGTAAGCGTGTTGATGTGAATTCATATGCCATTAATATTCATTTGTGCGAATGCATTATTTGTAAGTTGTTTTCAATGGATGTTATTTCCGATCGCTAAGTATTCCCTAGCTAAATTGGTGGGATTTTAGTGATAAACAATGTCACGTGATATGTAAACCAGTCTTGTCCGATCTTATATACATATCCTCTGTTATACTAAGGCTCGCCTATTTTATTCATTGTAGGGTCACAAACCAGAACGAAATTCCCTGTTAGTGGGTCCACAAAATCATTGACAATATGTCTATTATTAAAATACAAAGCGATCAAAGCTTTTCACACTAAACAAGATGTGTCACTTTTTACATTCTCTTTTGAAAAATATCAAAATCGTGGTAGATTTTTTTTATAATTCAACGAATAAAAAAGGGGCCGGTGACATATGTTTAGGGATATCATTCTTTTTCCATATCCCTTGAAGGTCTTTTCTTAAAAATAGAAAAAAAAGTCATTGGGTTACCCGACTTCGGAGAGAATTTCCGGTGCCACATAGGTTGGGGTACCACACACCGTAAACAGCTGTTCCTCGCAGTACGTGGCCAGACCAAAGTCCCCGAGCTTCAGCGACTTGGAGCCGTCAGAGTGGTCAATGACCTATGAAGAAAAAAACAGCAGGGGAAATAACAACAAGCACGTATAGGTCAGTCACGTGTACATCTGTACGTCACGTAGTGACCTCAGCTGTACAGGATTATTCTCTGAAGCCGCGATCCTGAGTAGCATAGCTCTAGATTGAAAAGGCTTGTTCATGTTGGACTTGCTTTGTGACGATGTTTCAGAACTTACCAGCAAGTTCTCGGGCTTGACGTCACGGTGGACGATGCGTAGGTTATGGAGGTACTTCAGGGCCTGCACCAGATTGTTGATCATGCTGCTGGCGTCCCTCTCCGTGTACTTAGTGGACAGGGCGATGTCATCAAACAGGTCCCCACCCTGTAAAACACACACGTGTCAAACCAGGACTTATATGTATAAAAAAAATTCTACAGTCGCAGTTATTACTGATTTATTTAAAGTGACAATTGTTACATGTATGTACTTGTAAAAAGCCGGCAATGTACGTGTTATATTAAATAACGCTTTTTACTGTAATATGAATGTAAAACAGTCGCACTATAATAACACGTAATATTTATTAAAGAACATTGAATAAGATAAAACATAGGTTTTTATGAAATCATTTCACATTGTCACTTAATTCATGTTCCCATCATAGTTTCCTCCAGTAATTAGTACGCCAAAATGAATCCTTCTCTTTATCTTGACGTACAAACTCTAATATTCTTTACCTTGACATACTCCATGACTAGATACAAACTGTCCTTGGTGTCAAACTCCTCCACCAGTAGGATAATGTTCGGATGGTTTACTCGTCTTAGTATTGCCACTTCGTTCTCTATCATGTGTTCCTGGAATAAAGCGGTTAAAAGAATGTGTGTCACAGAGAAGGTTTCGTTTCAAACACTGGGTGGGAATCACGTGACACTACAAATAAAACACTGGGTGGGAATCACGGGACACTAATAAATTTTCTATTCAAATGAAATATCATCTTCGCCAGCCAAGGGTTTCTGATCCGCACCGCTCCTCACGAACCCAATGGTTCGTGAGGAGCGGTGCGGATCTGAATTCCTTGGCTGGCGAAGATGATAAAATATTATCCTTTGGTAAGTGTTGATAGATGCGAGATTTATACAAACTGAACACCAACTAATGCAGTGAGGACCCTAATCATTTCTAGTTAACTGATAAATTGATGTGCAATTAAAATTGTGCAACTTGACTGACAATCTATATAAATTCTTTCATTTTATATCAATGTTGGCTCCCTTCGTACCTTTCCTTTACATCTTCTCTTGTTAATGTTCTTTAAAGCGTACATTTTCCGCGTAGCTCTGTAAAAAAAGAAATGGTAATAAAATATAATGAATATGAAAATTATAATTCCGAGATATTTCCGCAGTTGCCAATTATATCAACAATGTTTATATTCTTACATCACGTTGTCCCAGATAATGAGGTCTTTAATTCTCTTTTGTATCACCTCTACTCACCTGTCCATGCATTCTTTGACCACGGCGAAGTTCCCCTCCCCAATCACCCTTCCCACGTCGTATTTAGCTCGTAATGCAGCTGGCCCATTCTCTGACTCATCTGTGATTAAATGATTTAAAGAGCTCATTCATACAAGAAAATGTAATTAATTTCCATTAAATAAAATACGAAGTAAACTTTTTCTTTAAACATGAAAAGCTGTGCCTTGGATGTTTTAACATTTTATTTATTTATAGGTAAAGTATAAATTTCAATGACTTGTTCATGGAGACATTACATGATAGCTTCTGGTAAATTAAAAATACAAAAAATATGAATTTCAATTTATCTTCTAATATTTTTGTTAGTCATGATTGCTCAAGTTACACATTATTTCAATTTTTATGCTATTAACATAAGCTTTAATAACTAGTTAAAGAAAATTATGTTTTTGGAGAATGAATTGATTTTTTTCTTTTATAGATGCTGACTCTCTCATCGACTTTCGATTCATGATTCACATTTATTCTGCTCGTATTCAAGTACGAGTAATAAAATGATAATATTAACATACACTGGAGACATTAAATAGAAATATGATTCCTATTTAAACTTACCCGGCGATTCTCCATTGCCGTTTCGATATTTTGGCTGAAATAAAAAAAATCTCAAATGTGCAAAATAATGCCTGAATAACTTAAGATCTGCACAAATAATTCTTCTTGCACTTTTTCGATAATTTTTTTTCAATCCATAATTAGAGAAAAAATGTTATTGTCAATAGATGAAATTCTGGTATATAATATAACAACTTTTCATTGATTAATTTAAGAATCTAGACCTTTATGCTTGAGATTTTCTGTCAACTTGATTTCCAATTACTTTAACAATATGCATTCAAGGTCATGAATCATATTTCTTAAAGAGAATCAGACTACAATTTTCAGCCTTTCACTTTTATGATAAACTTACTGCGGAGACTGCGCGGAGCTTTCTTCCGGTTCGTGGAGATGACAGTGGGGACTTGGATCCTGTGGGTGAACGCTTAGAAAGGACATCTGATTAAATTAGAAACACGTTATTTGTTATAAACTTCCGGTCAACAAACTTTTCCTCACCCAACCACTCAATATAAACATTAAACCTTTCTGTGTTATTAAGACATATTTGAAGTATCTCCTTTGAAAAAAAACTGAGAGTCTTATAATGAATCATGTAATACATATATATACATATATACATGTACTCTATTTTTTAAGATGAGTTCAATTCTTGTTATTCAAATCGGAAGGCAAGCTATCTTTCCTGTAGATGCGAGGCCTTTACATGGTTTGAGTGCCCCGTTGGTTTATTTGAGTATTCAATTACCCTTGGTACACAAACCATGAGGTGTAGAGGGGGATTTCTGTGGGAGCGAGCAAGAAATATCGAACCTGTCAGTTACATGGTAAACATTTTAACAATGTGAAATATGGAACCCGGTCGAACATAGTTAGCAACTAATTGATAGCCGTTTGAGAACCTGTGAAGTTGTCAAAGTCGTCTATAAAACCACTCTGATTTCATTAGAGCCTCGTGATGGATGAGGCTCTCCAATGTCATACAGATAAAACTAGAGTGAGAAGCAAGATTTCGTTGAAGACCAAATTAAATGTTCTTTCACTGCATCTTAAAAGTACATTCAAATGTATTATCCCCACGCTTGTTCGTACTGCTTTTGAAATGAATTGAATTCAAAAATATTATCCTCGGCCTCGCAACTTAATCATACCACATTAAAGAATTTTTAGCAAAATACCAAACACAGTGTACTTTTGTTCGATATATATATTGAACTGATAACATGCATTAGTTTTATAACAACCTATAACGTATTTCGTTATTAAATCTGTTGGAGCGTGGAGACTATGTATACTGAGTAATTATTTAAAACTCTTTGAAAAAAAATTCATATAGAGCGACGCTTTACATTTGTCTGCGGTAAGTTTGGTGCCCTGACCAGAATATTCATGGATACATATGCATGGATACATTGTCTAACATCTACTGAGGTTCAGTAGAGATGGCGGTCTAAGTTTCGGAACTTATGCCCCATTTCAATTGTATATTGTATATTATTGCAATAAAAATATGCTTAAATCAAACCAAGTTGCAATGATATTTTTATACAGCAATATCTACTAGTATTTCATTTATCACATCTCAATTGCATTGTATTTTTATATAACATAATCGGAAGCATGTATATTGTTATACAACTACAGTGATGTTTCTTATAGTTTTCTAAAACATGTATCACTAATACTTTATTGCAGTGATATTTTGAAGTATCTAATAATTTGACCTAGCAGTATCCATAGAAATCATCTCTACCTTCGTTGAGACTACGGTTGGAGAGAGACAACTTGCTCGCCGGACGTGACGTCTTCGGTGACCTTAGGGTCACCCTCTCTGTGAATGGCACGGGTCTATATGGAGACACCAGTTTAACTTCTACAAAACAGACAGAAAAATCAATCAGTGGTGCATACCTGTTAGAGTCCTGGAGATTAAGGGTTAATTCTCTGGGAAGGTAACGCAAAAGATCGATAATTATCATATTACGTAACTAATCATACATTCAAATATGAATCACGGAATTGGAGACCGAGGGCAATAAAACAACAGAAACTACTGTAGTCTTGGAATTGTTGGATCGATACAAAACAGAAGTCTCTCTCTCTTCCTGTTTTATATTAAGCAATTAATTCACAGAGTATTAAACCATGGCAATGCATATTAAACCTAATTTAAACAGGGAGCCAAATGGAGACTTGTTAAAGACTGATTTAACATGGTTTGGAAGCCTCTAAATCTTAGCAACGACTTCAAATAAGACTTGCACAGAGAAAGTCCAATACAGAGAGAGATGGGGGAGGAGGTAGTCTAAAGAGTCACTATATATATGAAAATGCCGCACATTTGGGAAGAGATTGTTTAATCAGTGTTAATAAACGAGGTTCAAATTATAAAAAAAAATAATCCTTTTCAGAAACGACTCTGTCATAACTAGAGGAAGTGTCGGAGAAATGTGGTGAAGGAAGCTATACATCTTTGTCTTTGATGGGTTCACAGCAGTAACAGGAGAATGTCCGGGGCACCATAAAACAATCACGGGTGGTGGAGGTCTACTCAGCAGCAAGCCCCTGTCTGAGCTCGTTATGGAGAAACGATTTGTCTGTTCAGAGTGACTAAACTTATTGATTGTCTGTCATGCAGCTCCTAAAACAGTTTTCCCTGACCAATAATTTCCCTGTATTGTTCCTGAAAGTCGGCATGAAATGACTCAGCGCTGATACAGAGAGGTTACCGAGGATTCAGCAAACACTCGGCTCTACCTCCAGATTAAGACGGACTAAGTCACACGTATTTAACCTTCATTTACATTGGTCACCACAATCTGCCTCCGTCTGTCGCTCAATTCCAGAGGCGCTGCTATATAGCTACAGTATGCTAAAATCTGACGCGCTGCTAGTTAGTGTGCCAAAATCTGAAGCCGTGCTAGCTACACCAGTATACTTCTAGCTACAGTAGGCCAAAATCTGAAGCGCTGCTAGCTAGTGTGCCAAAATATGAAGCCGTGCTAGCTACAGTATGCCGATTTCTGAAGCGCTGCTAGCTACAGTATGCCGATTTCTGCTACACTATGAAACAGAGTGACATATCACCACTGCCATTTATAGATAAGAGTTCTCTGACATATATTACAAGGAGGTGAATTATTTGTCCATCAGTTCTGGACCATTGACCAACAGAGTGTTATATATCAATACCACTGCAAGGCATCACCTTTGTTCTTATTATTACATTAACTTTGACATAAAATGTTAATAGAATAAGGGTATAATTTGACTAGATTAGCAACCTTGTATTTCACCACTTTTCATCCGAGTTTACTGAATGGTATTACTTTTGTTGTTGGATTAGGGTTGATATAACAGGGTAGATGATTTATCCTAAACCTAAAACAGAAGTTGTGATAACTCCTGTTTAGGTTTAGAGTCTATTTGACAATGGTACATTACTATACTGTGGTAATTTACTATACTTTTATTGGACCAGAGTTTATTTGACAGTGGTACGTTACTGTACTGTTGTTTGATCAAATTTTATTTGATATAGATCTAGTGGTATATTACCACTGCTGTCTGATCAGATTGGTGTCTTACCATTATCATCGAGATCAAAGTCGTCCTGACAGAGTTTCTCCTGACCGTACGCTATATACACGGTCTCCTCCCCAAAGAAATCCCTCAACGTGGAGACCTGAAATGACGGGAGAAACTTGTAAAGAAACTGGACCTACTTGTGAAGAAACTGGACCTATTTTATGTCAAAAAGTTTAATTAACAGAAAGGGCAATCTCCCTCTCTCTCTCTCTCTCTCTCTCTCTCTCTCTCTCTCTCTCTATCAGTAAAATTAGTCGTGTGACAGACTAGATCGATTGAAACAGAATGATGTTCTCAATGCGACAGAATGGACTTAGCCTTTCTGAATATTTGATGCCCTACCCCTAAGGGATCTCAAAAAGTGGGTCTGCTTGAGTTGGAAGCATGCGCCAGATGTTTTTTTTTTTGTTACTCTCTGTAAGGACTGGTCGGATTCCAATTCGTTCCCGTTTGACAGTCTGACAGTGATAGGACACCGCACGGAGCAAAACACGATTGTTCAAATAACGACGTTGATCGTTTTGAAACCTTATGTATACTTATGTTAAAGGTTCACAGAAAAACATATATAGCCCTAATAAAGCCTTGTGTTTGACATGCGAATTTTAAATACAGATCGGCCTGCGATCCAATAATCCTATCAGTGCGCTGTACAAGCCACGGTCCGCCAGGAACAACAGAAATGTTATTAATTTTGACGAGCGATCAGTGGAATTATAATTCGACACACCTACCGTGTGGCATGTATTCACCAATCAATGGCAATCATACAACTAATCTTTGAAACATGCAGCGATCTTAATAAAGTCGTCAATCGAAGCCTCTTTGATCGACCATTGTATTTTAATTGCAATTTCAGAACTTGACAATCGATTGCACGTTACCTAAGAACAGGTACTCCAGACAGCAATTTACAGCATAAATACAAATGAAACATTGGGTAAATGTAATTGTAGCTGAGGGAATAGGCCTACCAAAAGTTGGACATAGTGTCCTCGGATGAAACCTAATGGTAGATGTTGAAACTAATTAAATGGTATGTTTTCATACAGTATATAAAGGTTTCCATTCAATATTTCACCAAATACATCAAAATAAATGTGACGCCCTTGTGACATCATTTACCTGTCTTCCGTCTAGGGTAAAGATTTTGCGAACCGCCCCGGAGTCCAACTTAATGGCCTCTGTGATGTCGGCGAGGACCTGGTCAAAAGACTGGGCCGTTTTCTTGTTTAACAGCACCCTGACGGCTTTCCGGGGCTTGGGTCCGTTCCGGATCACCGTCACTAACTTGGGCTTTACGTAGTCCTTGAAGTCGGTCTCCGGGCCCTGGAGTCGTCCCAGTAACGGCCCGCTCTCCCGGGCCTTGTTGTTCACGTTCCAGTGCGGACCCTGCATGCACGTGTAATCCAGGTGTTTGAACACATCCGTGGACGCGCACACGTAACTCTCGCCCTCCTCTAGTTCGTCCAGGGACCGGATCTTGTGACCGTTTTCCGCCGAGAAGATGTACCGCACTCCGTTCGGGAGGATGTTCTTATCACACACCGGACTCGAAGTCAATTCAGCCATCAGCGACTCAAAGGTCCGGAAGCGCTCAGCGGAAACAGCGTACACGATCCCCTTAAAGAACCGATCCCCGTTCCTGTAGAAGCGGACCTTCATGGCACGCTTGTCGTCCGAGTGTTTCATGAGGCTGTGACGGAACAGGTTCCCGTGAGCGCTGTGGCTTGGACTGCTCCGACCGTTGCTACGCTTCGAGTACTTTACCCCTCCAAACCGCTCGTCCGAGGCAAAGTGCTCGTCATATAGTCCATTCTCCATGATCACCGAACCCACGGTCAGAACTTAAAGAGAAGAAAGTATGCCATTTCACTTTTACCACACATTGCATTACTAAATAAAAGGTCGAAAATCAAACTCGAACTGCCGTAAAGTCCCCATACAGAGAAATTAAAGTCCCATATTGCAATTTAATGCTAAATAAATGGTTCAGATGATTGGATTTTTCGTGTTATTTCAACTGTTCACTGTTTGTCTTTTACCCTTTAAGTACACAAGAAACATACCTAGACATCCTTCCTTTTTCGTGTATTCACCTAAGCCTCTTAGAGTCCCCTAAACAAATGTTCCACGATATACCGTCTAGATACAAATATTATTCTGACACGGTCATTCACAGAGTGTAATAATAACAAGTTATGTTTGACCACGGTGCCAATATTACTTATAAAACGTCAAACTCCAGGAACCTGTTGACACAGACAAAAAGCAGCTAATTTTCTGCGTAGAATGGCCGCGATAGATTTGTTCCTCGCTAAGGAAACAATAGGTATCAGGTAAGCTGCACGAGCTTGGTCTTTGTCTGGGGGTCGGGAAGGTCTCTTCGGGGGTCACCCTATAGTAGACACACTTACACGTCTGGGGTCACTTAAAATTCATCAATCGCGAGCTCGAATCACCCCGTTTTATCACAAAATATTGCGAGATACAACTGAATACAGAAGTCAAATGAAGCTTGTCTAACAAATGGCTCATATCGATAAAATCTCGAGGATCTATACATTGTGTTCTGAATTCAGCTAGAAGACTTTGTTCCAATATAAAGAGAGGTATACAGTATTTTTTCAGAATTTTGATATTCAATTGATCAACTGCGTGAACTTTAAATCGAGCGTACATAAACGGCTGCCCGTTTGTTTGTCAATGTAAATAAAATTCTTAAAATACACTCAACCATTTATCTTAAGAAAAAGAGCAATGTAACAAAATTAATAATAAAACTAGGAAATCCTACCCTTATCTCTCATCGTGTTTCAATACTCCTGTACTACAAACAGTAATCCCAAACAGGGCTAGAAATTTTTGGAAAATGTCACTTTGATCTGACTTAATGCCTTAACCATTTAGGATCGTCAACGCTCATTCACAACAAACAAAATGGTATTAATCCCTTGAGCCGATTACCAAGTGCATGTTAATAAGAAGTCAGTGGCTTTTTATCGTTAAAATTAAAATAATGCTCCGCATGCTTTAAATTGATCACAGCCCTTACCTCTAACAGTGGCAGTCCCGTCTAACAGAGAGGCAGCTTTCCTTTGTTCAGACCGAGACACAACAGTCCAATACCAGACAACATGTTCTTTGCATACATTAGCTGCTGCTGAGGAGGAGGAGGGAGAGATGGCAGGAGAAATCTCGTGCTAGTTACGGAGGAATCCGAGTGAGACTCCGGTCCACAGTGATCAATATTTAAACTTAGCGCTGTTCCATAACGTACTTCGTTCTTCTCACAAATGATAAACGTTTTATCATTTCTAAGGTTTTTAAACGAACAGTTCTAATGTAACCTTTATTAATATAGGAGTATTGAGTGGTATACTCATATACGCCAATACATTCAATATCTTGTTTTAAACAATTTGTAAAGTGGAAACAACTTGCATGAGTCGTCTTGCACATCATCCACTACCAATATAGAGAGACGCACGAATTATCATATTGGCCAATACAATATTCACCGAGTATCACAATTATAGTATTCTTAAAATACACTTTTTCTGACATCCGCACGACCAATGGTTGAAATATGTATGTGTATGCGATACAGATGCATTAAATAATTAGAATGTGGCTAAGAAAATCGATTCATCGTTATTACATTGTATGGTGTACATTAACAATGAATACAGAAGTCTGATTTATTTTTGGCAGTGGTCACGCAGATACATGTATTCAAAGGCAAAACAACCAAGTCAAGAGTTACAGAGTTGTCTTTCTTTGTCACTATAAGGCATTAAAACCACACAAGACGTTTGATATACAAAGAATTTATTATTGTGCAAGCTTGTAATGATACCCGCATTAAGCATCAGGCTTCCAAGATCCGTGTGTTACATACACACTGACCTGTCTGTGATAAAAGAAACAAGCCTCGTCATAGGATATAACACTAGTTATGTGTACTGAATATAATGTGTACAAAGGAATAAACACTCACACACACACACTGGTAGCTAAAGGACATACACAGGTACGTGATAATTCATAACAGTGTACATTTGTCCAATACACATTCGATGTCTATTTCACAAGACTGGCTAATACACAACATAACACACAGTCAGCCCAATACACATTCACTGTCTACACATGGTTGGATAATACACACCCATACACACAAAGCCAGTTCATCTGATACACATGGATGGTCACTATACACTCTTACACACATTCATACAATGTCTGATGTATATAATTGGTTTAAACAATACACATCCAAAAATCTAATAGCCATTAGACAGAATGAACACATTTTCAAATAAACTTCACCATACATCAGTTCAGTATTCATCATCATCATCAGACACACAAATATGCACTGGCTTCAACAGCATCGGATTTCATACAAAACATAAGATATACTTCAAAAATCAGAAATAACAAATGTATGAACACATATTTTCTAACAAGGTTTTTATCATTATCACACTTATGTACCAAGGGCTTTTGCACAGATATCTTCATGTGCAATACTCTAAGAAACAAACTTCATCACATCATATTATAAACTAGTATACATGTATGCTCTCTATACAGCCCATCACTGGATTTCTACATCAAATAATCTCATAGCTCTATACTGGAAGTTTCTAACTAAGCAGGAATGACAAATCAATAAGCAACACATTGAAAAAATCTTCTTGGTTGTTAAACACAATTAGAAGTGGTAATTTTTAACATTCTCGATCTGAAATTATTCTTACATGATAGAACTATTAGAAAAACACTAATTTGTGATGAATTCATTATTATTCAAATCTCCTAAAGAGTAATTTCTATTAACACTTGAGAGGAATCTTCTGTTATACACATATTTACTAGTTCTGTTGCCATCAAGAGTCATCAGAGAGGCTTTTAACTTCGGAGATGACCAGCATGGGCCTCTCTCTCTCCTCAAAGCTGTCTTCACACTGGCTAGAGTTCTGCAGCACCTCACTCTGTAGGTCCTGTAGGCTGGTTATGGCTATTTTTCCGCTGTTGTTCATGGGGACCTCCACTACTGGGTTGGATGAATTCAATCTGTAGACTGACTTTTTCCCTGAATCATCGTAATCGTCTGCAATAATCACTCGATCATCATCAGCTTCAGAAATATTGACTTCACTTCCTGGTGTTTTTGATTTACTGTCAACAAAAGATGGGCCATCTGTGTACTCTGACTTCCTAAACAAACTTGGAAGGTCACCAATTTCAAAAGAAAGATCGTCATTGATATTAACATCATGAATCTGTTTGCGGCGTTTCTTTTCCTCGCGCCTCAAAATGTCTTCACAAATCTCGTTTTCTTCTTCTGCATAGTCAATGTAGATGTCGGGTCGTGCAGGAATGTTCTCTCTGGCGCGGGCCAGCTCTTGGTGCTTTGCCATGGTTCTGACCTGCTCGGAGGAAACCATCTGTATCGGCACTGGTCCATTGGCGGCAGGTGAAGAAGCAGTCGCAGATGGACGGGAGAGAATGCCAGACCTCACGTAGGGTGAAAATACTTGCTGTTTCCCCTTGGACGCACTCCCTGGAGAACCAGCTGAGGCTCTACGTTCCATGGCACGCTGTCTACGGATGGCTGGCATGTTTTGGAATATTTTCTTGCAGACCTTGGCTATTTTGTCTAGATGTGCTTGGAGCACCATCCAAGGCATTCCCCGCTCTTTGATAATATGTTCTAAAATGATGTAAAAAATAATCTTTAATTAAATTATGCAGTCTCTCTATATTTATCTCTTCATATTGTGTGTTATTTGATAAAATTGAGTTTGTACAAGTTCAATAGAAGCATTGTAAGCGGTCCCCTACCTTTGAGATTCTGCAGTCGGTCCTTGAGCAGGGTATTGCGGGCCTGAGACGACTGGTTCTCACTCACCATCAGTCGACTCATCTCCTCCATCTGGGATATTTTCTCTTTGGCCTGCAACAAAACCTATTTCCAATTAGAGACTTATCTGCAATTTCTTTCAATTTTTTCAATATTGACATAAAGTTGCCCTTATTTATGACTGATGTTATGAATTTTTAATTCTTTATGAGTACATCACATCACATAAAGCTTTTCAGTTTCACACCATAAAGATTGTTCAATTTTCACACTTAACCAGTGTACACGCTGGCTGTGTATCAGTTATTACTTGTTTAAGTGTAAGGTTAGAGTGAATAATCAATCAAAAGAGGAGTTGTACCATGTACATGCACATTGTGTGGACAATTAATTCAACTTATCATTTCATGGATTTGTGTATCTAGTATTTTGTTAAGGGAGTTTTTAAAACTTACCTATTCCAGGTGTTGTATTTGTGTGGTTGAAGAGATTTTCGTTACATGACATGTGGCATCACTCTGTTGAGCAGCCATGCTTTGTATTTTGTGTAGGTGAATGTCTGAACTAACCTTGTTGAGTAGCTGTACTTTGGGTTCGGTGTGGTTCAGGATCTCGGAGTACTTTGTATTATCTCTGTCCTCCCCATACATGGATTCAGCTAAAGTTTTAAATGCATGTCTCATATCCTCTCGGCGCTGCTTCTCCCTGTAGACATCCAAACATATACAATCAGGAAAAGTGGACAATATAAACTCATGGTTTTTCAGCATATTATATCAAAATATACTTGCTTGATTGCTGCCTATTTCAAATTATTCAAACTATTCAATATAGCTTCCTGCTGCAAAAGTTTGTAACTAACCTTGCCTTCTTCTGTAGAACTTTCCTTGTTTTGTCATCATTCAGCACACCCTGTAACATATGCATTTCAAATGAGTCACTTTTACTTGATTTCTAATTTTAAAATAAAGTCTTGCAGAGAGACAGAATCCTACTTTAGTTCTCTGTTACAGAAACGTCTCCACAAAAGATATACCTCCTTGAAGTGGATCTCGTCCCTGAAGACATTGGAGATGGCCTGTAGGTTGGTCTTGCGCTTGGCGTGTGGCTTCTTGCTGATACAGTGGACATTACAGTTCGGGTTGAAGAACTCCCAGGCAGTGTCAGACTGCTTCCTCAGAAGCTTGTTCATACTGGTCTCTGTTTCTGTCTCTATATCCACCTCCTCCTGAAATCAACACACAGAAGTGGGAGTTATCTCTCTTTTACAATTTATTTCAATCAATACTACTTATCAAATGTAATCTCTTAAGGTATCCGACCCATATAAGGACCTAATTTTTCTAACCTCGAATATCCATCATTAATTAAATACTCTGATTTTAATTCAAAGCATTTTAGAGTAGAAAAAGATTTACCGAGAGAAATTTTCAAAAATATTGTTAACTAAGCAGTAATTAATTAATGAAGATTGCATTAAGGTCTATGGAGACAAGCACAATTTTTAGATTAAAAGAGTAAATACAAAGAATATCAATAAATGCTTTGGTGGAAAGATGTATCTAATAATTAGGAATACAAAATCTATTGAAAATAAATTTTATACCGAATACAATTTTTTAGAATTAATTTTTTTTTATTAAAAGCAAAGGGGGACAACTCTTCAAGAAAAGGAAAAGGTCATTTATTAGGACACATTCCTCTCTTACATATTGATACTTAAAAATGAAAACTTTGTCCAAGTATACAGAGTATTAAGCCCATACACATCTGTTATGCATCCAGATTCATCAAATCTGGTGCTAATATGGATCGGATACCTTAAGCTCAATAACCATCTAAAATCTTGTAGCAAGTAGAGATTATTTTTGAAGGCTTCACCATTAGTTAAAAGTAATAAAAATGTGTACTTACATCAGAGGAGTTGACAATTTCCACACAGTCCTCATTGGGTATAATGACCGCCATATCATCTGTGTCCTCCACAGTCATACACAGCTCCTCATTCTCCTCAGCATTCTCTTCAGTCTTCATCTTTTGACTGTCCTCATCCTCTGTTCTTGGTTTCTTACCACAATCTGTTTCAGCCTCTTGAGAGAGCCTTCGCTTGAGCGTTTCCTTTGTACTGGAAGCTAAAGAATTGTTTTCATTTGTAACAATATTCTCTCTAGACTCTGCACTAGGTTTACTGTAAGGCTTTTTCACAGGAGAGTCTAGTATATGTATGACTTCAGGATGGTCCTCTTCAGAATACACCTCCTCTGTCTTACTACCAGTGGCCTGGTCCTCTGTAGATTTTTCAACAGTTGATTCTATTTTCCCTCCCTCGACCTCTTTTTGCTCTGCATCGATTCCACCCACCACAGTCGCATCAGACTCATCGCTTTTATCACAGCTGGAGTCCAGTTCTGCTGCATTTTGGGAACGCCTGTTGTCAGGGCTGCCACAGTCACTGTCAGAGTCTGCATCCATTGGTTTCTCTGTATTTTCTATGCTGCCTTTGACATTTTCCTTACCCTTGGAGTTGTTTGACACTAAACTGACTCCTTGATTCAATTCCTCTTCATTCCTAACATTGTCTGCCTTGATATCCCTGTATTTTGTGTAAGTTTCTTTCACTGCGTCTGACATAAGGATTTTAGCCAGAACACTATCACTATCCTTCACATTACTGGACACATCAGCCAACTTTTTGTCCTCATTGTCACTTGTTTTCACTTTTTTCCTTTCTTCTATTGGCTCATCATCCAGCTTTCTTTTCACAGAAACAGAAGACTGATCAATATTCTCCCCAGCATTATTTTCCTCATCCACTTTCTTGCATTCTTCTGCTTTGATGCTATTGTCGCTGGGATTTTTTCTGTTATCACTTTTCTTGAGTTTGTTCAACAGTTTAATGTTATTTTCATCACTAGACACGAGAAGAATTTGATCTCCGTGTTGAGGCAGCATAGGTCCCTGAACTTTCTCAGACATGGCCGGAGCAGTGCTCTGGGTGACTGTAGTTGATGCGTTAGAAATGTGAGCAACATTGGTTGTAGTGGTGGAGACATCTGACAGCGTGTACACATTGGTGGGATTCTTCATCACCCCTGTGGTATCTGCCTGCTGTCCCCCGGCATTCCCTACTGGCAAGCTCTTTATGACTGTTGTCATTGGTAAGGTTTTTCCACACACTGCTCCAGTAAACGGGACAAGATGAATGACCGGCTTTCCATCTTTGTCCACAACAGACGACTGGACTATCTTCATCTGGGGAAGGACCTTTGGAATACTTGAGGGGGAAGTGAAGGGACCCAGTAAGGTCACAGGGGAGGATTTGGGACCTAAAACACAAACTTTCTCCTGCACCTGAGCAATACTAAGGCTGGCAGGAGGACGGAGATCATGGACCTGCATAGCATTGTTATTTCCTGGGACCTTCACTTCTGAGACACATGTAGGAGTAGGAAGAACAGGTGTCGATGATGGTGTAGTTATAGGTTTAGCTGCTGTGGTTGAGGAAGCAGAGGAGGAGACTACTTTGTTCTGTAGGACAGACTGGAGGGATGCTAGAGTTGTCTTATTGACGCCTGTTTGTGGTGCTTGGTTGAGAGGTTGTCTTATCAGGGACACCGCCCTCTGCTCCACACTCACTGCAGTGACTGGCCTACCAGTGGTGACTGATGTGGTGACGGTGACCACCGAGGTAGCAATAACATTGATTGGATTTGACATTAGATGAGTTGGAACAGGAGCCAATGAAGATGAAGGTAATATTGCATCTGTTGTAGAAGTGGTTTCAGTTTCCTTAGCTGAAGATTTCACTTCCTGAGCGGTACAGGGAACATTTAGTGATGGTCCCTCAGAATTTATCACAAGATTCTGCTGAGGAGCAGAAGCACTGGCTGAGGTTGAAGCTTGGAGCAGTGAAGTCCCTGCCCTCCCTGCACCTGTGCTGGAAACACTGGAATTAATCCTTGTTGATATTAAGGAAGTGGTAGAGATGGACTGAGCAACTGTAGATGACACAATAATGGCAGGTGAGGCAGTGGGACCGGTCTGCAGGACCTTGCTTAGTGTCACTGTGTTAAGGGCAAGAGTTTTAACACCACTACTCTGCAAAGGCACTGATGTTGTCAAGGTCTGGATCGATGTAAGGAGCTGGGAGGGTTTCATGTGACTCATCTGCTGAGTGGGAAAAGGATGAAGGTGAGATCTGTCTGAGGAAGAGTTCACATCTTTCTGGATGGAGTGTTTGTTGATCTGAAGGCGACTAAACCCAGATATTCCTGTTACATTCATACCAGACTTGTTCATAGATTCACTGCTTGTTGTGACATTCACGTTCTGGGATAATGAAGTTACTGTGCGAGATATATTCTTGGTTTTAGGTGTACAAGCCAGGGGAAGAGCCTTGAAAAGTTTCGGAAAATTTAAATCCCTGAGAGAAATCCTGACTCGAATAGAGAATATGGCTGATGGCATGTTGTTCCTGACTTCTGGAGGAATGGTGGCAGGTTTGCTGGATTTTGGGAGGAACTCAATCTCAAACTCCCCTATGTGTATCAGGCAGGGAGGGGGGTACCCATCAGCTAGTGTATGCCCATCCCCGTGTACCTGGCTGATCTGTCGGGAGATTCGGGACAGGATCTTCTGTTTGTGGGGCTCCCAGTTACAGTTGGAGAGGATCTCCAGGAGTTTGACGGCCTGTCCTTCATTTTCTGTTGGGGGTTTGTTGCTCTTGAGACACACCCACTGAGTTTGCCACACAGTCTCAGCCTGGAAACACAATGAACTACTTTAACATCCATGTCATAAAATTTGAAAATGCTTCTTGTACATAGCATTATATAGAATTTCAATCTTGTTCACATATCAATGAAACAGTATTTAGCCTTTTTTTAATGGTGTAATCAAGTAAAGAGAAATTTCTTGAGATACAAATACATGCATATTTATAAAGAAATACAGACATGTCGGCCCAACGACACCTCGGCCCTACGACACCTCGGCCCCAGGACACCTCGGCCAAGACGGGTCAGCCCAAAATTTGAGACACCTCGGCTCACGTAAAAGACATCTCGGCTCAAGCAAAATTGAAATAAAATTAAATGATTTTCATGTTTTTATTTTATTTTGTTACACACACACACACATACAATTTTTATATATAGTTTTGTAATTAAATATGTTGGAATTATTAAAATATTACATATCAAATACTTGTATAAGAAATTAAATTATTAGCAGAAACGAGGCCATTAAGTGCTAATTGTTAAGCAAACAAGAAATTAAAATTATGAAAATGATGACAATTAAGTGCTAATAGTAAAACAAACAAGAGGATGCGGCAGCCTCCTTTGGAGTCTCAAACGCGTGTCAGGGGGAGGTGTCTGCACGGAAAGCCCTCAAGAAGATTTCATGGATGTTGGCGGACTTCTAGTGTGTTTTCGGTGCCGTGAAATCTGATGACATTATGCCGTCAAATGTACAGTGTTGTGGTGGGTGACAGTAAATGTTCAATGGAACATAGACGATGTTTCTTTGTATATGTTTTTGTTTTCTATGCATACATTTTGTTTTCTATTTATTTTCAATATTTATTATGATCAATAAAAAAAGTAATCCTATTTCTTTTCCTTTTTTTTTGCTAAATTAATACGGTCTTAATGAGTACAAGAACATAGGTTTGACTGTCTATCAAATGATTTAAGAATCATTGTTGATATAAGGGACATATACCCTGGTGGATATTGAACAACCCAATTTTCCAATAGTTCTTAATGAACTACATATTATTCTTATATTACTTTGATCAGAAATATTTAGCTAAATTGAATCAATTTAAGACACAAACCGTAGTTACGCACCGTAGTTACGCACCTGTGCTCAGCTCAGCACGTCAGCTACTGTGTAACGTTAACCGTAGATTTAGTACTTTTTAAGTAGCACGAAATTAAAGAATGTTCATACGAAATGAAAATTGATGAAGCTGCATTATTATAACCACATAAATGAATAGATACAGTAATTATCTGCCAATGTTTTTTTAAATTTATACATTTTTAACCGAAATTTTCATTGGGCCGAGGTGTCTTTTACATGGGCCGAGGTGTCAATAGATTTGGGCCGACCCGTCTGGGCCGAGGTGTCGTTGGGCCGAGACGTCTGTACCCCTTTATAAAGATCATTCGGTAAGACCCTGAACACACCAGGTGTTTCCCTGTTAATCTCTGTTGCAGAGCTGATAATCCACTGCTGGCGGACTGACCACCGCCACTTTGTGGTAGACACTGTGATGACACCGCACGGCTCTGGATGTGGTCCTTACCACAGGTACACTTCTTAGGGTGAGAGCTAATCAAATAAATATATCTTCTTGAAACAACTTCAAACAATGAAATCAATAATGGTTACAGTATTTTTATTTATGTTCTTGTTCCTAAACAAATTTTCTTGACTTTAGCATATTTGTAAAAAAAGAAAAATCATTGAATACACAAGCTTTTGTATTGCTGGATGATAACCATCAATACCTACTACCTAGGGCATCTTTCTGCTAAATTTAGGGCCTAGTTAGTGACTAATTCATAGTCACGAAAAAATATGAATTGAAAGAATTACAAATCAAGGGGTTTTCAGAAATTTTACATAACCTGTGTTTTTTCAATTCAAATTTGGATATTCATGATTTTTATTCTGTAAATAACTCTATTAAATGATTTTCCACAGAGGAGCTCATCCAATGAATGCTCTTTGAGCCCTGAAACATTTCTCTTCATGTAAATGACTTACCCTCTGTAGTAGTGTGCATCCACACGTGCACAGGAGTAAACTTCCTGAACATCGTCCCCGTCCGAGTCCGAATCAAACAGCGCCATCTCTGTGTCATCAGACTTCTTCTGAGGCTATAAATAATCATACATGTTTAAATCAGAATAATAAGGTATTCTAATATTCATTTATTACAAAACTTTATTACATGCAAATATTATTATATTTGAACTTATATAAACAATTAACATCTATCTTATCTTGGTCATAATAATAATTGTAGTGTGATTAAGAAATTGTTAATCATGACTGAAATGAACACAATTTAGCTTAATTTGTGTGCATACTTGCCAACTGACCCGATTTCGTCGGGTCACACCCGATTTTTCGACCCTTCACCCGATTATTTTTTATGACCCGGTGGGTCATGCTTTTCACCCGATTTTTGTCGAACAACCCGAAAATCTCCCGATTTCCGGATTTGGTTCGTAAATTACGATGCGCGTTTGATTTCCAGTTATGAACCCAAGCTGAGCTTGGATTTACGTAAACAATGCCGATGGCTATAACAGATAAGTGTTAATTATTATTGTGAGTTGTTTTGACAAACCGAGGGTTTAAATCATTAAGTGTGATGGCTTCCAATAAGAAAAGGTCTTCATCGGGGCCAGCGGAATCAAAACCAACAAAAAGAAAACGATATTTTTGTACCTATCAACATATCTGGGAAAATGAATTCCCATGGATAAAACAAAGTAATCAAGTACAAAACGAGGCTTTTTGTGTTCTATGTAACGCTATGTACGTAATGATATTTGAATATTGGATCTTGTGCCCAAAATGATCTGACTAAATATTCAAAAACGCTAAGTCATGTAAAAAATGCTTTTTAATACACAAAAGTCTTCCAACTTGGAAGTTCCTGGTCACAACTTTCATGCCATCGTTTACAGAGTTCAAAAGCAAGGTTAATGTAACAGAAACCCTTTTTGAATTTTTTTTAGCTGAACACAACCAACCATTTTTTATGTCGGATCACCTTACAAAATTCAAAATCAGCAACTGTTAGTTACATGCAATGCTTCTTTGCAATAAAATATTACACATACGTTTTAACACATATTTCTATTGTATATACCTTTGAAATGCATGGTAAATATGTCATGAATGTCGTTACGCGCTATGACCAGATTTTTTACTTTCCAAATCTGGTCATGACCAGATTTTCACATGTTGGAGGTTGGCAAGTATGTTTGTGTGTAACATTTGACAGAAGTCGCCTTTAAATAATATCACACTACAATGAACTGAGAGTTATCTCTATCAAAGGGTAATGTTTTAATTCTATTGTCACTGAGTCTCTTGTTATTTAATCTTAAAACAATATATTACATTGCTAAATTCACAACATTAATGACAGACAATATTCCTGCTCTGTCTTGACTTAATCACCTTGCCAAACTTGGTGTACTGTCTTGACTTAATTAGTAATTACCTTAATGGTCTCTGTGAAGCGTCGTAACAGCTCTGACTGTGTGGGCTGTACAGTCTTGGGCTGGGGTACACTGATAGGGGCCCCTCCTGTCTTGGGCTGTATTGGAACTGTGTTGTGAACCAGAGTTACTGGAGGTTTCCTCTGGAGAGATGACCCCAAGGTGGTTACTGATGTAACAGGGATAGAGGAACCTGTAAAAAAATAATATAACAATGGTATCCTAGCATAATAAAAGAGCATGTAAGAGAGATGTTGAAAGATATGTTTTAATGAAATATGATCAAGTGGAAATTTTTTTTTTAGCCCAAACCAATCCTTTTATATCGAATATGAAGAAAATATCATATAGGCTTCCAAGTCCAAAGCATAAATTTATAAATGTATCTCCTGAATTAATGTTTGATCTTCAGTTGACAATACTCTATCTACATAAACCATCTGCAAATTATTTTTACCTTGTGACAGTGGCCTGGGATCGGTGTGAGTGTAAGTGCTGCCATCACCAAACTCCTACAAATAAACAGCAGTCCACAGCTCATTACAAAATCAACAACACAATATTAAGTGCCCTTCCTCCAAAGTCAACTTTTAATGTATCAGTAAATAAATGTACTGTACCTGCTTACGACGATTCCTTGTTTTCTGAGTCTCATATTTTTCACTGGCCTCATAAACCAGCATGGCTTTCCGACTTACAGCATCCAAATTCTTGGCTAGTCTGTATGTTGATTTTCTCCTGGGAATTACTCTGAAACATCAAAGATGTGATCATTTAAAAGCTAAACAGATTTAAGGCTTTACTTGTTAAAATCAGACTTTGTAAATTCAGATTTTTTTTCTGAAGTAATTGTGAGAGATGCACCTGTGCTTTAACTCTGCAATACAACAGCAAACTTACTCATTCTTCTTCCCACCCTTCTTGACGGAGATTTCTTCCGATGGGTTGGACTGATTATCCTCAGAGTTTCCTCCGCTGGACAGCCTCTCCCCCTGGGATGATGATCGACTGTTACGCCCACTGGGAACTTGGTCACAAGTACACTCTATCATGCACTCCGGTTTCCCACAGTGCTGTTTCCCGACTTTTTCGTGGCTGTCATCACAGATACACCCAAGGCGGCAGTACTCCTTCGTACATTTCTTCTCTGCGTTTTTCTTGTCGAGAGCTTCAGACGACTCCCCTGAGAATCTACAGAGGTGACAGATACAACCATAGCGACATCCTGCAAAAGGTCAAAGGTCATTTTATTACACCTCCAAAAGTACACAGATGTCACAATAGCGAGGGGAGTTCATGCACTAATCACCAGCAGGTCACACAAAAAATGCTGTACAATGAACACTAGCATAATAACTGGTTCTCATTGGAATACCATTTACAAAGATCAAGTTACTGCTGAAATTAGGGACCACAATACCATAACTGGATTACACCTTGGAAACCAGTAGCCAGGGATGGGGACCAAACAACAAACATCAAATTACACATTTAGTTTTTTACATGAAAAAAAACCACAAATGAACTTTTTCTATTCAAAAGAAGTAAGATTAAGTATGTAAATAAATGGAAGCATTGAGAGAATTCAAGAGATATTCCAGATTATGGATTTCTAACTACTGAACTAGTGGTGTAAAACTAAAGTTTTGAGTGAAGTCTCTGATTGAAATGTAAGGAACAGAACGTACCCCCTTTGAACAACATCACACAGTCATCTGCAATCAAAATGGCAAATCATGCAACAATCGTTAAACCAGTCAAGGCAGGGAAATGCCACAATGACATGTTACAGCACTGTTGATCACTTGGTCATTCAGATGTCAACTACAAGTTCTAATCTTTCAGTGTAAAATGTAAAAAAAGAAAAATACAACAAGTGATCTACAGTGCATGAATTTAAGACACTGTTAGTATGTATGGAGTTCATCATCTTTGTAAGTTTTCAGTGATCAATACCAGAACAACTGAAGAATAGGATATCACAACTTTGGTTCCCCCTTTTTAATTGTTATTAAAATTCATTCATAACAGAATTGATAAATATTTTGGAAAACTACCTTACTGCATATATGCTAACAATGGCGCATTTTAGTGGTTTGATAGTAGCTCACTAAAATTTTAATTACTAGAATTGCATCATTGTGTGTAAGTACAGAATGCGAGATAGAGAAGACAGCTTACGCTCCAAAACTTTGCCCAAATTTATTCCCCAGCAAATTGTCAAATTTTACACTGCAATACAGTATTTTCTGTAAACCAGCTTATTAATATAACCTTGCATGCCATGATCTATGTTCCTTGACCAAATACCCAATTCAGTCAAAAAAAAAGTGAAGATTGTGTTTATCAATGCCTAGCATCATTATCCTATTTAAATTTAATCAATATTATGTAATAAAATGAATAAGAATTATTACAATGTGATCCACAAGACAGTTTATCTATTATTAATGCCATCACTTCAAAGATACTTGAGATGATAATTGCACTGTATTTATAAATATATTTAACGTTAGATAGAAAGTTGCTCTGGAGAGAGATACTGTGGTGAGAAAACTGTAAAGATGAAGTGCAAACTAGGAAAAGCATCTAGTCTAAATACTCCAATACTTAATGTTAAGAAAACAGAAAAAAAAACACATCAGCAGCATGAATGAAAGCTAGTTGTTAGTAGAGAGTGTATCTGCTTTTTGAACATCATACCTGGTTTGTCACACATCTTGTCAAAGACCTCTTTCATCTGTCCATCCTTATCTTTCTTCTTTTCTGTCTTTTTCTCAGCCTTATTGCCTGCTGCATCATCCCCAATCTGCTCCTTTTCCTTCTTATCAAAATCTGGGTCCACTGGTTCCTGTTTTATGGCTTTCACAGCTTTTGCTTTCTTTTTCTTCACAACAAATTTGGGATGTAAAGCACTCACTGCTGCATTTGCCATGCTGCTGTTTAAAGTGATGATATTGAAGTAATTCTTCTTCCTCTTGCGCTTCTTTTTGGATGGTGATTCAGGAGTGCTGTCTTTAGTGGTCTCACCATCCTCTGTACCTTGGGAGGTGGGTGGCGGTGGAGGGGGTAATTTTTTAGGACTCTCTGGTTTTAATGCACTTCTTAACCTCTGACCACCAAGCTTCTTAAGAATATCTATATCTTCACTATTAAGCTTAAGCTTTATCATTAGATACTTTTTGTACTTTTCCCTTTGCTTTTTGTCCCGAAGTTTCTGTTTTTCACTGTCTATAATTTCATATCCCATTTCAATCAGTTCTTGACCAATGCTGCTTTCTCCATCCAGCCTTTCTACTTCACTTTCCATGATGTTTCCTTCTTCATCTGCCTGAGCTGCTAGCTCCATCTTATCCACCTTGCTAGGGTCACCTTTTGACATTCCCTTCCTGATAGTGAACACAAGGTTCTTCCTCCTTTTCTTCTTTAGTTCCAGTCCCATCTGTTTGAGCTTCTCTGGGTCATGATTCCTTAATAGTCTCTCCTCTGTTCTCCAGTGGAGCTTTCCCATGTTTGCCTTCATATCTAGGCTGTCTTCATCTGCTCCAAACTTGTGCTTCCATCCTTTGATCTGGGTTATGTCGGAGGTTTTCTTTGGAGTTTTTCCTCTAATGCTTCCAGGACTTTCTTGTTCCTTGGCCATAAGCTGCAAAATAAGCTCCCTCTTGAAGAGCCTCTGGTACTTCATGAGGACAAGGTGCATTCCTTGAAGACTTTGGTTGATCTTGTATTGTTCCTTCAATGCTTTTAATCTGGCATCCTTTTTCTGATGGACACTGTTCCTAATTTGATTTTGTCTCTCTCGCAGATTTCGCATTCTAGCCATACCCAACAAAATGCTTTCATTCTTGCCTATCTTAGACTTTCTTTCTACTTTAACATGAGCATTCAATGCTTCTTCATTTGAAAATGAAGTGAACAACACTCCATCAACTTCATCAAAAGATGGTTCACACTGTTCAATCATTCCTGAGAACTCATTATACTGCTCAGGCATTTCAGTCACTTCTTCCATCTCATCCTCCGAGTCTTCCACCAGACGTTCCTCCGAATCATTCAGTTTTACAGGTCTGCTGAGTTTAACTTTCCTGTTGGTTTTGGTATCTAGGTATTTATTCAGAGAACTGCTGGTGAAAGCACACATCTTGTCCTTGACTTCTGCCTCAATAGAGCTGAGAACACTGAGAGGAGCTGGTTCTTTCGTGACTCTCTGTGTCGACATTCTAGGAACAGGCCGACCAGAGCCAGCCCTTTCATCTTGAGGAGGAGAAGGCGTGGAATCAGAATCCATTTCCATTGGTTGATCATCAACTGTATCCATAACAATCTCAAAGTCAGAACTTCCTTTCGTACTGTTATGTTCTTTCTCCTCATCTAAGGCTGAGCTTGGAACTCTTTTCTTCACAGGTGATGGAATGGGTTTAGTTGGACTCCTCCCAGTTTCTAACTGTTTCTTAGGACTATCACATTCACTGCTACTCTTGTGTTTTTCAGAACACTCTTCCACGGGAATGCCCAATTTCACCTGAATTTTTTCAATAATGGATTTATCACCTTGAAGTGAGATTGATAAATTGTCATTGACTTTTGGAGATATAGTTTTGTTATCACAATGAGCTTGTAGATCATGGCTAAATTTATCCATTTCTGATTTCTCTCTTACTTTTTCTGAGCTCTCTGAATTTTCCTTAACATTATTTGGAGATGGGTAATCAGTCATGATTGCATCAAAAATATTTCTTCTTTCCTGAGTATCAATCATCAGAGGAGCAGTTGGATCAATAGAACTGGTTGATTCTTCTGACTTTTTCTCATCCAGTATTTCCAAACTACTATTCTTGATGCAATCATCTTTCTTTGTAGTACCATCTAAAGTCTTTGTTCGAATAGGGGAAACTTCACTTGTTGAACTAGTCACAGTATTATCATTCACAGTATCTAAAGAAACTTTCTTCATCTGAACATTCTCTAATTTTGCTAATTTTTGTTTTGAAGATGATTCCTCATTTACATTTGTCTCCTTATGGTTTTGTGTTTCCCTGGAAGGTGATTTTACTAGACGTTTTGGAGACACTTTCAAAAAATCAGCAGAGAAGAAATCATCCACAATTTCACTGCTTTCTGGATTATTCTCAGCATTTTCACTCCCTACTTTTGGATCATTTTCACTGCTCTCATTTAAATCTTCCTTGCTGGTATCCTCCTCTTCAGCTATTAAAAGAACTTCATCAGCAAACTCGGGAAATGTCACTGAACTCATATTGTCTTTTAGTTTAGCTATCAAGGAAAATAAGTTGAAAGATTTTGAGGCACTGCTCTCTGCAGAATGGGCAGATGCTATAGGGGTATTTACACTCCCAGATCTGGATTCACTGAGTTCTGACATGTCTGCTGATTGGTTCATTGAACTGGATTCTAACACTTCAGGAGAGGATTTTGCCGCAGCCTTTTTACCTTTTTCTGTGGTTTTCTTTGGTTTTTTAGGAGTTGCAATTTTTTTGCCTTTTCCTGGAGCTTTAGGTTTTACTGTTTTATCTTCTTCTGGTAATAACTTTTCAATTTTCTCCTCATTCTCGTCAAACTGAAGAACTCTCACAGCTCCCGACTTGGGACTTTTCACTTTCTGAGGACTTTTTAATTTCTTCTCAGATTTTGCTGTACTTTTGGGTTTTGGAGCTTCTGCAGTCCCTTCATCCATTTTCTTCTTTCTTTTCTTCTTAGTTTTCTCAGATTTTGTTTCTAAACCATCAACCACTCCATTTGTCAGTGGGGATGCCTTGGAGATTGACTGAGATGATTGGGGGGAAGTGTCTTTTTCCTTTAAAGAAGTATCAATGTTACTTTGTTTGTGGTCAGACACAGGTTTTTCTATCACAACTTTATTAGACTGAGCTTTGTTAGTCAGTAAGGAATATAATTGTGAAGACTGGCCTTCTTCGGATTTCTTGCCCTTTTCTGGAGAGACACTTTCCTGGGGGGAGTCTTCGGGAGTTCCAGGGAATCCCTCCTTCTCTGCACTACCCTTTGGAGACCTACTCCTTCTAGGAGACTTCAACGGCAGGAGAAGAATATCATCAGAATACCTCATATTTGGGGCTCTGATTCTTCGTCCCAATTCTTTTGAAGGTGAAAGACTAGAGGGGCTATCTGCAGGCTCTAAACATGACGAGTCCTTTGATAGAGAAGCACTAGAATGTGCAGAGTCATTGTGGTTTATTTGTATGTGCAACTCTTTTCCCACACTAGGTGTGCATGGACCAGATGCAGAGAGTTTTAAAGAGGATTTCTTGTTACTAGAATCAGGTGAAGGTGTGTACGAGGTAGAACTGATTTCAATGTCTGGTGTCCCATGATCAATTTTCACCTTCGGTTTTCTTTTTTTAGTAGCCTGTTTTTCAGGTGTGCTGTTTGTGTAGTCCCCAAACAGAGTATCTACCACAGGGGTCTTACTCTTTTTAGAGGGTGACCCTTTTCCTTTCTTCTTGCCTTTCACTTGTTTGTCTTCCTCCGCTCCATGATCATTAGTTCCATCAGAAGCCTCTACATTACCAGTGACACAGTTTTCAGTAGTAGATTGTTTCACTGGGGAGGCTTTAGGACTTTGACCATCAATGGCTTTCTTTCTTCCTTTAGCTTTCCCCTTCCCAGTTGTGACTGGATTCTGTTTGACAGGTGTGTCACAATAAACATCCAGACATCTGTCGGCTGTGTCCTCCATAGAAGAATCTTTGTAGGTATTTTCAACAGGGGATTTCCTCTGTAACCTCTTTCTCAGTTCTGCTTCAAAGTTTTCTTGGTGTTGCTTCTGAATGTCTGATTGGGAACGATTCATCAGTTTTTTCACATCTGCTATATTCACTGATTTACTATGGCCTGGAATTGATTTCAAGACATTTTCAAGGCAAACCAAGGGGGTTTCACAAAGTCCTTCTCTCGATAGAGTCTGAAAAGCTTCTTTAACACTTGTAAATACACTGACACAGTGTCTGCAACTATCTTCACAGGTTTTGATGTTTAAGAACCTTTTTTGGTGATTTAGACAGCCTCTTGTGTTGAGCCCTGTTCCCTGGTTTATTGGTCTGTCTGTGAGGTCTTTGAGTGTCGGTTCCTGGTTAGGTGGGCTGGATTTCGGTTTTGATCCGGTGTATTGTAAATCATTCCTTCTTGGTTCCAGTTTAGTGACTGACACAAATGGTCTGCCTGTACTCTCTGACAAATCTGAAAATACATACAAATAGTACTAGTTTAATCAGTTGATATCCTGATTACACTTTCAGAAGGCCTATTGGCCTTAACAGTTTAATGAATATAATGGCATCTACTGTAAAAGTGGTTATTTACGCAATGGGGAAATTTACACTAGTTACTAGTTAGAGGGGGGAGTTATGATTATTCAGAAGGTACTGTCAAGCGAGCAAGCTCACATACCCCACTCTCCCACATAACTTGACAATGCTACACATAATGAATGGCAGGGTATGCTTTTAATACACAAAATGATTTAATAAAGGGGGATAGCTCCTGAAAACATAGGTAATTACAGATTACAAAGCTCATCAAGACGAGGCATTGCCTTTATGAGGCATCATCTTTATGAGACCACCTTTATCATATTATATTAAAATAATAGTTAATGATCTTGGATATTTATGGATACTGTAGTATGGTTTGACACAAAATCGTATATCATATGTTAAAAAATTGTTTGATAATCATATGTCAATTTCATACGGTATTGTAAGATACAATGTTTATCAATACACTAATGTAAAATACAATATTGCATCCTACGATACAATACAATATTGTGTCATATGATATATCACATTATACAATATAATACTGTAATATATAATGATACAATATGATATTGTAACATATGATATGACAATGTATCAAGATATCATATTGTATCATATAAATTGATACTGTATTGTATCGTGTTATACATTATTGTTTTTGATCACATAATACAATATCATAACATATCATATCATATAATACTTGTACATCAAAATATTGTAACATATGATATTATATTATACAGTTGTTGACTGGGGTCAAGGGCAACAGTTGATCTGTCAAAACGACTCGCAAACTCAAGGCCTACTAATTTAATAACTTGTTTTTCGTAATATGACATCACCAGTCAACAGTCTTTTTTAACAGTCGATTTTAACAGTTCCAATCCAACAGTTCCAGTCCAACAGTCAAAATGCTGGACTTTTTTTGCATAGAGTTATATAGTAACTGTTTTACAGGGGTATAACAATATATAATACAAAATCATATTATACAATATCATATTATATATTACAATATCATATATAACAATATCATATGATACAATATCATATTATACATATCATGTCATATGATACACAATTATATAATATCATATCATATGATACAATATTATATATTACAATATCATAGGGTACAATATCATGTGATACAATAATATATTATATAATACAATATCATATATAACAATATCATATGATACAATATCATATCATAATATACAATTTGATACAATGTTATAACATATCATATATTTTTTTTACAATATCATATGATATAATATTGTATTATATTATAAATAGTGTATCATATCATAAAATACAATATCATAGGAATCATGTTGTTTTTATCAACAAACACATCTATTAAGCAAGTTTGAGTGATGTAGGAGGTTTTTTAAGCATCCTTGATAATGGAGATCAGGCTCTGTATCTGAAGCTACTTCTGTGATTCATTTATATAGTTGAATCAACAATGCAAGTTTGAAATAGTACTATTATTTATTAAACATGTGACCTGTTCCAAAGAACTAAACCTCCTCCAGCATCAGAAACCTATGGCTCTGATTAAGCATCCACTCCTGTGGAGTGCATCATAATCACAAGATACATCATCTATTCAAATTTGATAAAGATTGCACCAATAATAATTAAGATTTGTCTATCAAAGGACACCTGCTCTAAAAACTTTATCCAGCTCAAAAACCTTAACCTCATCCAGAATCCGAAACCTATGGCTCACATTCAGCATTCAAGCTTGTCAAGTGCATAAGTAACATAAGATATACCATCTTTGCAAGTTTGGTGAAGTTAGGACCAGTAATACGATAACTGAGATATAATCATCAGAGGGCACCTGCTCCAAAAACTTTAACCAGCTCCAAAAACCTTAACCTCCTCCAGCATCCGAAACCTATGGCTCATAATTAGCATTCAAACCTGTCAAGTGCATAAGTATCATAAGACGCATCATCCATGCAAGTTTGGAGAAGTTAGGACCAGAAAAACTAAGAAATAATCATCAGAGGGCACATGCTCCAAAAACTTTAACCAGCTCCAAAAACCTTAACCTCCTCCAGCATCCGAAACCTATGGCTCATATTCAGCATTCAAGCCTGTCAGGTGCATCAGTATTATAAGACGCACCATCCATGCAAGTTTGGTGAACTTAGGACCAGTAATAACTTAGAAATGGCTATCAAAGTGCACCTGCTCCCAAAACATT
Source organism: Magallana hongkongensis (assembly GCA_016163765.1). Lineage (NCBI taxonomy): Eukaryota > Metazoa > Mollusca > Bivalvia > Ostreida > Ostreidae > Magallana > Magallana hongkongensis. The sequence continues at coordinate 64,355,651 of WFKH01011581.1, read as the reverse complement.
AACCTCCTCCAGCATCTGAAATTCATGGCCCAGATTCGGCATCCAAGTCTTTCAAGTCCATAAGTAGGTCCAGATGCATCATCCATGCATCATTTGGTGAAGATAGGACAAGTAATAACTTAGATACAAGACCTGCACCAAAAACTTTAACCAGATCCGGATGCCGATGCCGGGGGTATAGCATAAGCTCCCTCAGACTTCGGTGAGCTAAAATCATTACATCAAAACTTCCTGCAAATATGCACATCTTTACTTTTGTCTTTAAGAAGGACAAAATTTTAAGTTCAAACGAGCCAAAATTCCCACACAAATAAAGGAATCAGAATTTTTTGGTAATATGCACATCTACACATTGTGTCCTAAATACCTACAAAGTCTTATGCAGCTTTATTAAGAGGAATTGGGCAGACAAATTGTTTCAGTATTTATTCAATAAATGGTCAAAATTCCAAGAAAAACTAGACAACATTGAGCTGGTGACCATCTCAAAGGGCCCCGCTTAAATAATGGACAATAGGATGAAAAGCATTTCAGAGAATTTTGCTTTGACCTTGACCTATAACTTAGAAATTGTCCTGGCATAGAACTTTTAATTCCATCTCATTAACCCTTACATATAGGCATTTTTGCTCAACCTGAGCAAGATTAAGCGTAAGGGAAATAATCTACAGTCTAAAACTGATTATAAGAGATCTGCTACAACCTTCACATTCACTTGGTTCAAAATCACTGCACACCATTTACCCAAAAGCTTTGATTATGTGAAGTATGAGCCAAATAGAGCTAAGTGGAGAGTATATATGCTCTTTGAAAAAAGGATTTTTGTGTGATCCAATATGACCTTGACACTTGACCTACAAACATCATTCAAGGTAACTGCATACCCTTTTATCAAAGGCACCCTGTGGGTGAAGCATGAGACAGATTGGACCAAAGGGAAGAGAAGATGTGCTCCGGACAAGGATTTTTCATATAATTCTGCTATGACCTTAACCTTAGACCTAGAAACATGGTCAAGGTCACTGCACACCCTTTACCCAAAGGCACTCTGTGGGTGAAGTATGAGCCAAATTGGGCCAAGGGGAGAGAAGATATGCTCTGGACAAGAGATCTCGGATGGACATTCGGACGAAAGGACGAACGGACTGACAGACTGATCACTGTAGGGTGCACGCAGGGCTCTAATAATAGAATTGGAATTTCATTGCAATATGCACAGAAACATATCATGTCCTATATACCTACTATGTTTCCAAACAAGAGGCCCACAGGCCTTGACAGTCACCTGAGTACCATAGCTCTTAGATTGACATGTCAGAGTCTCATGTTTGCATTTTAAGCTTCATTTTGAAGTGTAAACCCTAATCTGAGACTCCCCTGACTGTTACCCCACTTTTATTATTTGATGTTTGAAAAACATTAATTCATAAAAATGGGAGGGGGGGGGTTACAAGAGTCGGAGGAATCTCGGATTATCTATACCTTAGCTCCAGGGGCCAAAAATTGTAAACTTTTGGTAATAAGAGACCTGCAGGCCTCTAATAGTCAATCTTTATTAATACTCTCAGTTTCATTTATAATGCACACAAAATGCATACAGCTTTTTTCTACAAGTATAAAATGCACAGGATATTAAAGTAGATTTCCTAAAATAGAACACATATCTAATTCAATATTGCTAAGTGACAATTTACCATGTTGTTTTCAAGATGGAATTAAAATTGTTATGGATGACAAAAACAGCAATTACCCTCAGTAAAAATACATGTTCAATAAATGCATGGTCATATTTAACCCCCTTTAGGTAGAGGGCTTCATGGACATCATAACCATGCATATAGTTTTTCTCAATATATATGGGAGTAAAGAAGAAGATTTTTAAAGATTTAATATATATGGCCATATTTGCCCCGCCCTTGGGCCTGAACCCCTGTCCCAATGACGATGAATTTCGCAATTTAGGTGTAGGACTTCATGGACATCAGAATCATGCATTAAGTTTTTCACAAACATGTATGGGAGTAAAGAAGAAGATTTTCTAAGATATAATACATTTTCACTATATGGCTATATTGGCCCAACCTTAGGGCCTGAACCCCTGTCACAGAGGCCATGAACTTCACAATTTGAGTAGAGGGCTTCAGGGACATCATAGCCATGCATTTGGTTTTTCTGAAATATATATGGGAGTAGAGAAGATTTTTAAAGATTTAATACATTTTTAAAGCGCTAAGCATAGCTCAGCGCTTTATTGTCGTTAGACTTGTACTTCCGGTGCAAGGAATAACCGCCCTCTATGAGCAGAAATAAATACCACTTAAACCGGCTAGGGAACCAGTTTTAGGGGTTTACGCGCATAATTGCACGGGCTATTGTGAATCTAATGTTCGGGCCTTACGTACATCATTGCATGGGCTGCTACACAGTGATGAGGAAATAAAGTGTGTATACAGAAGCTAAAAATAGAAAAATCAAATAAAAGAGACATGATAAATGTCATGAATATAAAAATGCCAACTTCCGTTTACTTTAATTAAAAAAAAAATATATGCACACTTCTTCTCCAAAGATGAAATTTCTATGTCGTTTTTTTTTTTTTCATTGATTCTAAAAAAATCACTAAAGCTGCTTGGTCCGATTTTATATCAAATTTGGTGAACGCTTTTAAACGATTGTTATGCTAAGTATGTACATAATAATAGACATTGCAGGAGTTTTTCCGGTCAATTAACGTCACAAAAGGGTACCTTGTTATTTTGCCTCATATTAAAGTTCGCTCCTGATGTCTATGCGGCTATGATTGTATTAATTACGACTTTGACATCGCTATGAATAAAATTGTTATGTTTTGGCAGATTAAAAATAAACCTGTGTACATTTTATTCCCTAATATTTCTGAAGTGTGCTTTGTTTACAATAGATGCATAACATGCGGGTTGAATAAACCCAAACATTCGGGGGACGAAGCCAAACGGTTTTTTTAAAAACATTTCCATGATGCAGCTTGTTTTTTTGTTGTTGTTGTTGTTGGGGTTTTTTTGTTTGCCCATAAAGAAATTATTTCACATACTTTGAATATATCTAATTTTGAAAAGAGACCGATTCTGCTGGTGTAAATAGGCAAAAGTCTTTAATAACTTTATAAATAATTGGTTTGCATGAAGAATTAATTGAAATACTGTAATAGCGAAAAAATCGTACAATGCAGCTTTAATAATTTACCAAGAAGTAGTTCTACTTGTCACTGACAAAATGATAAATCATTTTGAAAAGAGATGTATTCTCTTAAAATGTTCATTTAATATTCAATATCTGATTTCCAAATTGCAAGAAAACTACATATCTTCTCCATCTTTCACATACGGAGGTTTTACTTTGTAAGTTGTAATATGTTGTAAATAAATAACTTTTATTCAAAGAAATTTGATTTATTAAAACATAACCTTTATACGCTCTCTCTCTAAAATGAGTTATACAAGGTTCAATTCAAAACATGATGGTCATCAGCAAACAAACATAATATTTTCTCATTTTGTGTAATTTATTGTTAATTGCCTACCAGACATCCGGTAATTTTTATTACATTTGTTTATAAGAACTGTTTGATTTTTTAGTGATGCTGCAAAATAACATTTAACAGTGCCAGTAGCGGCATAACAAAACAAAATAGAGTATAGTGGTATTGGTGGAATAACACACCAGGAAAAAATCCCTCTAATTTAATCTAATTAATTTAATATGAAATATATCATGATAAATAAACTGTACATATGTTTAATAAGCAAATAATTTGTAATTGGGGGTAAAATAAATGAATATCTAATAATTCAATTCATTACTTAACAGCAAAAGCCACAGCTTCATTCGTACTCAAAATGAACGGATCATGGGTTCGACACTCTTATCACTTAGATACGGAGTTAGTTCCATTTTACCGTCGACAAAATCCTTTTAACAAAACTGAATGGCATTTCGATCAGATTTAAATATGTAAATATCCAAAGTTCTTGGTGCTCGCCGCTCTCCACACAGCACGTATAAAAGAAACTGACTAGACACTTCAAGTCTGCATTGTACATCTCGCCTGTATGGACGTATATCTTGCTTAGCTTACAGTTGTTACTTAGACGCAACAACTTACCAGCTTAATGCAGTACATGTGCACAATAAAATTCAGAACATCAACTATAATAATCAATGCAATACATTTATAAAGAAATTGCACGTATAACAACAATGTAAAAGTGCAAACGTTAGACAAACAATTGTCGCACACAAGACCCAGGTGTGAATTCAAGTGTACTGAAAAAATCAAAGGCTTTTTTATTCCATGTTTCAGACAAGTGTCAATTACCAAAAGTGTTCGATTTTTATTTACAATAATTTAAATGTAAATAATAAATTATATTATATATTTAAAAAAAATATAATTCAGATAAGGATAAATATGGATGAGTACAACTTCGACGCCATTTTAACCTATCTGGCCTTGGATACTTTTAATGCCTCGTTTCTAGCTAAGCTTGGACAAAGTAAATTTCCTTTAGAACTAAGCTAGGTTAGCGCTTTTCAGTACTTCCAGTACTTTGATTACTATATGGCCCCACCCAAGGGCCTGAACCCCTGACCCTGGGCCCATGAATTTCACAATTTTGGTAGAGGGCTTCATGGACATCATAACCATGGATTTAGTTTTTATCCCCACAAGTGTGGGAGTAGAGAAGAAGATTTTTGAAAATTCGTCTTTTTTTGCATATTTGGCCCCGCCTATGGTGTCCCCGGGGTGGTAGAGCCATGAATTTCACAATTTAGATTCCTCTTACCATAGAGATGCTTCAAACCAAAAATGGTAACAATTGGCCTGGTAGTTTGCAAGAAGAAGTTAAAAATGTAAAATTGTTAATGCACGACGCACAATGGACGACGCACGATGGACAACGCATGACGACGGACGAAGACCAATTGCAATAGGTCACATGAGTGACTCAGGTGACCTAAAAATTCTGTGCATCAGTTTGGAGTTGCGCTGACAAAAAAAACAGTACTGACCAACTGACAGATTGGTCAAATATATTATATCCTCCCCAACTTGTTCTGTAGATTATATAAGAATATAATTATCTATACTTATAAATTAAGACTTTTTGCCAATAAACTAAAAAATGCCTGCACCTGCGTAACTGCTTACACCTTTGGTATTTCAACACGTGTTATATGATGTCCGTAAGCTCTAGTTGAATTTTACCTGATAAGTAATTATTGTAAAATTAATTAAAAACTGACTTTCATTTTCGATAAACCAGCTCGAAATAGCAAAAATGAGAATAAGGTGGTGGACACGCTTTGGCGGATCCAAGTCAATGGGAGTTAGCATTAAAATATATCCTTGCAATGAAATAACATTGAATGATTATGTAAACAGTGAATATATTTATTAGGAACTTACTTGGATTATACAGAGAAGTTAAGATTTGACAAATGCTGAATAAATGAAATAAGGCAATTCGTTTCTTGAATGCGCAATTTTAGTTTTGATTGATAGAAGCTAGCGAAGCGCTACCTTTGGCGAGAGAATGGAATAGAACCTTTCAGAATGGGGTAACCAAGAACGCCGTTTGACTGATTAACGTCATGGCAAAAAGTGTAGGACGAGTTCATCATGTATCGCGGGCAGACATTCATACCTTGGATGGGAAATCTTTTGTTAATACAAAAAAGTTAATAAACAAAATGGAACAATTTGATGCGATTTTAGTTTTGATCGAAAGAATTTATTTTCCACAACGGGTGCCCAGTTTGACTAATTTACACCATCGCGGAAAGTGTAGGGCGAGTTAACCATCGGGCAGATACTTTGGATATGACAACTTTGGTTTAAAAAATGCAAATTAATATGCATACACTAGCGTTTTTTAATTTCATACATTTTTATACCACAACAGATTGGTAGTAAACCTTAGACATTAATTTGTAAACAAGGAACAGATTGTGTTCCAAGTCTATATGAATAACTGATGTATGCATTAAACGGGGAAGTTTAAATTGGGGGGGGGGGGGGGGTGTGTGCCCCCCCCCCAATTTTTTTTTTTTTTCCAAATCAGTCTTTTATCTCATTCTCATTTGGGACAGTGATAAAAATTGTAGTGAAATTTGACCTAAAGAACAAAATTTAGAGATATGACAACCTAAATACCCACTCACTGGTTTAAAAAAATTCATTGTTATCATTTTGCACTCAGCTGCAACAAAAAGAATTAAGGCCATGTACAAGTATGTATCATCCAATTCAGTTTAGATTTTCCATCCCTCAGCTAAATATCCAGCTATGCAGTTTGTTTTTTTTATTTCAATTTTAAACAATAGGTTAAGAAAACAATTAAGAAAAAATTCGGACACAGTATATACGAAAATGAAAACAAATATATGGTTCAACATTTTAGCATTGTGTCTATAATGTGTAAAGCGTTAATCCCCATGATTGCGCGGGATATTATCTAGTATTTTATATGAATTAAGGTGGGAAATCTGAGGATTATTTATTATTTATCAATTCATGAAAAAGATGTGGGTGGGTAAAGTGTGTGACTCAGGTGAGCTAAAGACAGGTGTGGATTTAGGTGAGAGGAGTGTTAGATGATAACTGAACACTGGTACAATGTTTTCTTTAACTCCAATCAAGTTATCTTAGGGGAACATACAAAAACTATACGGTAAGCTTGTTTCGTATGAACACAGATATAGTGAAACCATGGATACAGCTAAGTTTTGTTTTCAGGACAGCACTACTGTTTAGTCAGATGAATTTACCTTTTTCACTCCAGTACTGGTTCAGGGGCTTGACTAGTAGCAAGGGTCTCACTATGCAGTGTTTCCCGTCGGCTTGGGCCATAGTTTGTTATCATCCAAATTCGCCATGGTAACATTTTTGTTTTCATTCATCACACTCTGCATATAAACAATAAAAATTAATTAACTTAAGTCTTTCCAGTAGTATTCTGAAATTTTTAACTTACTGTTTATGATAAATACAAATTGATTGGCTGCATGTGCAGCATTGTCAGAAGCCCGTGGTCAATCTTGCGTACCCTAAATGACTGTGGACCAACTCACTGAACTGTTCTTATTTTTAAGAATATATTCCATAAATGAGAAACAAAAAGCATTTAGTTTTGGAAGTTAATAAAACAATGATCATGTTTAGAGAACATGCAATTGATAATAATAGCATACCTAAGCATTTTTGCAATTGGTGATTTTTCCTTCACAAAAGTATGAAGAAGCTGATCGGAATAGGAGGGCATTGAATTATTCAAGAGAAAGAAAAAATTAGGGAGTTGACTCATAGCCAATAAGTATATGCAAAACTAGAAATGGATCTATGAAGATACATATGCAGAGAATCTTCAATCACTAAAACAAATAAAAATAAACAAAATGGATCATATATAAATTTAAGTTGACAAAGTTTTTACAGAATTGAAGTCTGGCTACAACAATGTTGTGTGACTGCACATGCAGGATCATACAAGTTACAACAGCATATTTTGTTTTCTTATCCACTCCTCTTGATTATTATTTCTGTCTCACTCTAACATCTACAAATCAAAATGCCTTCAAAAGTAAGACTTTCTTCTACAAATACAAAAGTATTTACATTAACAGTAATTCCAAACCCACACCAAATAAAGTACAATTAACTGATTACAAATAGACATCGTTGAGATGGTGACCATCTCAAAGGGCCCTGCTTAAATAATGGACATCGGGATAAAAAGCATTTCAGAGATTTTTGCTTTGACCTTATCCTATGACTTATAATTTTTCCAGTTATTATAGAACTTTCATTCAAGCTCATTGCTTATCCCTTATCTACAGGCATTCTTTTTGTTTAATCTGAGCAAGAGATTAAGCCAATGGGAAATAATTAATGGTCTATTTTTACTATATTCTAATAAATCTGTTATGACCTTCACAATTGACCTAGAAACAGAGTTCAAGATCACTGAACATCCTTTACCAAGAAGCTCTGTTTATGTTAATTATGAGGTAAAAAGGGCTAAGGGAGAGGACCAGGTATACATGCTTTGAACAAAAATTTTTGCATTGTCTGATATGATCTTGATCCTTGACCTAGAAACTTCATTCAAGGTCACCATACACCTTTTGACCAGGGCAATCTGTGAGTGAACCAGAAAGGACAAAGGGGAAAGAATATATGATCTGTACAAGAATTTTTCACATTATTCTGCTATGACCTTAACCTTCAACCTAGAAACTTAGTTCAAGGTCACTGCACACTCTTTACCCAAAGACACTCTGTGGGTGAAGTATGAGCCAGAATGGGCCAAGGGGAGAGAAGATATGCTTGGAAAAGTGATCTCTGATGGACAGACGGACGGACAGACTATACTAAAGGTTGCCGTAGAGCAGGCCTTAACAACTCCCAATTTCAACCCAATTTTGCAACTTTTCCAACAATCAACTCCCAACTCATAAATATATATATATATCTTACTTATTTCCCCCAAAATAAAATCAAAGTATTACAAGAATTTAATTTTTAATACATGTATACAACCTTCCTGGATGACATTCAAGCTTACAATGCATGGCCAAACTAATGAAATCTTGACCTCTATACATCAGATTTTCCGTACCTGTATTTAAGTTTACTATCCACACTATATTGTACCTTTGATTTTTGAACAGCAAAAGAATTTCAAAACATCAAATATGTTTGATGCAATATCATTATAACCATTTCCAACACGTTTTTTTGAAATCAAGGAAGTAAAAGTTTACAGCTTTTGGAGTCTTACTTCCTCCATTTTTGTACAGACAAAAAGCTTGCCTTTCCTAAGGGTCCGCACCTTAGGATTAATTATATTAACAACACAATTACTGATAATCATTATACAGATATTAACTATCCAGCTTTTTTTCCCAGTTTTTTTTTGTAATCTTAATTATATCCCAATAGAGACAAAATTTCAATGTTCAATGATGTTAGACAATCTAGATAAATATAGAATCTATACATACAGATGTACCAGATAGATGTTTTAAAACAATGAGGTAAGTTAAAATTTCTTGTAAATGCAGTGTACCATATGTGTAATAGGTCCATGGTCAGAACACTAGCAGACATAACCACTTCAGGTAAAATTAAATTAATTTCAGTGCATGAAGTTTCTCAAGGTTGATAAAACATTCTTACCGGTATCCACGGTATCAATAATATATCTTGACACACACCAGTTCTTCAGTGTTTCTCAAACTTGTTGAAGGTTAAGAAAAAGATTTGGAAATTTATCTCAGTAAGCTAGTTTATCACAGGTAAATTGTAAAATTAAGTCAGTGCGTTTAAATATCTGACTGATGTTATATATATCATGATTCAGGAGTATATCCCTGCAGTTTGAATCTTGGACACATTTAGAAAATTGAAAAGAATAAACATAAACTATTTTTTTTAGTTCAATGATTTATTTCAATTTCTTCCACTTAAATTATTCATTATTTTAGCTTAACTGATTTGTGTAAAAAAGGTAGATTCCTTAAAACTAGACTCTGATACTTTTTATCATGTTAGTCCTTACTTAATATGGCTAGATATGAAAATAGAACATACAAGTACTAGTCATGTTGCATACATCAGGTATGATTGTATTATAATATCACAGTAATCAATCTCAATTATTCTAAGTAGGCATATGAAACACCTTCGACAGTACATGAAGTCATAGCGATGTATTCTTAGCTACCAGTTTGTTTTCTCAACCAGTTACGTTAATGATTTAAACCTCCGCTGTTGTGAACACAGACAGGTATTGATATGTTAAATCAAAGACATCTAGCCAACTTATATGTCCATTTTTCTTTCTCTCACTTTTTTTTTTACTTTGCTGTCCTCTACCCTTAAGGCTAGCACTATGATTACTTAATTCATGTTTCATACCCTATGAATATTTTTTTTTAAAGAAAGCATAGATCATATCAATCCCAGGCACTATTAAAGTGGCGATCAATGCTGTATATAAATGACGTGTGGCCTACTTACTCATGTACATCCTTGTGCTCTGTCAATATCCTAAACCATGTACACAAGAATTGACTTTGTACTACAGTACTGTACATGTGTAATAACTGTACACATCTTGAATAACTATACTTTTTGGTAATCACTATCAACACACTGAAATTGAGACGGGACTTGCAGCAGTTCCCAATAGGGCCAATGGGAACTATTAAACTGACGAAAGCAGAGAATCGTTGATATTATAAACACTAAAACACTTCCTGGTAAATGCTTTATCAACAGTGTAAATATGTTTATATCAACTCCCTCAACTATACAACAAAACATGAAAATCATGATCATTTTATCATATAAAATCACCCAACAACTCCCCACCCTCCCCAACTGTGCCTCCTCTCTGATCCCCTCCTTCAGGTATTGATAAGATATGAATAAACCCAAAATAAAGCTCCTATTGTTTGGCATGCTTTTAAAATAATGTCACAACCTATAGTCTTCTTCTTCTAAATCAGAATATATATTTTTAAGTTCTTATTTTTTTCTAAATTAATGATTTTTGCAATCTCCATTGGGGCCTTTTCCTTACCCTTAGGCCTAAGAAATAAATTGGTTTGTTTCCACTTTCATCCTGAAGAAAGTAGGGGCAGTAGGTCAGCATTTTTTTTTTTTTTTTTGCTTGAAATTTTTTTCCCTTAATGTATATAGTATAGTCTATCCCAAGATATTTATGCAGCACATTTGGACGATTTTTAATAAAAATACACATACCTGTGAAGAAGTGCAATTATAATAGATGAAAAGGAAAATTTCCAAGATAATTTCATTCACACATTATCATATTTTACTCGGAAAAATCCAAAGAAACGAAAACCTATTTCTTAAGGAGATTTATAATGGGGAATGTTGACATCTTTTCTCCATTCGGAAATCACTCGGAATACCTCGCACAATTTTTTAACGTTATTATCCGGGTCTGTTGCAATACAAAATCCCCGTAGACATCACATTTTTAAGCCATGTATTAAAACCTGATAAGCTAGAGGGGGCGTTTCAAAGGAGAAATCTTGGAAATTTTTTATACTTTTGAATGAACATCGTTTGAAGTCTGAGGTATTTATAAATATCGACTAATTGAGCAAAATGTGAATCGAGGATATCTTGGGACAGACTATAGTAAATACATTACTGTTTGATACTGAGGGGTATAAAATGAGAAATCATTTTTACCTTTCATAATAAGTTGATCAACTTCTGGATTCATTGATATTTATTTTCAATACTATACCTGCGCTAGATGCATGTAAGACAAACTCCCTGGCATGGTTGTTCTAATGAAGCGTATTACAGGAAGACATTGTGCACTTTCATTTTCATAACAAGCATTCTGAAAGTATTGCATAAGCAATACATATCCCCTACCAGCATCCCCCAATTTAAAAACAAATGTTGTTTTATGTGCTTAATAGGTCTGGAGAAAATTTGGTGAAAGACTTTTTTTAAAAGGACAAACCTGATTAGTAATTAAAAAATGAGTTGTTTAAAATTAATTTCTTCATCATCTTTGGGTCCATTTGGGTTCAGTTTGGGTCCATTTGGGAAATCTCTGCATTGACCCAATCATAAATATGAGAGAATTTCAAAAAATTTATAACTTTAACATCTATTGATAAAAAGTCACAAAAGTCGAACTCGATGAGTGATAATTGCTGTATTGGATGAAATGGTACAGTAGGATCTGCACAATAAAGTCCTGTCTTCTCTTTTCTCACCTTTATTTATTGGAACACTGAGCTAAGCCGATTGCAAATAAGAGTCACATTTAAAAATTAATTACATAAATACCTGTTGATTAAAAATTTCAAAAATCAAACCTCTGTAGGGCATCACTATAAAGCTATACGAAGTCTGAAATCAATTCGCCAAACCATAACGAAAAAAGTCTGGAAAACGAAGTGGGACAGAATGACTGGCAAATTGCGATTAAGACTGTATTCCCCCCCCCCCCCCCCCCCCAACCCGTTTCACCAGTAAGGGACTAAAAACAACCAGAGAGTTATCTTGCTTAGAAGGATGTGTCATTGTGTGGTGATTTTGCAGAGATATCCATGACCCATCAACTGCGATAGGTGATCACTTGTTAGAGGCTGGAGGTTTATCAATGGTATAAATTTGCATGTGACCAACTGGCAAAAAAATGCTTGAGAATTGGTAGAATGAAGTGTATGCTGAAAGTTGGACATACAAAATCTTTCTATAAATGTTTTCTCATGGATGTCACCATTGTGACCCACATTTCAAGTAAATTAATTTTCCAAATCAGGCAAAAAAGGAAATTGGGAAATTGATGATTTTCAGTCAATAATCCTTAAAAAAATATTTGGAGTCAGCAGTATAAGCTAGGGTCAATCGAAAAAGTGGAAACAAACTATTTTTTTTCCTTAGGCCTTAGGTATTCAATGTTTGATCAAACTTGTATAATATTAAGATTATTGGTAAAATTTTCAATTCACTAAATAATCATTTAATAAATCTTTAAAAAACTTTTAATACATCCAATCTTTTTCTTTTATTTACTAATTATCTCCCCTCAGAAAAAAGTCTAACCCTTCATTTGAACAAACTTGAAGGTCCTTCAGCAGTTTTTTAATTATTTTTTTTACTTACATCCTTCCATCCTCTTTTTGAATTGGAAAAAAAACCAATCCTTCATCTTTAGAGAAATAAGAAACATTTTAGATTTCTTTTTTCGTTTTGGGGGGGGGGGGGGGGGGGGGGGGTGGCAAGTCTAAAATGCAACCATGTTGTTTTTCATGGGAGTACTTAAAAAATAGGGAATTACTCTTTGAGTATTATGTTATGATGTTTTAATTTTAGTTGGGTTGCGATCAAATCCAATGAACCCCACTGGGCTTTATGATAAATAACAATATTCAAAGAATGATTTCTTATTACCAGTACTTACATTTATATAATTTTCAGCAATTGTACGATTAAATATAAAATTATTGACATTCTTATGGTATTTTCATTTCGTATAATTATGCAAAACCTACTTGCGTCCCACAGTACGCCATTTGTGTCATTGATGAAATTATGGGACTATACGTTACAAATTTGATTCGTAGTGTTATCACAGATATGTAAATATTTTAGAATAAGCTTCAATTTCTATTTGGTTAACTTGTACAGTACATAATATAGTACTTGTGTTTCTACATTTATGAATTTTCTTGATTATTACATTTGAATTAGGGAGAAAAAATCTATTTACAGGGGTACTGGGGTAGAAAGAAATTGCCTAGTTTTGCAAGGGAAAACTGCCAAGTATCAGGGGTATTTTGGGCCAAAAAAACCACTGTAAGTTGAGTTGAGTTCACGCAAAGATACCAATTATGATTGAAAGTTAACACTGCAGACTACAACAGTAGATGCTGAACAAATTTTGATATAAAAAAAAATCCTGAAGTGCACACACACCTTTTTTTGCAAATTTCTTAGAAGTCAGGATGCAAGGAGTATAAATACTAAAAAGGCCAAACACTTATAAATGTCAGTAAGCATTTTCAAAGGAAAATCGTAAGGCCACACCAATTTTATTTCTTGTTCGTCGGACCCGCGCGCTCGTATTTTAACAAAAGTGCAAAAATAATATTATTTTAAATTTCCCGCGTCCGGAAAATTTCGTTCCGTTTCCCGCTCCAATTTATTTTTTACTTTATATTCTCGGTCTCATCTGCGTTTAGAAATCACCGGAAAATTACTAATCCTTAGTAGAAAAAGAATAAACGTTGATTGTCTTGAATAACATACGCTGTTTTCGAGTCTTTAAGTTAAAAAACTACAGAAAACGATGTCGATGATGTGTTTTACTACAAGCACTGCCATAAATACGACTTCCAATGTCTTATCGACTTATTCTTCGAGAGACTTGGTAATCCAAGTGAGGATGACAGCATGGATGGGACAATATACCAGCTCAGTTTATAGTAGCAAAACTTTCGGACATTGGAGTTAATAAGATTTTGGATACGCTTGGATGTAAGTATTTAAAAAATCATAACACTTTTTGAGATTCCTTTGGCTCTAACCCCCTCTTAGACTATTACCCCTCTTAGACTATTACATACTGTTGCACTGCGTGTGGGGAACACACACACACACACACACACACACACCAATTAAAGCAGGGGTTGAGTCAGATGAAAATAAAAATAATTTTATAGAGATGACTCTAAAGTACATTATTTTTGCGGTTTTTTTTTTGTTTAAGAATGAAAAATACACATGTACATTTACTATATCTTCTCTAAATTTTAACACAGGTTATGGCCAGAATACTGAGGATCCCTAAAGGTCATGTTAAATCTCAAAGTGAAGTTGGCTGTCAAAATATAGACTTATGCAATTATCAATAGGGTTCGAACATTGTCCTGTGTGAAGAATGTGGCAATTACATTTACAACAACAAAACTTGACAATAGACCAAGTAAGTGATATTGTGAACTATCATTATCATATGAAATATAAATGAACAATGTCAATAGCTCAATGGCAAAACTTGATCATATCGTTAATGTGTAACGATATTTATGACTACTGTGAATATGGTATATTTCATTTAGGAGGAGCTTCTTCAACAAATAAAGGAGGAATATTAACTTCACTTCTTTTGTTTCCCTTGTTCCGGGAACAAAGAATTCAAAGCTTGGTTTTAATGGTTAGAAAAGCTTCAGCCTGCTCTTGAGAAGTGGAAACCTGCTTTTCCCATGCTTCACTGAGACATTATCTTCCTCCTATTTGTATTCATTTTGAATCAGTCAAAGACTTTCTGTATTGTAAATTTGTTCAATGTTTTGGATTTTATTATTTTTGTAGTTGTGATCACACAAACATGAAAGACTTACTACATCTATAAGCCTTTTGAATAAATAGTTTCTTCTCATCCTATATTTATTTAGACTTATTTTTTATATCATAATAAAATATAAATCCACAATACTTTTACATTAAAACCAAGCCAGTAAAAGGCAAAATTATTATATAAAGTCATGTATGTAGCAAACAATATTTGCAAAAGTTGAATTTAGTGCAAAAAACTATCATTCTTGATAATTAATTTAGGTTGTATATGAATATAGTTGATCTACAATAATTGAATGCAGATAGATGGAAATCATTTAATGTTTGATATTTTACATCATTATTTAACTTCATATAGATTTTTAGTCTTTTTTACTCTACAAATGTAAAAAATTAAAAAAAATATAATCGCTCGCTCCACCTATTTTATGTACCGCCTGGAAATTATGTCAAAACAAAATAATAATATTATAATTATCAAATCGCTCGCCCGCCCCTTCTTTTTTAGGTCATTTGTCCGAAGAACAAGAAATCAAATTGGTGTGGCCTAATTACAAAATGCAAATATACTATTGTTGATAAATAAAAGTAATAATAAACCATAAACATGATAAAGATATGGGATTTAGTTAGGCTCTGCTTTTAGTTTGACTAGCATTCTTGTTTTCAAAGGAAAATCTTTTGAATCATTACAAGTTGTGAATATACTATTGTTAAATAAAAAAAATAATAAACTATAAAGATATTGGTTTTAGTTGGGTTGTGACTTTTATTTCTCTGCAGATGTCTGACACTTCTAAAAATAATGTTGTCAAGAATTCCAGCTGAGAATAAAATGGAGAATAAGCAAAATTTGACCTCTAAGATTAACTCAGTTGAATGTGACCAGAGTACTAATAAGCTACAACCTTTGGTCAAGCAAACCAAGATTCTATTACTTTTAAAATTGTTGATAATGAATTAAATATCTATTCTTAAACACTAGCAGAACACAAAACATTGGTCACTATAAAATACAACACCAAAATAAAATGTTTATTAACTAACACACAAATAAAAAATATTTTCTAATACTAGTAATGTCAAGCTAAAAAGATGCACCACAGGGCGGCTTGCCTCTTATGAAATTTGACAAAATATATCATTTTGATATACAATGTACGTATAAAAACAATTAAATGTACAATCACATTATTATGTAAAATATTAATAAAAGCATAATTCAAACTGTTAAAACATATTAAAAACAGGTTTCTTTGAGTGTGTGTGTGGAAGGGGTATCTGACTGATTAAATCATTCAATGAAAATATCTTAACTTTATATTCAATGAAGAAAACTATCAAATGATTTATGCCCCAAATTTATTTTTCGTTTTCTACAAAGTCAGTTCTAAGTAATTAGATATAATTTGATAGCAAAAATGGTGAAAATAGATCATCACACAAAAAGAGAAATATATAATAAACTTAAGTCGATACTCCTGTTCCCAGGCATTGCAAACAGCCAAAGATAAAGTTAAAAACAAAATAATGGAAACCCAAAATATGATGAATTTTAATGAAAAATGATATTCATGGAAATGATTCTTATACAGCCCAAACCCAAGTTGCAAAATGTAGTGTAAGTGAGAGCCCTGTTAATAAGAATAATATGTCAAATTTGAAAACATCAAATTCTGATCAGCAATTTTGATGATAATTCAAATAAAAATTGTTCACTATAAATAACTTCAGAAAGTATTTTGCAGTCGAATCATATTTTGAGTTTTTCTCAATATAAATAAGCATATCAGATTACCCAAAAGTGTTTCAAAAATTAGAAAAATATTGTTGAAAGAAAAGCATTTACAATTTCAAATATAATAAACAAAAAAATAGACAATATACTTGTCAATGATTATGATGTAGCAAAAACACAATAAAGTATGTGACCTATGGTTGTAATGGCATGCAAAATCAGTTCAAGGTACACAAGGGCAAATGAAGGTCTATTGTAATAAAAAAGATAAAATGTTATTCAATTAATCAAAAATCATCTTCAGTTGTTATAATTTTAATCTCCCCCATGTATCTCTGAGATTAACCCTTCCAAAAACGCTTCGCGGGTTACAGGACACGTGATTCAATATGCAACAATGATACGCACTTTCAGTCTACAACATTTCATAACACAAAATAAAACGTTTTATTTCGTACCAAAATAAAAGTAAACACATCAAAATCTTTAATATTTTGATAAGTTGTTATATCCTCTTTCTTTCTGCAAAATTTCAAGTCGCCACGTGTCCTATTAGTAGTAAAAATCGTTTAAAATATTTAGGACCGTATGATGCATAAACGCGCCCCGATATCGTCTGTTGCTAGTTGATTCCTATTCGCTTTAAATAACTGGAATATAGTCTTTTATGTTTGAGCTTCTAGTCTCTCGTTATTTTTCAAATACATGAGAAAAGCATAAAGCAAACATAGTACGTGAAAGTAAAGTTGCAAAGATTGTCGCAATAACTAAATAAGAAGGAAATATATGTCCCTACTAAACTTACTTTTTTTCCGCCATCTTTGTACAGAGAGAGAATGTGTAGCGCATTGCAGCATGGGTAAAATCAAGCGAAGGGGTTAGCGAAACACGTGTCCTATCACATGACCCCGCTGGTAAAAATAAATTCGTTTACTCATAACAAAGGTACAAGTTACTTGGAAATTGGGCTTTATTTACAAATAAAAACAAAACGACCCGATAAATCAAAATGATCGTGACATGGTATGTTAAAGTAGAATTAGAGCTATACGATTCTGCATTCTCGTTCCAATCAATGATCGATGGCTAAGGTTATTTGAAGGAAATCGTCGATATTGGTTAACATTCGTTGAGCCAGTTCAGCACATGACCTAAATAAGACTGGGCTGCTCTCAGTGTGTGACATCTTGTGTATGCATAAGTTGGGAACATATAAGTATTCATAAACAATGATTGTAGGAATAGCGGGGATTTGCAAGTACATGCATTTAAAGGCGCGTGTTCCCACCATGAATTTGTACATGGTTTGACGATATTTTTTACGACAGTCTATTAATAGATTGACTGGGTGTGCGAGTATACTGTATGTAACTAGTTTATCTCATTAGGGTCGGTGTGCATTTCTAAACACTGACCCGGCACTTCTGTATTATCCGTTAGAGAGAGAGAGAGAGAGAGAGAGAGAGAGAGAGATATTGTACACAATAATTAATGAATATTTGTTTAGAAATCTATATATATGATATTCAGAGATGTGTATATATATATATATATATATATATATGCGTCCCTGGTAGTTGTTCTTGTGATTTCCAAATAAATGAATGAAAATTGTATTTGAGAAGAACCCTAACGAACCAAAAATAAATTTCAAGCCTTCAATTGATAATTGTAAGTGACTTGTATTTAAATGTTAAATCCCTCACTTCGTTGCACACAAAAATTATATTAACTATTACACCAATGACAAACAATTCATGTACAGTGTATAAAATGAAAATCACACATTTTTTATTCTCCATCTTGCACAGGTGCTCGTCACGAACTTTTTGTCTTCTTAATATGTAACCACCCCGGCCTACACTTTTAAAAAACTATTTTTGTATTTTATAGTATAGGGGTATAGTCACATACAGTAAGAAGACAAAAAGTTCGTGAAGAGCCCCTTTGGATCTTGCAGTAAAATCAATCCTGGTCGGAGTGAATATGGCACTTCTCTCATGAAAACTGAGAAATTCGGAAACAATTCTTTATTTTCCTACACCGATTTTTTTTTTCTTTTTTGTAGATAATGTATATATATTTTACAGCTAAATTATTATGATTTATATTGACAAATGACGGGTGTAAATGACTTTTCTATTGTTTCAACGTTCAATAAACATTAATTTATGAAAATACCGACGGTTAAAAGTTTTGCACATATTCGGGTCATACAGCTTTAAATCAACCCCCTATTCAGCCATACTCTGCAGATTAAGGCTTATATGTTAAGTGGTCAAGACCCCCTCACTTATTTGTTGATAAATAGGCCTACACAACGTAAAGTAGATCTACGAGGGTCAATCAAAAAATACGAAGACTTTTGATAAAGATTTTTTTTTACTTAACGTCATATTATCACCAAAGTTGTTAGACATAATTTAGCAACGATTTTAATCAATTTGTACTTAAAAAATCAAATATGTTATTTTATATCTAGAATTATTTTAAACTTATTTAAAACTGCACAAATGAGGTTACGGCGCACGGCCAAATTTTGTGTTATGTAAACCATAAACCATATAATATCGAAAGTAATGTTTTTACAATTTGGACCTAAAACCAAATAATATTGAAACCTCACATTGACTATTGTCATAACATTCTGTGTACCAAATTATGACGGGATTATTGTTTCGCTTAACAGAAATCAGTTACTAAAGACAACTAGTCCTCATTAAAATTCATAAAAAAAGATGACGTCGCCACGGAGCACTAAGAAGTGAAGTGATAACAGAATGGATTTAACTCGGGAAACACAGGATCAAACTGTGAAAATGCACGATCATGCACATAATACAATTTCTGGGGTAGTGGACGATGTGTTTTGGACGTCAAACAACACGTAATAAAGTAGAATATCAGAAATATTTGGTCGAAAGAACTATTAACGTCATCTGACGTTCAAGGTTTTCCCTACTGTGAATGAAGAGATACACGGTTAAAAAAATGAATACTGAGAACAAAGAGATACACGGTTAAAAAAAAATGAAAACATCGAAAAACTTACTTATGATTCTTCAACAATTGTGAGCAAATAAATAAGATGTCAAGTGGTATAGAGCCGTTTTTAAATGCATGGTGAAAGGCACAAGAGACTAAGCGTGATATATAGAGTATTTTAATAAACTGTGCATGCGTCATCTTGACGTCATGTTTTGGACGTTACCGTGCGCCGTAGTGATAAAACATGTTGTTTTTAAAATCGGGCAACAACTGTTGTTTGTTGGCACCATCCTCAGCCTGCCAGGGCTAACCCAACTGTATGCAGTAGACTGAAGATACCCCTGTGCCGTGTAAAGCACCCGCCTCACTTCATCCGAGTTTTTGATAAGCCTATAATGACTTGGCTTTTGATAGTTAACTCAAACCACGCAGGAAGCGAGATTTCCTACCAAAGTTTATGAAATATTCATCAAAAAGGGCAATACATAGGCCTATGTACTCGCAGATTTAATCAAACAGCACAACGTCTAAACTATCTGGTTCCACTCCATTCTTATAATATTTGTATAGACTGCATGGTTTACATTAACCAAAGCCTCCGTTTTCAGTACATTGAGTCAACGCTTGGATTGTTGGCGTTATAGGGATAACTATTGTTATATCAAACATCTGTAAATAGTTTTTTGTTAGTACCGGTGAAGCCTTGCTATTTTTCAACACACCCCTATTCCTAAAACCATAAATATTTTTAAAAAAGCATCTTGTACATTAAGAAGATAACAGTTACTATGAAAACAAATGGTTGAAAAGAAGGAAATGTTCGAGACGAAACAAGAAACGTTTACAATATGTTTTAAACTTTTAATCAATTGTTTAAGACCGCCATGTCCTAAAGTATTGTAAATTCTTTATATTTTGATTGATATTTATAATATAATATAGATTATTCTGAAATAAAATCATACACATCTTTTAAAGTGACTGATTATTTTGACAAGTAGGTCATAAGAGAGAAATAAGTATCTATTTTCTAATTTTGTTATACCGGTAAATTGTTTGATACTGGGTTTAGTAGGTATTACATTCAAAATATACGTGCAGTACATGTCAGTATAAATTCATATCATTTCTGGGTTTAGGTTCGAATCATAATATTTAATCCCCCTCCCCCCGGCTGTGTAAAACAAACCGTTTTTCACTATTTGCAAAATTATTGTTGTTTAATGAAAAAAGTGCAAACAGTTCCAATGACTACTGAAAAACGATGAAAGCACTTTTACTGACAGATATGCATGATACATCATGATACATAACAAACAGAACCAACTCAAAGCTCCTGTATAAAACACATAGTGTACAACTTTTTTTGTAAATTCAATAAATAATGGAACTGTCCCAAGTAAGGTTGTCTTCATTTGTCACTTATTTCCGTTAGCTTGCAAAAACACAACCTTTCATCAATAAATTCCCTCGCTTATAGTCATACAACGCAGGCCACACAAAAAAGTCAATTCTATTGGCTGCAGCCTGATCACATGACCACCACAGCTTGTGCTTTTCGTCATCGAATTCGTGGTCGTCTACCGAGAGCCACATGGGAGGGTGCTGAATGACCATCTGCCAGGTGACCTTTGCGCACCGATTCATGAACTTCTGCACCACCTTGTTCTCGTGCGGGTGTCGTTGTACGAACTCTGTGAACTCCAATGTCAGCTTCTCACACATCATCTGTGGACAAATTTAAGTGTGTTTAATTTTAAAATTCTAAAATGAATGGAAAAATTGTAATACCAGTATGTTAGCAACTGATACTGTAACAACATATACATTTTTAATGGATACTGTAGGAATCAGTCGTGAATTGATCTCATTCATAGTTGCAAAATTATTTTATCAGTTTATTGTTGACTTACCCCTACAATGACGTCAGAGTCGATGTCATCAAAGTGCTGTCTAAGCTGATGGCCTATGATGTCGGTCATGTCGTCTGGAAGCTTGCTCTTTCCGTTCCGCTCTCCCACCAATGTATCGTTCACCTAAAAAATCATCACGTACATGTAGTCACAGAATACATGTCCTGTTAACAGGGTTGTTTCCCCTGTTATTTCCACTTCATTGCATTTCTTAAGAATTCGTCCCATTTTTTTTTCTAGTGCACTTGTAAGTAATAAGTATCATTACGAACAGACTTGTTAAATAAGGCATTGACTAGGGTTGTAGTTTAGATTAAATCGTTTCTTTGTACAACAATCTGTTAAATTGCCATGAATCATATAAATGCCGGTAGTTTATTTCATTGCTAAATAATTTTTTTAGGGTGGGAAACGCTTTATACAAATTAACTACATGAAGCATAGTCCCTCGAAAGAATTTGTACCTATACTAGAAATATCCATAGCAACCATGCACACGTCCAGTTCGATGCGATAATTACAGGATATCACTATGAATTCATGGCCACTGGACAACAATTACAAACTATCACATTGGATTCATGAACACTGCCAATTCCTTACCACAAGGGTTGGTTTTCTGATCAGCTCAGCAATAGTCGCCTTCAAAGCGTTGTACACTTCTTTACAACTATGAAACGAGGCCTGCAAAAATAATTCAACCATCTTTTCAGATATACACATAAACAGTTAATTTTTGGTCGTTCGTTACCTGCTACATGATGCTGCTTACCATGACGCATGCGCACAGGAACTGGACGATGTCTTCCTCCTCGAAGTCTGTGATTTCCTCGAGCGTTTCTTTGGCGTCCACCCACTCCTGACTCTCCAGGGTGTTGTAGAGCTGGGCAATGTTAGAGGGCCGACACTTCTCGCTGATGTTCTCGGCCAGTCTGTTGTCAGTCCGTCCTATCGGTAGCATCGTCTTGGCCAATCTAAAACAATCATCCATTGCAATACTTGGTGAAACGTGAAAGTACCCAACAATCTATTACACTTTCCCTTAATTTTGTTACAAATGAGTCAATAACTGCATTCTATCATTTGTTTCCATACCAACTTGACGTTTAAAAGATCATAACATGTACAAATATGGATACATTACGTACTTCTGTTTCAGACTTTCGCTTTCCTTCTTTGCCAATTTTAAGTCATCCTCCATATGTCGATAATCCTTCAGAACCGTTTCCATGGATCTCTGGGTCGTTTCCAAGGCAACCTTGGCTCGCTTATATTCGTCTTGCACGTTGAGAGCTACCGAATCCATCTCTCGGATCTTTGTCTCCAGTTTCTCAAGTTTGGCTTTGAGAGCCTCGTTTTCCCTCTTTGTTTTATGAAGGTCAGCAATAATCACGTCCCCCGGACCCTGGGACGGTTTGGGAGGAATACTCGGGCGGTCGTCCACGGGTTTCACTGCGTTTTTCCGGAGTTCCTCGTTCTCTCGTTTAAGTTCGTCCAATTTCACCCAAAGCTGGCCCATGCCCCCGGCTGACCTCGATCCTCGGGGGGTACTCGTGACATTGCTCGTAGCACGCTGATTCTCCGATATCAGATTTTCAATCAATAATTTAGCTTTCTCTAGTAAGTGTCTTGTCTGAGGATCCCTCTTCTTAAGCATAAACACATTCGATAGTCCATCACAAAAGTTCTTAGCATCCGCTAGTAAATCCTTCTTTTTTGATTCTGCCATTGTCTTTGCATAAATTTACTCTGCAGAGCAAAAAACAAACCCTTCCTAGTCGGTAATACTATTATTCTAATATAGACAGGAAACACTGAGCAAAAAATCGATAGGAAAAAGAAGATAACCACGACAAAAATCCTCTAAACATCAGAAGTTCGAGTCATAGGAAAACATAAAAACAGTCTTTGAAATAAACGATAATATTACAAGATTTTATGAAATCGAAAATTCACTTTATAAAATAAAAATAACAAAAATGTCAAGTTAATATTAAAATGAGAGTTAAGCCCGAGTCATTATCATTATTTATTCCAGGGGACAATGTTTCAAATACTGGATATCGATTTTCGCTCCAATAACAAATTTTGTAATTTTTTAAAAGATGCATAATCTCGATTTACGCAAACAATTACATACCTCTCAATTATTCATAGCAGCACACGCTTTTGGTCCGCTAGTCCGGGGTAGGGGGTCTTCGTATGGTGCTTCGTCCAGTGACAGAGATTTTGGCGGATTGTCTTCGGGACACCATGTCAATCCTCACGTGTGATTCATGCTATTGATCCTGATGCTGGCATTCTTTCTCTTTGTATCGACTCCCGACTCGGCTCCATACCTTAATTCTATCGATCCAAAACTACCCATGAATTAACAAAGAAAAACTGATGCGCTCCAGTACAGCCCTTTTTCATTAAAGCAAAACGACTTTGCATCACAGTGTGTCATAGGATGCAACAACTGTACGGGTAATATTATTCGGACCGAAAAGGACGCATTTAAAAAGAAAGGAGCAAACCAATTTATTTCTCGGGATATCCATCACCATCGTAAACAAAGCGGGAACGGATTGCAGACAAAATGGCGGATGAGGAGACTCCAGACTCTTCATCTGAGCACAAGCTTTCTGAGTGCAGCAACGAGGAGCAGGCTGTGTTTCCGGACTCCACGTCGTCAGCATGTCCGGAAGAGGATCCGTACAAAATCATCGCGGCCATTGACTTCGGGACCACCTTCAGCGGGTATGCTTACGCCCTCACATCAAACAAGGACAATATCTACACCAACCGTAACTGGGGCCAAACGCAGGGATTCCTTCTACAGAAAACACCCACGTGCCTTCTGCTGAAACCCAGCGGCGAATTTGCGGCTTTCGGATTCGAAGCGGTATCCAAATACAACGATTTGACAGAGGAAGAAGCGGCGGAGCATCACTACTTTGATCGCTTCAAGATGAAACTGTATGATAACAAGGTGAGGTGCTATGTTTGTTACACGTACTCAAAATTCTAAGAAATAATAAATAAGTAATATCTTTCTGATATTATTTTTTAGCGTTCGATAGGTTGCTATTTGGACTCATCATCCAACATATGTTAATGCCTCAAGTTTTTCATTTCATTTAGATTCTAAACACCGATATAGTACTCCAAGATGTAAACGGCAAAGAACAGTTAGCAGTAGATGTTTTCAGCCAGTCACTTCACTTTATGAAGGGGCACCTGTTGCGCCACTTGGAGGGAGCCATGGGGTACCAACCGGAAGCGGAAACCATCAGATGGGTCATCACGGTCCCTGCTATTTGGGATGAGAATGCCAAACAGTTTATGCGAGAAGCAGCATACAAGGTCCATAAATTTCAAGTCTTCCGAAATCAATATGAAATAATTATCGTTTGATTTGTGAAGGCAGTCTACAGTAAAGGCAGACTGTATACATATATAAAGCTAGTACTCTTAATATTTATAAATGCGTCATCAAATTGCGAGTAGTTTATGAATAAATAGATGTAACAGTTGATTTAACTAATTATATGGTAAACAACTTGTTTGTCTCATTTTAGGGATAAACAGTTGATTAGCCTTATTTTTAAGGGGTAAAGTGGGCTCGATGTTCGTTGTAATTTTTAACTAATTTACTTCTTTTTACTACCTAAGAGCTTTGTGTAATGCTAAAAGAAAATATTCAGTTTTTAAAGCTTATACATATTTGAATTTTTTTCAGCGTATAAATTATCTATAAATTTCAGGTAGGTCTGATGGGTAATTCGTTGACCACCTGGCCTCCGTAACAATCGATTTGTCGTATACCATAAGGCAGGCTAAAGTGAAGGCACACTGTAAACATGTATTAGCTAGTGCTCTGAATATTCATAATTAGTTGTTGGTTAATTAAGAGTTGGTTTGTCATGTTACAGGGAGAGCTGATCGACAACGTCCATAGTAACCAGCTCGTGATTGCCCTTGAACCTGAAGCGGCGTCCTTGACCTGTAGGACTATCCAGACCAACAGCTTCACTGATAACCGAGAAAACCAAACCGCCAAACCCACCTTCGAACCGGGAACCAAATACATCGTAGTGGATGCTGGAGGTTTGATGTGTTTCAAACTTTGTTTAAAAGTTGCATTTTTAAAACACTTATCTCCCGTATAATTACAATATCAAAACTAATCCAATATACATTAGTGTTTAATAAATTTTAAAAATGTGTCTGCGTATGTATTTCATTTATGAATTTTTTTTTAAATTTTTTCAAAAAAGGGGGTACTATTGACATCGTTGCTCACAAAGTCAGGAAGGATGGCAGAATTCGCGAGCTTTTCCGAGCCACTGGAGGGGCATGGGGAGGAACAGTTATAGATCAGCAATTTATCAATCTTTTGTTCCGCATATTCGGGGAGGAATTTATCAACGAATTCCATGCCCAGTTTCCAAAAGACTATGTAGAATTACTGCAAGATTTTGAAATTAAGAAACGCGGCGAGAGTGATAGCGTTAGAGTTTCGCTTCCTTATAATTTTTGTAATTTTTCATTTGATGGAAAATCTGTCCAGAACTGCATAAAAGATTACACCCAGAAATCGGGGAATTCGGTGAAGTTTTCTTCGGGTAAACTCGTGTTGTCGTCCGAAATAGTGGACTCACTCTTCAAGGATCCACTAGGGCAAATTAACGATCACATCGAGAATCTACTGAAGCGTCCAAAGCTCCGCGATCTTAACTATATTTTTCTAGTTGGTGGATTCGCAGAATCTGTCAGATTACAGTCTTGCATAAAGAAAGCATTCAGTGAAAGAGTTACCGTTCTTGTGCCCGAGGATGCAAGCCTGGCTGTGGTGAAGGGGGCCGTGGCGTTCGGATGCGATCCCAGTTCCATTTGCCAGAGGATATGTCGCTACACTTACGGAGTCGGGTCTTATCTGCCTTTTGAGGACGGCAAACACCGAGACGATCTGAAAGTTGTCTCAGACGAACTGGTCCTTTGCAAGAACATACTCCAAGTCTGGGCGGAGTGCGGAGAGGTGATCGGCCATAACGAGGTTTGGCGGGAAACCTACACACCCATCATCACTAACCAGAGGGGGATTATATTCGAGTTTTTCAAGTCGTCCAAGAAGAACGTGCAGTACACGGACGAGGAGGGGGTGGAGAAGTGTGGCTGCCTGGTAGTGGAGATGCCGGACATGACCGGGGACATGGAACGCGCGGTCGACCTTGAGGTCATCTTTGGGGGCACCGAGATCAAGGTCGTGGGATATGATCATACCAGCAAGACTCACCGGGAGACATACATAGACTTCCTCACCGCCTGAAGACTCACTGTATCAGTGTGTGTATAATCACATTCATATACAAAACCGGATCCAAAGCTTACAATGTATCTGTATACCGTGTCTGCATTGCCTGAACTGTTTACGCATACACCAGATGTGTTCATAACAAACCTTCTTTGTAAAATTGTATTTGGATTTCATTCACGCAATACCGGTATATTCTGTTGAACAGTTTGACATAACAATGCTCTTTAAGCCTTACAAAATTCTGCTTTCATCAGAATAAACAAACATTCAAAAATTGGAAAATACTTATGTATTTATTAGCAAAAATATATAATATGCTTTGACATTTCTTGTGGTAACAAGTCTGTCCTAGCGTGTAATGTGAGATAGCAGATACAATGAATATAGCGAAGTATAAGGCTACAGAGAAACGAAAAGTACAGAGAGCTGAGAAAGTGACCAGGTCACTCAATAGCGTGACCCCCCTATGCTTGACTGTCGATTTTGAGCTCAATATTTATCTTAATGTACTTTAACAAACAAAAAAATAACAAAAAAATTTATTAACTTCATGTAACTGCACTGAAAAATCAAGAGAACTAAAAAATGAAAACAATTAACTCCAACAAAAAATATAACCAAACAACTGTCAACGTGTTAGTACATTGTATTACACCACACAAGGTTATTCTTCTGGTCTAGTATTGCAGCTGTATCCTGACTAGATGAATCTAATGCGAAGACTGGTCAAAACATGGAAGACACAAGATTAACAGGATAAGTGAAGAGCACTACATGTACTGGGTTTCTACCAAAAGACAGCATTCTAAACTACAGTCTAAAGTACAGAGCTATAACACTGCACAACGTGCGGACATGAAATGGTATCTTTTCCAAAAACAATGAAATAAATTGCACACAACTGTAAATTGGCGCTTGAATAAAAAACATGCTTTCAAGGTCAAGGTCGATCCAGTAAAATGGTTTTGTCAGCACAAATATGTTTTGTTCATGAGTAAGTCAGAGATTCTTCATTGTCAGTCTGACAGCATTATAGAGTTACCTTTCTTGTTTCACTGTCACATTTTATGACAAGTTTGAGAGTTTTGAAGCAAACACCAAAACATACATAAGTATAGGATGAGTAATAAAGAAAATATGGTGAAACAAAATCATTATTCAAGTATTAATAAAGAAATAAAAAGTACATGTCAATATCATTTTACAGTACTAACATTTGCAACAGTTTTAACTTGACAATTTTTTAAAACCTACATCATGCATTCATCGTTTATTCACCGATTTGTAAACAGTTGGTCATGTGATCACTAAATACGATAAGCTACAGGCGATTCCTGCTCTATGCAGCGTAGCCTCTCTCCATGATGGTATCCCACGTTTTACTTGTCACCAGAGGCCTTCTCCAGGGCAATATCTACAGACAGAAACAGAACCCAATCAACATCTACATGTACTAATTTTGGCTTCATTTTACGTAAACATTTTTTCGTAAATGCATGTAGTACTGATATGTCTTTAAATTTATTATATTGAAACTCCAATCAAGAAATGGTACTAACTCGAGACAAAACACTAGTAGTTGCATTACTTTAGTTTCAAACTGGTATTAATTTCTTTACAAAAAAATTATATATTCTTAAAAGTTTTGTCCTATAGTAAATAGTCAGCCCATGTGATGACTACTGGTAATGAATAATAATACATTAACTTTCTTATTAAATGTCAAGGTCAAAAATTATAACATGGTTATCACTTATATGTATCTTTGTATGAAGTGTGACATAAACAAATGACTATTTCTTGAAACTGACTTAATTGCACAAATAGGATAAGTAAAGTCAAGGTCCTAGGAGGACCAATATAAATAGACTACACTGATGCAATGTCAGTCATTAAATATCTTAAGCACTTTCAGCACAGGCACTTAATGTTAAAAACATTCCTTTTATGGATAGATAATTTGCAACACTATATGATTATTAAAGTATGGGGAATTATCTACTGTACCTATGAAATGTTTTAAATATTAATTGCCTTAGGATTAAGTATAAAATAAATGAAATTCAAATTCACAAACAAAAGAGGCTAATATTTTTCCATCAGGTGGTTTATCCTACTGGTCTCTCCACCTATTAGGTGGTTTATCCTACCTGTCTCCCCACCTATCAGAGGGTTTATCCTACCTGTCTCCCCACCTATCAGGTGGGTTATCCTACCTGTCTC
>WFKH01011581.1:64302363-64326578 GCA_016163765.1 Magallana hongkongensis | reverse complement strand
ATCCTACCTGTCTCCCCACCTATCAGGTGGGTTATCCTACCTGTCTCTCCACCTATCAAAGGTGTGTTCAGAAGAGTTGGTGTTTGCAAGTGCTCTCCAAAATGTCCTTTACCTGTAACAAATTTTGTCAAGCGCTTTCAAGTACCTGCTCTGCTGAACACTCCTCAGTTGTTTCGGTACGTACCCTCTTTGGATGGCAGTCTTTCTCTGATTAGGGTCTCTGCATGTTTCAGATCATCTTTCTTGAAATTTTCAATGCCTTTTATATGTTCTTCTATTTTTTTCTCCATTTCAATAGCTGCAATAATGAAAGCTTTACATTTTAACTCTTAGGTCCTTTCTTAATATAATGTTATTTATGTATGAAGATAGTTTGGTTAGGTGTTTAGAGTTACCAGGTAGTTATTTATGGACTCAGTTTGGTTACATCTTTAGAGTTAAGCTGAGTGCTGTATGCTGCATATTAGTACATTAGATTTGTTAAATGTTAAACAACCTATATACTACATGTATTCTAAATCAGGATACATACAGGTTCCTGCTTGCATACATTTATTAATACATGTATAATTTTTTTAGACAAAGTACATTTATATGTGTATTATCAGAGTGCATTAAATTCAAATTAACTTATATATTAGAGAAAAAAAACCCACAATTTTATCAAGGATATTTCATGACTGCTGAACATGAGGACAAAAAATAGATAGTTAATAATGGTCGTCAGTCTTTTTTCTGGATCCATTAAGTGAGCAGGTCTACAGTTCAGTGCTAAAGCTAACCTTCAGCAGGGGGAAGAGGGTTTTTCTCTTGTGTGTCTGCATGAGAGAGTTTGGATTTGTCAAAGTCTGAAATTTCTGATCGTAATTCAACTTCTTTCTTTTCCTGACCAATAACTGCAGAATGGAGAAGCAAATCCTCAGCATGCATTTCGTAAGCACATACAAGATAAAGCACAGGTTTTAAAACATGACTAAAATATGACTAAATTGTTCTCATTAATACAGGAATTTAGGAACTATATTTAACAGTCAGATCTAACACAATGTCATGTTCAATCTTTTCCCTATATTCAAATTCATAGGGAAGTGGAAATTTACACCATGAAAATTGAATGCGATTCTTTACAAATATTCAAAATTTGTTTCAATTTGACACCTAAACAGATTAAACCTTTTGATAGAGAGGGAGAGAGGGGAAGCAAATTTGAACATGTACACAATGAAAAAATCATCTAGTTAATTAAAAAAAAATTTAATTCCTATTGTTAAAATATCTTTCAAATGTGCTCTCCCCAACAAAATTATCATTGATGCTGCAGAATGCATTAGATGTGGAAAGTGAAATCAAAGATTTATACCAAATTATTTTTTAACTGAAAAAATCATTAGGGCGTAAGTTTGCTGAGAGCCAGTCTAAAGCAATTGTACCAAAACCTGCATAAACCTTCTTGCGGTGGCAATGGGTTTTTTTCCTGAGTTTCAGTAGGAGCAAGTTGAGCTTTGTCAAACCCATGTATTGACAAGCGAAACTCTTTTTCCTTCTTTTCTAGTCCAATAACTACCAAACACAAACATGCAATATAAACATCATGTGCATACAATGCTGACTCAGGTATTCTGAAAGAATCTGGGCATGCTCTACTTTTTTCACCCCTTAACAACATTAACCAATCATTAAGGAAAACACAATAAACACAATACACAAGGAAAATCATGCAAATATATCAAGATACATGTACATAACAGAGTGAGTTGACACAATCATAAATATAAAACATATAAAATGGTATTAACCTCTAAAGAAGAAGCTCATACTAAATTGAAATCAAGTAAGATTGTTATCCTCCTTTCTCCTTGATAATTTTTTTTAAAATCTGACATAGGGGATAGTTTTCTTGTGTAAATAATCTGAAAATAGGATCTACTTCCTTCTGGACTGATCTGGATAATAAGATATGGACTTCTGAAACACATGACTGTTTATACACTGGTATCTAATAAATTCAGTCGGATTCTGTTTCAGTATTTGGGGCACATATAACCTGACATCCAGTTTTAGTAAAAGTTTTTATATGTGCATGGCTCTAATTTCATCATTTACATACATATGGTTTCTATTTCACAAAAGAATATTGCACAAGATTCCTTGTACATCTACTTATTCATACCAACATTTTTTTGCCTAAAACTCCCTAAATAGGAAATAATTTTAGTTCAATGAATTGGTAACAATTTTTCTTGAGCTTGGCCTTAAAACAAATGGAAGAAATTCTATCTTGACTGGAACAAGCATCTGTTACAAAAATTTCCTTAATTCAATATAAAACACACTTGAAAACTCTTAATCAGCAGGTTGTAGTGCAAACTGAAACTGTTTCTCTCTATCTAATTCAATTAGATTACAGGCTCTTGGAATGAGGTTATAAAGTTGTTTGAAGTCCAGAACACCATCCAAGCAACTTTTAAAATTATGTTTTACACATTTTGTTGTCAAGCATGTACAGATAATATACTCAAGATTTATATAATATAAAAATCATAACTGTTGAAAAGAAATCATGTGTGATTCTGGTGAATTTAAAAATCCCATGGAGATCTGGAGTTCATAAATTTTAAGACTGGAGCCATGAAGAAGGGGGGGGGGGGGGTTGGAGACATAAAATAGTTAAGATGAGGATAAAGTCCAACCTGTGGCATCAGGGAGGGGGTTTTTCTCTTCCGTTTCCACATGTTTCAGGTTGCCTTTCTCAAATTCTGTCAGAGATTTCCTAATATTCACTTCCCTCTTCTCCTGCTGGATGGCTGTAACATAGAAGTTAAAAATCAAAGGACTGCACCTCTCCGCTGTTGCTCTGACCTTTGGAATTAATTATATTTCTTCTGTAAAATTAATTTATCAAAGTTAACATTATCACTGATCACATTAAATATTCTTCCTTAAATAGGACTCGGTATAAATTTAACCACTGTCTGAGTGATGCACTGCTGCAAATGTTTCTAGAAAGAAATTTTTATCTGTTTTACACTTTTTTGCAAAGACCTTGAAAATTTGTTTATAATAAATTTTATATTTCATGCTAATAAATAAAACAAAATTCTTCTAGGTAACTTTCTTTTCCAGTATAGATGTAGATAACCATGTGAAGCTAAAAGGAGACAGATGCATATAGTGCTTAAGACAAATTGAAAAAAAAAAGCAGAAATAAAATTTTTAATCAGAATAACTAGATTAATCCTGATTGACATCTAGAGTAAACTGGTGTTTGATCTATTCTTAATTGTGAATGAATGACACTCCTTGTCCTATATAAGGTCTCCCAACGAAACAGGTTTACTGTCATTTGGCTTGTCATTTGTGATCATTAACATAAGTTTGATCAACAACACAGGCAATACGGTGGTCTGTGGCAGAGTGAAATCACCATCAGAGAGGATATGTTGTCATAGTACATATTTCCTATTCACTGTTAATAGGTTTCCTATCCTTGACGGTTGACTTAAGTGAATGAAATGACAAATTCTTAACCACAACATTGATCATCAATCCTGTTACATTCTGTGGTCATAACTCGTTACTGGAGTAACACACTGAGCCGAAGACTCTCTAGGAATCAGTTTCTAACCATAAAGTGTCAGTCACATCAATAAAATATTATTTATTCATCAAAGTCCTTATGATCTATGCTAAATTTTAAACATGTATTATAATTTTGACCAATCACTTCTGCAGTAATGTATTCCTGGTTTGTTTGTTTTTGTTGTTTTTTGTTTGTTTGGTTTTAACTTAAAAAAACTAAGCAAAACCTAGAAAAAATGTTCCAATATTGAAACAGATTTTTTTCCAGAGCATTTCTACTGGTGCGATTGTGTTGGGATTTCTAAAATACAGGAAAAAATTGTTCCAAAATAATAAAGAAAAACAAGCAAGGAAATGTGCAACAAAATGAAATATAGCTCTTGTAAATAAAATTAATATGCAAAGCTCAGCATGGCACTTAACAGGAAATATAAATCAAAAAAGTGAGTTCATTAACATAAATAAGAGAATATTTATGATACAACTCAAGATAAAGAAAGTATTTTCGACACATACATGTATTGTTCAATATATAAAAAATATCATATAAATTTTATATCTTCTACTTCTGAAACATGGATATATACTATAGTTATAGAGAAAGCTTGAAACTTAAAAAAAAAAAATCCAAAAAACAAGAAACATTTCCATATGTATTGCTACTGTCATAAGTACTACACTTCTAAAGAGATTTTCCCCCCTTAGAAAGAAATCTGAGAGAGAGGCTCAGACGTCAGCATGCTTCAGAGTGAGGCTACCTTCTGAACTGGGGAGAGAGATTTTCTCCTCTGTGTTTGCCCGTCGTAACTTGGACCTGGGAAAGCTCTCTATTGCTTTCTTAACCTCTTGTTCCTGTTTTTCCTTGACAATGTCTACATTGGGGGAAATTATTATGTAGTGATGACATGATTTTTATGCAAATAATGTTAATCTAAAAATAAGATTATATGCAGCTAAAAACTTCAGAGGATCAAAATTTACAAGTTTATAAAGCTTATTCTTTCCCATTTTTAAATATCTGCTTCATATCTAAACGAAGAGAACATGAGGTCATGATATACTATATCTTATAGTCAGCCATTTTGAAGCAAAGTGACATGGGCTATGTAAGCAGACAGAGAGATCTTGCCTTCAAGATAATATGAAGAAGCTTATACAATATTATTTTTGTGTTGAAACCTTAATACCACAGATTATAAGATTTCTTATACTCTTACAGAGCCAGGTCCTTGTTTTCATGTACCATTAACAAGCAATGTGTAGTTCGTTCCCTGCCCGTGTGATCCTATTGGTGACAGCCCTGGTTATCTCCATTAATAACCTATGCATACTGCACTGAGACCATGGAAGATATCAGGCAAAGTTATAAAGGCTTGGTACATAATGTGAAATGATTATATTATTCATTTTATAGCTCTTATCAGTGTGTAAAGCAGTGTGTTTGGCTTGTGCTGGGACAAACAGGTCTAGGATGAAGTCAATAAACATTTATTGTCCCAAAACAAAGTCACAATACAAAATGTGACACTGCAGACTAATCAATATCTCCTAGACAGGGTGTTAATGTCCAGATCATATTAACAAAGCCTGCTCATCATATAGCAAAACAATAACTACCCACATGAATGATAAATGGTGTCAGAGATGTAATGAACCTATCCAGTGCTTCATTACAACATTCATCAGAAAGAATCGTTTATTTCTATGTTAGTGGTGGGAGCCTACCGTCTTTGTCAGGGAGGGGGTTCTTTTCCTCAGTCTTCTGGTGCCTAAGCTGATCCTTGTCAAACTGCTCTATCCCACTCTTCAGTTCCTCCTCTGTTTTCTCCTGGGCAATAGCTACAACAAGAAAAGCATTTGTGTGTCAACTACCTGGTAATGATGATCAGAAGTTTATAATCATTTAATGCTGTATCAAAATCAGGAGTCCAGCATAAAATAATGCTGTAATATGATCAGGAGTCCAGCATCATTTAATGTTGTATCAAGATCAGAAGTCCAGTATGAAATAATGCTGTAATATGATCAAGAGTCCAGCTCCAATTAATGCTGGTTCTAGAACAGAAGTTATGCATCAAATAATGCTGTTACTTGATCAGGAGTCCAGCATAAAATAATGCTGAAACAAGATCAAGCAATGAAGCAACCAGCATCATTTAATGCTGTAATATGATCAAGAGTCCAGCATCGTTTAATGCTATAGCAAAATCAGAAGATGGCATCAATTAATGCTGCAACAAGATCAGGAGTCTAGCATCAATTGATGCTGTAAACAAAAATTGAAGGTTAACTGAAGGTCAACTGTCAAAAGTTAGGTTAATCAAAAGGATGTTAGCGAAATACAAGCAATTACTGGTACAAACTCAGAAACCAATAAATAAATAGATTATTCCTGTCTAAATAAAATGCAAATTAAACAAAGGTAAATCAGACAGGTGTGACTTTGCTCTAGGCTGTAAATAACACAGGTAATACACATACTGAGTCAGTTTGTGCATCATTGCTCTGTGCTCTTCATTATAATGCATAAATTAATGCAGATTTAGTAATTTAAAATAAAGATATTTCATTATTAAATGCCTTCTGTAGACCTGTCAAGCATTGGCTGTGAAACTTTCATCTCTGACAATATATCTTTCATGTCAACATCAGCAGTTACAGTATTTCGAAATGTTAACACTACAACAAAAAAGTTTTACAATTCAATGATAAAGTACATTGTAACAGCCGTCACAGGCTGCTGTACTTTATTTCTGAGCCACTCTAATCAATCAATGTCCACAGTGAATCTTTCTCTGTTTAATAAAGTATAAAATGAGAAATGTTCATAAGTTCCAATTGCTAGATATGTTTTATTCTTGAATATTGTAGTCCACCGAGTTAATTTAGGAATATAAAACTATTCCCCCTATAAAAAGACCCCACACCACTATAAACACTCTAAGGAATAACCAAACCATTGAAACTAAAGGTCCACATCTTCATTTCACTTTGGTGAGATTTGTGACACAATTCGTAATCTAGATATATTTGATGCTGGCGGTCAACTACACTTCCTCCCTGTCAGATTACTGTCATTAAGAAGTCAATGACGAATTGTATAATCAGCTTATCTGGAGGAGATTGTGTTTTTAGTCATCTCAAAATGAAATTTAAATCCTCTCAAAGTAATGTCCTTGACTTTGGATGAGTTTTGTCGAGTTACCAAAACACATTTCATAATTATCAAGCAAAGAACTGTTCTTGAAGAGATAGTCAGGTTTTGTCAAATTGTAAAGCAATGAACTTTGTCATGACTAAAACTATAATTTAGAAATCTAATCCATCTGCAATGCAGAAAAAAAGGAAGGAAACTTAATAAATTGTTGCTGTTTTACGATGATCATATCTATGTACAAAGTGTAATCTAGAGAGGTCGCTAAAGTTGAATACAAAAGTAAAGTTGTTGATATAGTATACTATAACAGAAATTTTACAAACTAGAATGAACTTGCAGACTATTTTCTTGGAGTGTACAAAATTGAAAGGCACAAATCTCAATACCATTTGGTCAAAAGAATTTCTGTAAGAGTGGAAGGAGGAGGGGTGTCTAAATAACTTTATACGATACTA
The DNA here is from genome assembly GCA_016163765.1 of Magallana hongkongensis. Classification (NCBI taxonomy): domain Eukaryota; kingdom Metazoa; phylum Mollusca; class Bivalvia; order Ostreida; family Ostreidae; genus Magallana; species Magallana hongkongensis. Next base: position 64,319,387 of record WFKH01011581.1, on the reverse strand, counting down.
AAGCGACCCATCTATAACTAGTTTGCACATATTCTGGTGCTAGTGATATTACCCTAATACTTCTGGTGCTAGTGATATTATCCCAATAGTGAAATCTCTACTGGAATGATAAGCTCTCTCCAATATGTATATCAGGCGTTAAGTAACATTTTTCAGCTTGTGAAATAGTGATCTTTTTTTATGGTCATGGTGGAACAATAATGTATTTGGTGTTACTAAATCAGGTGTTAGTCACATTTTCTTGTTAGTACAACTAGTGAAATCCCTAGTGAAAAGTAAGTTCTCACCAATGTTATGGTGTGATGTATTAACTGTTAATAAGTAAGGTTTTAATGATGCTATCTCAGTAGTATAACTAGTGAAATCTCTAGTACTTCTTTCATGGTTGTACAAGCCGGAATGTTAGTGAAGCTACTGACATTCTTAGACACCTACTAATGATGTCAGGAAGGACCACTTTCTCCAGAGGTTCCGTGGGCCGTAGTTCAGTGCGGAGAAACTCACTAATGCTGTTTAAATGACGCTCTCGGTTTTTTTCCTCCAGTAACACTACAAATATTTCAGCAAGCAAGCAGAAAATAAAGCTTTTGAAGCAAACCTTGAATGCAACATGCTATTTCAGGAACACAAAGCAAGATTGTTATATTGAATGTAAAACATGCAATTTACCAATATCTGCAATCGAATAAGAAAAGCTTTCATTTCTATACTAAATCCAGTCATAGTTTAATATATGAGTCACACAGATTCCAACTTTTCCTTGCACTTCATAGTAAACAATACTAAACTTGATAAACATGCTGCACCACTTGTGAGGAAACATTCCTCTCTTGCCTGAAATGGTTTTAAGCTTTCTTCTAAACTATGTAAATTTTCAATTTTTTGCTGTTTTTTCTGTGAGAACGTAAGTTTTTCTACTTCCTTTTTTATAATTTTTTTTCTTAAGCAATTTCTAATTCGATGATCAACTTTTTTGTTGTTGAATCATTTGGATTTCATCCAATCTTTTAACATGGGAAATTGGCCATTGATAAACTTGATACATAAACTACAACCTAATATAAACAATGACTACAATTCTGGCATTTACTGAAAAACAGCCATAGGCAGTTCTTTCTGAATTTTTAAAATTCCTAAAAATTTATTAGCATTAAGAAACAATTTGTTAGATAAAACTGGGCAATAAGGAAATATAAACATGTGAACACCAGATATTGTTTTTCTCTGTGTAAACTCTAGATGAGGAAAGGAGGAAGGAGAGATGGATATATCAAATACAAAAAGAATGAAATATTCTCAAAATAATATATGTATATATATTGATACATGCATAGTATAGAAATGGAAAGAAAATAATCCAAATTCAGAGCATTTGGATATAGTGTAATATGAGCTTGAGTATATGACTTGCTGTCTATAAAAGTTTGAACAGGACATTAAAAGAAAGAGGGAAGTTGATAATGTGCTCAAATTAAGGTGTCTGAGTATTTAAAAAAAACTTTGTAAAGTTCCGGGACTATATTATCCAACACTGCAGAGTATCACACAGTTAGTTGCCATGACTACACTCACTACAGAGGTCATGAACTCACTGCTGGAGTCAGGGAGCATGACCCGCTCCTTGGTGCGAGTATGCTGTAGCTGTCTAGCATTGAAGGCCTCCACATTCTGTAAGAGTTCTAGGTGATGCTTCTCCTGCTGCACGTCTACAGAGAATGGCACAGAGATGATGGCAATATATCTATTCTTCTGCAATGTGAACATAGCTCACAAATACCCTGTAGCTAGCTAGCTAGATAGACACTGAAACATGGGGGAATAAAACTGAGAATACCCATTACAGGTTAGCTCACAGATATCATGAAGCTAGCTAGCTAGACAATGAAAGATGGGGGAATGCAATTGTGAATACCTAGTATAGGTTCCCTCACATATACACTGTAGCTAGCTAGCTGTACATTGAAAGATGACGGAATACAACTAGAAATAGCCAGTATCATCAAATATTGGTTGGGCAAATTTTAAAGTGTCATCAGGAACAACCAATATCATATATGGTCTTCCAAAGTACTCACATTACAGCTCCAGGCAACAGATACTATTCTAACGTTACTAACAATACAGAAAATAGCTTCACAGACATGAATATCACGCTCCATATTTTGGCTAGTTTAAGAATCTTTGAGTTAATGTTACTTAGAATACCTAGTCTGCTCTGGTCACAATCTTAGTTATAAATCTTATTAGATAGATGGACAAAATATTAAGACAATTATTTCAATTATCTGACCCAAGGTAATTACCATCTTATTATGAATGCCTCCAAAAGGCCAATAGTTTCTGTACTAAAGTCTAAATTTCACATTTTGATGATATTGACATTACCGGTACTTATTACGGTATCTTTTTGGCCATTACTTTACCATTTGATATTAATCATATATATGAGAATACTTTTCCACAAATTATGTTGGAAGCTTCAAATTTTTATTGTACAGTACAACATGTCCAATCCAAAGGACATTGTGTCTTATCTGGTTTTCTTTATTCGGTGACCATTAATTGTACTGGAGACCATCAGGTATATAAACCATCGCTTAAGTGTTTATTGCCCTTGAAATGATAGTTTCTGTCAAGCATGAAATGACTGAATGAGGGCATCCATTGTCATGACTGCCACTTTTCTATTCTCAAATTTCACTGTACTGTGTAGGATCATTTCACTGGTAAGCTAACAATAGTCGGACTATGTACAAATATGTAGAACTATGTACAAATATGTAGCACACCCTCTCCGCTCACAATCGCAGGCCATGGTGCTTATTCATATCTGGAATATTTGCCATATTTGTACTTGAAACTCGAGGCACTTATAGGATGTGAGGCAGTGTTAATTCTTTCCTCATCAGCCTTCACATCCTTCATAAATCAATTCACTTTTGATGCAGTAGTTCTTTATTTACAATAATATTCCTAACAAGATTAAACACCTAATTATCACAACCTTGAATTTCCATAGACTGATATTATCAGTACATGTATTTAACCCATTTTGTGACAATCAAACAATGACCCTGTTTATAACATTCATTTATGCATTGGATTTAAATAGATATCAGGTAAATTATGCCTGTTTTGAGATCTGAGGGAGAGGAGTGGGCAGAGGAAGGCATTAAACTGTCAGAGGGTCACTGATTTAAACTGCTTGGTCTGAGGAGCAATAACCTAGGACTTTCCAAACACAAAATGGGTTGAGGTAATAACAGATAACCAGCAAGTATTGATACCTGGTTTATAATCTGAGTACCATGGTATAACCTTACATTGATGGGTCTATGACTTTGAAAATAGTCATTGTTTAACCAAACCCTCTCCCCACCTGCTGCTTCTGTGACTGTCATCTATAACCTCTTCAAACATTCACTCTATTTGCTTCCTTGACATTTGGGGTTTTTTTCCTATTTCTATATTTTCATGTACATATAAATATCATGCCTGAATCAGGATGCTACATGTCATAAAGCTGTTTTATCAAACAGGAAAATCACAAAAGATATGAGCCTCTCATGTCAGCTCAAGTAGAATGGTTAAAAATATTGATCCCTTCTCTCATTCAAAGTTATACAATCTCATCGTAGCAAAGGTTCTCATCATATTTAAGCAAATGTCATCAAATCTGCGACATTTTAAAAAGAAAACAATACAGGCAATTATTTGATCTAAACAGACTTTTTAAAGTTTTACAGTGATGATATTTGAATACTAATCTTCCTCTAGCATTGTCTAGTGACCCTTTGATTGCAACAAATAGAAAAGTACATAAACTATCTGTTATCCATAAAAGTAGACCCTCAATGACCTATTGATTGGGAATCACTGACCAATATACATGATTAAGTCCATCATAACACCTGGCTAGGTAGGGGGTTAATGTGGAGAGACAGAGGTGCTGTCCATCACCTTTACACCTGCATGGTGTAATGAACCATCCCTCTGACAGCCAGGTGAGACACTCCATTGAACCAGGTAAAAGTCCCAATATATTTAGCTCTACCTGGCTCAGGTAAAAACTCCTCCATCACAATCCTTCTTTTATGCCCATGCAATCCAAACTTTGAGATAAACTAGTCTGCAATCTACAATTATTACTCATTAAACATTCACCTGGGATGGTAAATTTTTCTGCCCATGACATTTTACTCCACCTCCTGAATACAGTTACGTAACCATCAAGTAACACAGTTTAGCTAGCTAATCATGTCTGGCTTAATCTCCTTGAACAGCCAAAAATATCTGATTGAAAAAGCACCAGAAGGCTGGAAAATTACAAAAAACCAACCTGCCTGGATCCAGGCGGATCACACATTTCCAAAAACAAGACAGTTTAAATGTACATCTTTTACTCAAATATTGGTCCATTAGATTTAAGTTATAAATGTGGAGAACAAGATTACATAGATGATAATATATAACGCATTACATGGGACACTGAACAAGTTGTGGTGAGAGTTTCAGTAAACTAGAGAAAACAGCTTACCTTCCGCTGAGGGGAGGGGGTTCTTTTCTTCGGTTTTGACGTGGGTCAAGTTGTGTTCAGCACACACATCCTTCAGCAGTTCTGGGGCTACTTTTGTTGCCATCTCTGTGATTCAACTATTGACAACAAAAATCTGCGTTAGTTTGTACAGCCTTCACACGCCTTACTAATATGTACTACAACTTATACTTCCTGTCCCTAACTTCCACACAATAGTGCTGACTTACTCACAAAACACAAAATGAACAGATTTTTGTATACACACTACACCAAGAGCAATTAATACTTCCTCGAGGTAAATCAACTTGTGTATTCGTCACCGGTAATATACCAAACTGGATTTTGACAGCAGATGTAAATTAATGATTACGAATAAAATGTATGGGAGATCTGATTCATAATCAATATATTAAGTACATTATATGAAACTAAAGTGTATCTTTTTCATGTTCCATGATCAAAATACATTGCCCCTTTTTCTTCCTTTAACAAATATTTGACTTTACAAAAAATGAGTTACACTTCCCAATTTTTCAAATAAAAACAGGAAATTTCCTTAAATTAGAGAAAAATCAAGCAAAAACTTACAGAGAAATCCTTCAAATATACTTACATTTTAAGATGAGTGCAGAATATTAAATAAAAACAATTCCAAAGTAGTTATCTTAATAACAAATTCTTCCACAAAGTTGAGCAATTTTTTTTCTGTTAACCCACTGAAGTAATGTTGTTTACTGTCCACAGACAGGATATGGGTCACAATGCAGGTGAGTCAATGGGGCCCACCTGAGGGGATAGTCATATCAATAGTTTGAAGAGACAACATATTATAGACTCATATGCCTAATTAAATTACCCATGCAATATAACACTAATTTAAATGTTAAATTCCATTTATGACTTACAGAGCATGCCTGTTTAGGTCAACCTTTGCTTTGGTGCATGTCAAGAATAGGTTCTCAAAATAGGAATCCTTTATCAATGTTACCAAAAAACAAAATTGATGGATTGTTAAAGCAGGTACAGGTAGCTGTAAAGCTGTTCTTTAAAGTTCAATCACAACATAAAACGCATTTACCTGACTCTGTGTTTGCGTCTATTTAATTCTGTAATAACTCATTGACTTTACATCCGAATTTTAAAAATGAGCGTGGGACTTTGCTAAATACCAGGAATTCTAAATTTGATAACATACATGTATATAAATCTAACTATACCATTGATCACAATACAATGTTAGAACTTTATTATAAATAGAGTTGTTAATTAATTAATTAGTTAATTAATAATAAATATACTTTACATACAAGATTTACGTACTGGTTCACCTCAGAGCGACCCTTGCAATATGACAGTTATAGCTGCTGAAATTTAGGCCAGAAATTTGAAAATGTGTTTCTTTTTCGCAGAGAACCTAAAACTCTAATGGGTCTTCTGTAGTAATCAAAATCGTGTTGAAATGCATGTTATCAAGAAACACGTCAAGGCTAATGTGTTATTTTGGTCTGCACATTTACTATAATCTTGAACCATCCTTGAGGCTTCTGCAGAATTTATTTACGTTCACATTTGAAATTGTCGTAATTCCAATACGTACAATAAGATCTACCTATGCTACAGATATATGATAATATGCTATATTGTTATCATTAATCAATTACTATACTTTGCATCTTTATGTAGTATTAATTAATGTAAAAGTCAAGATTTTGAAGTGATATTAGAGACTCAAAGAAGTAATCCACCCACTGTGGATGGCAGTTACTCTGTGTATAACTACTCGCTTAACCCTACATACAACAGGATAAGTATAAACTCAATGGATGCCAGTAGTATTGTTATAGTACATGAAGAGAGGAATTAACAGAGATTTTATCAAGGAGATGATGATGATGCAACTTCCCACCAAAGGAAATCTCATTAGAACATGAGCATATCTAACATACTTATAATGTCAAAAGTCAAAACGTCACTTTCATTTACATCACAATGTCACAGGTTGTTATAAGTCACACTTACATGTATGACAAACATTTTAAATAAATGAAAAATCTTATCACAGACACTAATAATTATGTACCCTGATTAATTGTGCAAAGGTCATTAACTGTTTGGAGACAAACACAGGCAAGGGAGTTTCCTTACAGTAGATGACACAGATACGACAAGCTCAGTACATTTAGTCTTCCGCTTTAAATGAAGTTAAGTATAAGTCATTGATTATTTGACTGATAAATGAAAATTTATACAACAAAGATAAACACAAAAGCAAAATCATGCAGTGACATTGGTTTAGCTCTCTATATATACTTAACAATTTCCTTATACTCTTGTTACCTAGCTCTCTTACTCAACAACATCCATCAACATACAACAAAGCTATCAAAACAAATTCAAACATTTTCCTCTAGTTCTTACCCTTTTAAATATTACATGCTTCAATACACAACAACATTTATTAATATTATAACGTCTACCCATTCCTGTCAATCAATCAATATTTTTACTAAAGACATTGTTCTTTAACTCTTATGCTATTCCTAAATAGTGTTAAACTCTTTTATTTTGATTTTATACTTAATATATAGAAGCTTGTAAATTTGATAGCCCCAAACTTTTACAAACATAAATACACTTTGTTGGAACAATCTTTTGATTTTATTCTCTTTATAACTTTTTCAGATGAATAACTTTCGTTTGTAAATAAAGTTTAAATTTAGGAAAAAATGCTACAACAAAACAAACATATTAAAGATATGATGTATACTAGCGTTAGTTTAATTCTCGCCAAGTACCATTTCTCACCACTGCATTGTAGAAAGGTCACAATATCAAAACCTAAAATTATGTGGTAGCCATAACAGGTACTTGGCGAGAATAAGTCTTTGGTTAGTATTTTTTTCATACAGATTAAAATCATATCAATTTCTTACTATATATTATATGAATTAGAATTAAAATTATGTCCATAGCGGTGAAATTACAAATTTGAACCTGGATCAGAGATTGAGAGAACATGTAAGTTAGGATTTACGATATATGCATGTGTAGATTTCTTCATGTCAGATACATGAATTGGCCATTGGTGTCAAAAAGTCTTCAGCCTAAATCATTAATTAATACACTTAAGGAAAATAATTGGTAAAACGGTGGGCTGTACCTTATCTGTTTTTGGTTGCACTTGTTGATTTTTTAATGGTATTTTTTAATCATTCAAACGCCAATATATACTCTCTTGGAGTTTTAAAAGATAAGTTTATTGTTTAATAGAAATCTCTATAGTGAATTATTTCACTTCGTAAATCCCGCCCCTGGGCGCGGCAAAGTTAATGCTGCTTGTGACGAAGTTGTTTACACAAAACCATGTTTTGTAAAGAATCAAATCAGACAGCATTAAAAACATCACATTATGATTAAAGGTTTTATAAATAAACTTTAAATTATCATTTTATCCATATATTTCTTGCAGATTTACTGACATTACCTTTTTACGATGTTCTTAACTTTTCCGTAATAGACACTTGCTACTTCCTACATGCGCTTACACAGCAGTGATGGTCTGCATCATCAAGAGGCTTGAGGTGATTTTGGCGCGGTTTTTAAACGTCCCATTTCTCGATTAACGTTTGTGAATCTAAATTTAAAAGAAAATGCCATAATTCAAGCCACAAATCTTATAATCTGATCTATATAATTTATGTATCATTTTTTTAATAGCATTGTACTGTTTTAAAAGTCTTTTGTAACAGTACAACAATGATATTGAAAAAAAGCTTATACAAATTAAGTGGGAGTGGCCCGGGTGACTTCCAAACTTTTTTTTGCAAAATTTAATAGGCCTAAACATGGGTATACATTTAATATAAAAGAAGATGGGTAAATAAGATGGCATAAATGCCCATTGGTTCGATTGTAAAATACAATTTCAAATTAATTTTTTCCCATTAAAATATATTTTTAATATTATAATACAATTTTGCGAAAACACAATATTTCTAACTGTAGTCAGTTTAAAAAATTTAACAAGCACGAAGAAAAAGAAAAAATAAGTTTTGGTGGTATCGAACTCTCAACCTAAAAATCCCATATCTATAAGATTATTTAAGTTCTGGTACTCTAACTAATGAGCCAGTCACAACAACTTGGCGTTTAATTTAAATGCTATATGCGAATTTGGCCATGAGTTTACGGACTTCCAATATTTTCCTTAAAAGGTTCAATTGTTGGGATACAAAATGATATATCTAATGTATTGTGGGTCATCACTCCAAATTTTTGTTGATTGAAATTGGTTCGTTTTCCATTTAATATTAATTAGACTATGACAAAAATATGGAGCTAGACCCACTCTGTAAAATAAAAGGCACTAAAATTCTAAAAAGTGACGCTATTTGAAGATTTTAGTACGCATTCACTAGTTAAAAACAATATATTCCAAGTATTGGAACTATCTAAGAGTTACAAATCGATCGATATTATGTGAAATATACATCGCTTGGAACGAATTTTTGAAAGAATCATCAGATTTGTTAATATTTTTATTTTTTAGAATCTTACCCGTCCTAATATAGGTTTTTTTTTTTACCCGCCTTATTCCCCTATCTTCTTTCGATCAGCCCATTTTGCTATATGCTGAGTCACATGAATAATCATGTTTGCCTTCTTCAGATGACGTTTTAAATCGCACATGTTGAGATTAAATTGCATTGATTTACATGTACATACACTATGAAATTTGTATCGCTTAAAATGCTGCAATTGAAAGACGCATATATCTGAAAAATGGTCATTTCTTTTATGAGCGTTACGGTCAAGATCTATAGTAAATGATTCCAGAGTGTCTTTTTGGTGCTAGTACCATTATGACGTCATAATTGATTTGATAAATATTTTTCGCGTACTTTACGGCTTTAAAGGAGTTATGTAGAAAATAAAACAATTTCTTTACATTCTATCTTAAATCATGGGAAAAGTAGCCCCGATACCTGTATTTTATTTGACATCATTTTAAAGAGGAGGTCAAGAGCGTGTTTAATGTCGTTTTTAGAGACACTGTAGGCATTCTAGATATTTTTCATTAGTAAAAATTCTACAAAACTCCGAAATGTGTTACTTATTTCCTTCATATTTCATTGAAAATGGCACTTAAAAACAAGATTTTCATTGTATTTACCACAAGTTTAAGCCCCGATACACCCTATCAAACAAAGCTATTGTAATGAAGCATCATAGAAAGAATTTATATCTTGAATTTCATAAACCTGTAGGCACCTTTCATTTACTAGATCTTGACCTTAATTAGATTTTTTTCTGTTGCTCACAGTTTATAATTCTTTCTTGAACAAAATACAATTTTAAGCCACTTTTAAAAATTGTAATGATTCGTCCAAGAAATATTGGACCATGAGTGCAAATAAAGCTGTACATTTATTTTAAGGTAAGGTTTGCGGCTTGCATTAAGAAAAATCAAAACATGGTAAGAGCAAAAATCGCGTTAGTTTTTTTCCTATATCCTCTATTTCGTTGTGCATTCTGTGAAAATACTTGAATCTAGTTGATGAAATTGCTAGATACTAGTTGTGTTAAGTTCAAGCTCTATTGAATGATCCTTGCTAGGACAATCAATTTTTTAATGCAGTTTATTGATCAACGTCCTTTCCTTGACAGCATGGCCGCAGATAGTCAAATATTTTTTTTTAACCATGAAGGTGAGTTATATGATGGTTTCTGATGGCACTAATGGTTTTAATGGAAACTAATGAATTGTATTTACGCTTTGTAAATATATCCATTCTTCGACAAAGAACACCGCATAACGAAAAAGTACCATAGAATTCAGCGTCTAGTATAATGAAAACTTGCTGGTTCTTTCTTTTACTCGGTGAGTACTTCTGTTCTTTTTGTGAAAGATTTCATAACCGTTTACCTATGTCTAGTAGCTTGAAATTATTAGTTTGTTGAAGATTTGTTGGGAAAATTTCATATTGTTGTACAAAGAAATAAAAAAAAATAAATCAAACGTCGGCTGTGTATCTACAGGGATCCGCCCCATCTTGTCCCTGACAGAGGCGGATCTAAAGAGAAGTATGTTGTCCTCCGTCGTGTATGATCCGTCTGTCAGACCCCGGATCAACGCCTCCCAGGCCGTGCACGTCCAGTTGGATGTCCACGTGGTTTACATCGTTGGTTTGGTAAGTACAGTGAATCCTGATGGAAGTTGGTCTAATTTTTATCACGTTCTTAAAGTCTTTTAATGCAGCTACGATATATATATATATATATATATATATATATATTCTTCTCAATATTAACCTTTCCAATACTATATTTATTAAGGCAAAATGATCTTATACAGTACTAAAGTATTCGAATATTTTATGTTCCCAGAAGGAAAAAGAATGCGCTTTTGATCAAGCTTGTTTCATATATGTGGTAAGTGAGTTTATTTACATTCTGTCTTTAATGTATATTCTTGAATTAAAGATATTCAGATAAAAGTGGAATGACAATAATAATTTGGTCATTTCTTAATTACAAGAGTTGGAGAGACGAGTTTTTGACGTGGAACACCAGTGACTACGGTGGCTTGGACAGTTTTGTCGTCCAACCATCTGTAGTATGGACACCAGATGTCACAGTATATGGGAGGTAAATTTGTCCAAGATGACATTACATTGTAAGTTTCGTGTTTATTTCTCGACAGACCGATATTTTCACAGAGCCAGCATCAAAAGGGGCTACCCTATTGATTATATTTACTAGCCAACATTGTATAAACATGTACAAATCATGAAAATCTCTTATTCTATCTCACTAGCCAAAGTAGCAACCGGAAGCAGACAGTCGAAGTACAAAATAAAAACCGGAAACTCAAAAGCATGGCTCTACCTTAATAAAACAACCAAAACAAAATTATGCGACTTCAACGATCAATTGACGTTAACCATTTTGTTATCTTCTACCGGTTTCAAGGTACCATTAGGGTTATAATATATATTAAAGATAAACATTAAAAAATATTAATTCTCAATTATTTAAGTATTTGAAAATATTAATCATATAAGGCTGATTGCCAGATGCTAGAATACACATGAAAATTCATTTGCGAACTGATTATGTTTTTTGCAAAGATTGAATGATGAAAGGCATGCGCGGATCGAGAGGGAGAGGTCCTATCCCCCCCCCCCCCCCCTGTAAAATTAAATTTACACAGTAAAATTTTTACCGAAAATAACCCACGGAAAACAAAATTATCTCACGACCCCCTGGTAACATTTTCTGGAACTGCGCATAAAAGACATGTTTAAATTAATTGAACTGATCATACGTTAAAGAAAATTCGTTTTTAAGATGGGTTTTTTTGGTCTTGACTGATTTGGCAATTCAGAGTTTCAAAGTTATCAAAACATTTATCTAGTGATTTGTAATTCTCTTTGCAGATTGGAAAAACGTCTTGATTTAGAATTTGGTCAGGTGCGTGTTTATTCTGATGGCATGGTCAATACAAAGTTTTTGGGAATGTTAACAACCCAGTGCGCCATGAATTCTGCATATTTTCCCTTTGATTACCAGCTCTGTGCCTTTTTACTGGGGTCAGAAATCTACTCATCCAAGGAGGTTGCATATGAAATAAACTCTGTGGTACAGTTGGAGAGTTCTAAGAATAATCCTAACTGGAATCTGGATTACGCTCGCAAAATTCCTGAACCCCCTTATTGGCAGGTTCAATATTGTCTTCAACGGAAGTCGCTGTATCTAGGGGTTCTTTATATGGTGCCGACTTTCATGCATGCTGTCCTTATCCTTATCTCCTACATTGTTCCGAGTGAAGCCGGAGAGAAAATCTCCTTTGGAGTTTCTCTGTTCCTTTCCTTTATGGTCGTCTTGTTGCAGTTGAATGGAGATTTACCCGAAATGTCAACGGCAGTTCCTGCATTGGGTAAATAGTTGTGTATTCATTTTAGCCTTCTGGTGGGAAACTCTGTTGTAGTTAATCTCCACCCCCGCCAAAATAGAACTAGTAGAGTAAAACCAAACATCAAACACTATACCTCTGTATAAAGGATACAGTCGTATTCATGTATATCATAACAATTGGTTAACAAACGTTTTTTTATTTAATGGGTAGTTAATGGTATTTAAGAAGGTTCAGTTGGTCACCATTCTACATCTTGAGATGCTGGTTTTTTTATTTGACAGACCAGGCAGCAAAAGCGTTTTTCTTTAAAACTGGATTAACGTATTGACATATTGTATAGAATGTTGTTTGTTTAAATTACTATGGAAGTATATTTCATTGTTTTTTAAGTTTTCCACAAAAAAAGCAAGTGGTAGGTAGCTTACTGTTATACACTTTTTCAATCATTAATTTTTTTCATAATCTCTCTTTAAAATCTTCGTAAACAAAAACGGTCAATATCTCCATGAAATGTTCATTTTTCCGATGTCAATTTGTGATTTATTGTGAAACTAATTTATTTGCCATCTAAATATTGCACAGAACTCCAGGTGACGTTAACAGACATGCATCTAGTTGAGATTAATAACAATAAACTCGGTGACTTTCAAATAAAACAAAAAATCAAGTTCAGTCATAATGCTATTGTTTCTGACGTCGATTAACAAGACAAAATAGGCATTTATTGTAAATTAGCTTTGCAAAAAATAAGATAAAATCGACATCAATTTTGTATTAACCAATAACGTATCACGGTACCCATGTTTAGGAGGCAAAGTTTTAAGTCTTACAATTAACTCTTCTTGCTACACCTTGTCTCCGATTTTACTTTGATAATTTAGTATCAATGTAATATAATATCCCCGAAATATTTTATTTTTGTATTTGTTTTAATAGACCGACAGCTGAATAATCGGTGGTAAAATCATTCTGATTTAAATAAGATCAAATCAGATCTTCTATATTCTCGGTTCATTTATATATTATACAGGAACCGAAAGCATTGAGACTCTGACTTAATCAGTAAAGGTAAAATATTAAGTGAGCAATTCACACCGAGATAGATGCCGCGAAAATATACATTTGTCCACTGTACTGTATACCTTTACTTGTTAAGAAACAATTTAAAAAAAATCTGAAAACATGAAACACATTCACTATTAACAGTGTATGATGATTCACCACCATCCATAGAAATCATAATATTGTCTAAAGATTTTAAAAATTAAGATTATTTCATCATTGGTTACTTCAGTAACCATGATGAATTTTCATGAAAACTTTCGTGAAAAGTAACCTTTATTTTAAATCGGTTAAAAGTTAAAAGACGTCATGTGTCCTTGTAAAAACAATACGTGATATAATGAAGAACGTGTATAGTTATTTTTAGAAAACATAAATGAAATACAATGTCCTTGTACATCTAATACATAGTTAATTACATGTATGATTATGTAAAAAAAAAATTAATTAGTAATCGTCAAATCTGTTCACATTTAGGGATTCTAATTACTAGCGAGATTTGAAAGCACGAACGACATCATAACAACGAATTGAAAATTGGGTTGTTTGGGATGTAGATTTAATAATATGCTATTTCTGAATTATTTCAGAGATTTTCTTCATGCTCCACATGACAAGCGGGGTTGTATCCTTGGTAGTATCCGCCATATCTGCTTACATCACACACAATAACAGCCAACAGACGGTATCAGTTAACAAGGTCAAGGACGTATCTACAGCAACCACCATTGAGAAGAGGAAATTTTTGAATGTACGCAAACGTTTCAAAGATACATCTTTTCTGAACAGAACAGGTTTTGTCGTGTCTCTATCTCTCATCATGGCGGCAAACTTCGTCATGTTGAATGCAAAGCTGAAGTCCTCTGGATGTACGTAAAAATAGAGTGAAGAGATATTATTATTTTGAAATTAATCTCTAGTACTTCACAAGCTAATGCTTATGTAATAAAATAAGATCTGGCTCAATGGCATTGTTTGTTTGATTGTTGGTTTTTTTTCCATTTCCTTGTGTAACTTGTAAGTTATAGAATGTAAAATAAAATAGAATCCGTACAATAAAACAATAAATACCATAATGAAATAAAGCAATATGTAATTTAATAACATGTTTGTTGGCTATAGTAAGGACAATCTGATTAAAAGATAGTCGCTGTACAAAGTGACTATCAGAATTTCGGAGCCTAACAGAGATCTGATTTTAATCAGATTGTAACTTAAGGATGATGACCTTCAAAACAGCATGGCAAAGTATTGTATGAAACACAATTAGTAAATATACCCATAAAACATGAATTTCACTCCTAATGGCACACTGTATTACAAAATGAAAAAAATATATCTTCTATATTAGCATTGGTCCGAAATAATACGAAATAAGAAGTAAGAAGGAACAACACTTTTTTTTTTAAATCTTATACATTAAGTCTGTCCCGAGTTACTGTTTCCGTCATTTGTACAGTTGAAGTTGAAAACGATACTAGTATATTGGGGTAAAATCCAAGATTTCTTCATTGACACCTTATCTTTTTTAACCCGGATAAGTCCAACGAACGAAATTAAAGGATCACTTGTATATAACAAAAGGATTGACCTATAGGGCCGGTATTGGTTTCTGTCTTTACAAAAAGCAAATCGATTTCCGTTCCACTTCTTGATTTTAGGCCATACACAGTAAACTCTTAGGTTCTAGTTCTCATATGTATAGTGATTGAAAAAAAAGTTTCACAGTTGTTGTCCGAGCAGTACGTATGAGTGATGGACGCTTTTTTTTTTTACTTTATTATCTTTAAATTTTATTTTCAGTTTACTTTCTATAATACGATACATGTACTTATATGCGTTTATTTACAACCAGGGACATATTAGCAACTATCGAAAGTCTCGCGTGACGCGATTTCAAAGGTCGTTTTATGCTTCAATTTTCTTTTATTCTATTAAAAACATTAACACAATATCCTTTAAAAAAATAAGGAATGTGTTATTTTACTTCATTCCCGTATAGGATCATAATAACGATGGTTAATTCTCATAAACGCCGTGTCCACAATGACGTTTAAATCGGGTATTTATTTTCCTTAATATATCTCATTCATTTGAACATGATAATTCAAAATTTATGAAACAGATCCGTATCAACAAGAAGAACACATTCATTTGCTTTAATCAGAAGCAATGTTTTTACAAAAATTTTTTATTTGAACTTATTTATTTCACAACGATTGACAAGCAAGTTCTTATTATATTAATGTCTCTCGATGGTACGGATGTTTTACGCGATGTGGTGCTTAATGTGGGAGGATAACGCCAAATTTGCGAATTTTTCAAAACGTGCATGATATTTTCGGAAGTAAATGTAAACATGGCGGTAAAGAAGTTGCTAATCCCGTTAGTGTATATACGTCCTTTTACATCTCATTTCTTCGGAGATGATACATTTAATTTCGAAAAATGTCATTGGTGTAAGAAATGCAAATTTAAAAAAAAAAATGAAATTTAAGAAGTTGTGTCGATACTGAAATGTAGCCCTATATCTTGAAAACAGGATCAGATTATAGAATATTGTCAGTTATTCATTAAGAAATTTATAACACCGCTTGTTGTCAATTGGCGAGGCCCATGTTCTGTTCACAGGCTCCTGACGTTATAATTATATTTTTCTCATAATAAAAATAATAACCCCTGCTTAAAAATACACAAAGTACCCATCGCTGCCATATTGGATTTATTGAACACAGTCAATTCGGCCTGGATTTTTGCTTATAACTAAGCTGTAATTTTTTTTTTGGTGTGGTGCTGGAAAGGCAAACGCATCGGTTTTTTGCTCGACGTGGCACCTGTCTCGAGTAACACAGAGTGAATGATTCTTGTCCTCAAACAAAGCGTGCTTACACTAAGGTATAGTTACGGTAGATTGCTTTCAGTTCAGTACATAGTTTTTCATAACTGTCTTCAATTTGAAGAGCAAACGTGCATTCAAGGAAGAAATTCGGAGTAAAAAGGTGTTTATACAAACCGATTATTAAAAAAAAAGAAAAGGTGGAATCGAACCAGGATACAAAAAAAAACTTTAGATATGCGGTAAGTGACAGCGATGAAACTGAGCTATTCAAACCTTACAGGTGTAACACGTATATATAAACCACTATAATACAAATAAGTTTTAAAAAATTTTGTAGTTTTTTTGCGAATTTCGACCTCAGGGCCCCTAAAAAAATCCTCTCTTAATGTATTCCTTTGATCAAAAACTATCAAAATATCTTAGTTTTTTTTAGGAGCAGGCCTGCCCTGATGGATTTATAGGCCAAAATTCATGCAGAAATAGACCGTTTTACTGCAAAAATGATGTTTTAGCCAACTTTGAAGGTTAATTTAAGAATTACAAGCGCAATATGCTAGGTTCTAAATGAAAATTCAAAAAAATTGGCTAGTCAAACTTGTAAAATTTTAAATATTAAGCTCCAATTCACCCCATTTATCAAAGCTATTGTTATCAGGCTTTTTTCATTT
>WFKH01011581.1:64237446-64273994 GCA_016163765.1 Magallana hongkongensis | reverse complement strand
AACAATAATGATAGTTTATCCAATTAATATGTACACTCACCTTTCCCTTCTCTTTAAGTGCATTTGCCAGGTTGCAGTAGGCATCAGGAAAGTTAGGCTGCAACTCAATGGCACGTTTGTAGGTGTCAATGGCAAGATCAATCAACCTAGAAAATATACAATCAATGTTAAACATTGTACAGATATTCATCAAGATTTTTCTTGATGCAAATAATCAGTGATGTGTAACATAGCCTTACCCTTGCTCATAGTAAACACAGGCCAGATTTCCATGTACCACTGCATGGTTAGGACTCAGATTTAATGCTCTAAGATAGGCAGCTACGGCTCTAAAAGACGTAAAGAATCATGTCAACAATGATTTATTACTGTAACATTTGACTTTAATAGTGAATTAAGGACTTTTGATCTAATATCACTACCTATCAAATATCCTGGCTTCTTTCAGTACATTTCCCAAGTTGATATAAGCATCCAGAAAGTTTGGATCTAGTGCAACAGCCTGTAGATGGAATGATCAATTAGACAAATATCTTTAATTTTTGTGATTTCAACATACAGAAAATATTTTATTTTTTTAAAACCTGAACATTTGATATATACCTTCTCAAAGTGATGAATGGCCAACCATATTTCTCCTTGTGCATTGAAAACACATCCCAAATTACTCCAAGCCACAGCAAAATTTGGTTGTGTTTCAATTGCTTTTAAATAGCAAGTCTAAATTTAAATGAAAAGGAACAAATTAATTTTTTATCCACATTACACATTCCGCGCAATAGCATGCGCAGCAGGGGCATTCAGCAGACGCGCAAATTGAACAACCAGTTTGAACGAATTAATATGATCCCTGAAACCAACATGGACTTCATATATCTGTGTTAAATCAGTGACACAGACTTTACATCTGTCATTAAATCTTATCAGTTCTTTGGTCAAGTCCTGCTGAGATCAAAGATCTTGCATTGAAGCAGTCAAGATCATTAGACATATGACACTGCTGTCTTATTCTCCCTTAAAATTGACATGAACTTTGTCAACTGTCGGTAAATCTTGTCTACTCCAAGAAATCAAACTAGTTGTACACAAACAACCCTTCTGACATGTCTGTTTTATTTTTTTCATACATTTTAACATGGCAAATGAATAAAAATAAGCATTTAATGTATAGAAATCCACAAACAGGTCTGTCAAAAGAGTTAGTTTCGCAAGCGACCGCAGCGTCAGGGTTTGGGCGCGCGCAGCACTGGGTAAAGAAAAGGATTTTTTGTTTCAAGACAGTGTTTATATTACTTTTTTTCTTCTGAAAAAGATGTCAAAATTTTGTAGCAATCAAATAGTTTTTTGATATATTTAGGATTTTTTTTTTTTTTTTTTACAAGAGTTGAGACTACATAGACATGTAGTATACAATACCTCCGGTTTACCACTAGAACACCAAATTTTTCTGGCAATAATTACCATAAAGAGTCATACCAGGTGTAGATTTTACAGCTGATGTCCCCTCGGAAGGAGGCGTGGCACCTCGTATACTATCACAGAAATTATAAAGAAAACTGTGGATTAATGGCAAAATAAGTAGAAATTAGTAAAAGAAAATCATGTAAAGAACAAATTTTCCACATTATACATGGAATAACATTTCCCTTTTGCAAAGATTTCACAATAATCTCAGCAAAATTTGCAATCATTTATCAGCTAACTTCCATCAAAATGTCTCATCACAATGTTCTCAAAAAATAAAAGTACATTCCAGATACAAATGACTTTGCACATCAATATATACAGATAAAATTTCAAAACATTTCAATATTTTTTAAAGGTTGGACTGTTTGATTCAATTTTTGGTTGTTTGTTTGAAGAAATGAAGGGAAATAATGGAGAATGATAACTGGGAAAGTATTTGATATTGAAATGTTTTGCTTCTTCAAGTTGGTTGGCTGTTACCAATCTTCAGCTGCATTCAATAGCTATGAAGATAATATCCACATTGATAATGTCGTTATTATTGAAAATTCTTCCACAATTTTTTAAACAATCAACAAATAATGAATAGCATTTTTTTCATTTTTTTTTATGTCAATGAGGGTTTATCATCTTCATAACTAATCACACATCTAAATGGAAAGAAAATTGACACGAAGTCTTCATTTTGCAAAAATTAGCCCAAAGTTGAAAAAAGAAATTTCCAGAAATAATCAAATATTCATACAATTACATTTTTCGAATGAGGAAACACCAAGAATCATTTTTTTCTAGCTTAATTTGCAAAATGAAGTGACTTGAACAGTAGTACTTCCTCCAAGAGAGGTGATAAACAGGAAAGTCATTTGTACCTACACATTTCAACAAAAAACAATGAGAGAACCAAGGCATCTGATCAGCTGTCCATCTCTCTATATATATATCACTGATGTATCATACCTTTGCCTCGTCCAATCTTCCAAGAGCCTTTAGTAGATTTCCCAGGTCACTTCGCACACAGTATAAATCCTGGAAAACAATATTAAACACATTTTATATATGATGCATCAAAAGTAATAACTATAACAATTTACAAGCAGAATCCAGAATTTCATTGAGAATTCAATTAATTGTTATTTCCATGATAATTTTTTTAAAAATTAACTTTAATAATTGAAAGATGTTTTGACAGTGTCCATCCGATCACTCACTGGGTTGTACTGCAGAGCTGTGACGTAGGCCTGAACCGCCTGCTCCATGTCGCCCGCTGCCACCAGCGCTGCTGCTAAATTAATGTAACCGTCAATGAAGTCAGGTTTAAGTCTGACAGCATGCCGATAGTTCTCCAATGCCTCCTGAAGTTGACCACGTTCTTTGAATACATTTCCCAGATTGGAGTAAGCCTCGGCTAACATAGGGTTCTGCTTAATGGCAAGCTGGCTAAAATATGCTGACCTATTCATAACAAAAACAATATTATTAAAGTTAAAATAAACTTTTCATTTGAACTATTATGATAAGAAACCTTTTCATATAATCATACCTTTCCAGTCTTCGACACTGGAAATGTATAGAGCTGAGCAGTAGTAGTACACCGGTATTGTCTGGTTCTTGTCGCCATAGCTGCATACAGTGCTGCTCTGAGTTATCATAGTCTCCTGCCTGGTACTCTTGATGAGCCAACTCTGCCAAACCTACATTCATAAGAGTCAGATGTTAGTTCTTCCTATACGAGTTTTTAATATATTCGATCAGTGCCTACTATCTATTCAAGATATATTACTAAAGTCAGGTACTCTTTACACAATTGCGCTGAAAAATATAGTTCTGTTCATGATCAGCAGATACAACATTACAATAAATGTTTAGAATATCGATGTATATGTAATATGTGGAAGAAAACAAAATTAACATAAAATTATTTTGAAAAAACACCCCACCCCAAGAAATGTAAATGTGAAGTATTCATATTCCTACGCTAGCTGCCGCCTCAGTCTTTTTCACGAAAATATAGGTCATTCTTCGATTGACAATCTTTTCACTAATGAATATTGCTTACATTATTACAATAATTATATTACTTTCATAATTGTTGTTTGTTAGTTATCACACAATCTCTTTTAATTATTTGTTGTGTATGAGTGTGTGTTATTTCTTTTTTTCATACGACGGAATGGTTACGCAACACCTGCACCATATTTCTGGTCGCACTTGTGTAGACTCTGTTTAAGCATAGATGTGTGCACCATTTGCTAATGACGGGTGGCAGTATTTAATACGGACATGAAGAACTATATACGTCAGTTTCTTAACAAGTTCAGTGATTTTAACTTAAGAGATCGGCTGAGCACAGTGAAAATTCAAGTAATTTAAAAGTCGAATATCTTCGATATTGGGTAACCCATATCCATTCTTGTTATAAATGTAATGCCATTCGATGTCCTGACAGTCTACATTTTATTTCCTGTGTCACAAGAGTCTGTAAATCTATCATAGTTTACTAGTATAAACATTTCCACGAGCATAGCAAGTGTAGTATGGTTTTGACAAATTATGCCTTTTCTCCATAATTCACTCCAGTCACATAAGGCTAGCCATGCATCTTTCATTATTTAGCACCAACTCCCTCCAAAAATTCTTATTGAAGAGTTCATAGAGAACGACACACGGCGACGGACAATGAAGATGTTTTTAGTCATTTTAATCTTGTCACTTTTGAAAATATTAAAACAAAAATATTTTTTCTATATAGGCTAGTGTGGAAAATTATTGAATGCCTCAGTCACACAAAGTGCTGAGGACAACACAAGGTCGCACTTTACTTTCTTCCCATTTTAAATCGTTTGTTAGGCAGTTCAAGCATAAAAAATTAAATTCATAAAATGAAATATGAATTACCTGTTGAGTCTGAGATTTGAGCCATTGTTGGCATTTCTTTGTGGAAAATGGCTTCCTCTGCAACCTTCTACGTCGTTTTAAAGTATCGGATTTGGCTAAATCATTCGCAATTTTGATGAATATTTCGCCGCAGAACTTCAAAGAAAACGCAAAAGTTCAATCACTATCCAAACGTGGTAGTATCTATACAATATTTCTCGACTTCAAGTTTAACACTCTTTCAGGATACACGTCCTCCTTCTTCGGCAAGAAAGCTAATGAATATTCAACATGTGACGTCAGATGGAAAGATTTTTTGTGATATCTAATGTGAACGTACAAATTTGATCTTATCGTTTTATTTTCAAATCAATGATCTAAATATATATCAGACATACAAAAGATTCAAATGACAAGAAAATAAATTCATTAGATACTTGTACTATTGCAGAAATAACTTTGGAAAAATTAGTGACGTAGTTGTCACATGATATCTTATGTCGCTGAGCGCAAAAGGTTATGCAGTCGCGCGGGCGGATCTCGTGAATGTTGGCGAAAACGTACCCGAGACTTAGGGTACGCTTTCTCCAAGAGAAAACGTACGTTTTCTCTTGGAGAAACGTTCCCTAGAGAAATCATAACCAGACTGTGAAATAGTTTTAAACAAATTTTCTCGGATGCTATAAAATACTGTAAATATTATACAATAAACATTTCTATCATTTTTTGCTATTGTTTTGTATACATAATCACGTACGTTAATTATTTTACGCACAAGCATCGCCTGAGCAATTAAACCAGTCGGCAATTAATCAATTGATTTAAACAAAATCGTTAAAGAAATATAGACCTACATGTAATAGTTTTGATTGCATTACAATTGGGGAACTGAATTAATGATGATTATCTCAAGAAAACGGTAGCACTTTTTTGTGTTAACAGTTTTCTGAAAAAGCATTGCAAAGAAATGGGTTGTGGATACGGCCTTCACTGTTAAAAGTTGTTAAGTACATATTATGATGCATTTAAGTTTTCCCAATCAATACTGATGAATTTAAAATTGTATCTACAATAAAATTTAAACAAATTGTTTTTACATTGAAAACTCACTAAGATGCTCAGATATACATGATTTATTGTAATTAATAAATATTCAACTGATACATATATAAGAATGACCTTACGGGATCTATGCAAAATATTGTTTATAAAATTCATATATTCCTTTATCTTTATGCATTAGTTTTTCTATTTATTTACTACTAAAACAGAGAACTTTAGAGAACTCTAGAGAACTCTAGCGAATTTTTAATATTTAAAGTATTTAGAACGTATTTTTGCATTTAATATGATGAAAAAAGTTGTATTTTAGTCAAAATATATATTTAAAATATTTGGTTTTAAGTAAATATTACACACACAACATTTAAGTTGGGGGAGAGTAAATTATTCTAAGGTTCTCGATCCCGAGCAGTTTACACGTGCATTACTCTTTTTGAAGGTTTCTTGAAATTCTTTAAAAATCAACATTTAATATAATTATTAATATTGGATTTTATTTAGGGTTAATCATTTTTGTATTGTGTAGCTGTTAGTTTCTTTATTCTCCGTTCGTGTTTTGCTGTGATTTTAAAATATTGACTTTTTGCTCGTCAACTTCAGATCTTGATAATTTTACTGTTAATTAATAAACACACTTCTCCATGAATATGTATTTATAAATGGAAAATCAGATCCACTATGGCACAATTCTGGTGTGGAATACACATAAAGATACTAACTGCGAGTTGCAATCAGGTAAATTCAAAATTTACAATATGATAAAACAATCCGACAGAAATGAAATTTTAAACGAATTACGTCATGTACATTGTAGTTGGATTTATTTCCATACAGTCTCAAAAAGTAATGAAAGTATTCGTTTAGTGCTTACTTTTGATCACTTTAAAGTTAATAACACCTCTTATATACTAGCATTGCACGCATTCAGTTTGTAGAAAAAATAGAAAACATACAGAGACCAGTATTCATGTTGACAACCATCAATATTCGCTAACGCTAATACGGTTACCTTATGTTACAATGTAGGATATCAACAAATTGATAAATTATAATAATACAGAGAAAATAGAATTAATTTAGTTAAATGGTTCTTTTACAAGTTTACGGGCATGCATCTTCATGGGTTTTTTTTTTTTTACATTTAAAATTGACTTTCTAATAATCTCTTGAATATTTTTCTATTTGTGTCTACAGTATATATATACGTTCATTTTTGCATTGTTAACTTCTATGAATTTACTGGCTAATAAAGTACTTAAGTTATTTATTTTGACAGTATGCTCTTGACATTACACTGACCACAGGTCCCTAAAAATATTTCTTCTTGCATGTATATTAAGATTATTTCCTGTACGATAATAATGTTATATTTATAACTACAGAAAATGATCTTTATTATAAAAAATATTTCTAACGTAAGATGCCTGTGCACAGGCATTTGATTGCTTTTCATTGATGATATATTATGTTGTGTTTTTACGTGTATTACACAATGGCATATGAGGTGAACTTTACTCACAGGCACCTGACGTTATATATATTTTTCTCATAATAAAAATAAATACCCTACTATTAGATATACGGTATTTATTTTTTATTATGATAAAAATAAATAACGCCATGGGCCTGTGACTTTACTGTAGAAATAAGTGACTTTGCATGATAATGTCTAAATGAAATTAGATCGGGATCGGAGTTTGACAATCACGCCGACTGGATTTCCTTCGGGAAATTGCCTTAATTAGTTAAAAATCAATTTCAGTGAGTTTATATATGTAGTATAACATGTAACTGAACAGATATAGACAAAATAAGACATTTATTAGCCCTTTTAATTGAAAAAATCCCAGAGTTCTCTAGGGTTCTCTAGAGTTCTTTAGAGTTCTCTGTTTAGTAGGACCGTTTCACATTCTGGTTATATTTTCTCTAGCCAAGTCTAGGGTACGTTTTCTCTTCTCTTGGAGAAAACGTACCCTAAGTCATGGGTACGTTTTCTCCAGGGTACGTTTTCTCCTGGGTATGTTATCTCCTGACACCGATCTTGTTACTCTATCCACGCTTAACATTACAGGGGGGTGAACGACATGGCGGCCATATTGATCGTATTACATGCATTCATCTACCACATCTACCTTGCGATCAGTGGATCGGGAACCCACTGATCTTGGTTGGCTTAATTCTAAGCAAAGCATTAAAACTGATCGGGCAAATTTATTATCGGCCGCAGGAGCGGCCGATCTATTTGTGGTTGCAGGGACGTAGCATCAGGGGAGGCCAGGGGGGGCCTGGCCCCCCCACTTTTTGTCGCAGCAAAGATTTTTCTTAAATTTACATGTAAAGAATTGAATTATGAAGGGGTTCCCCCCCCCCCCCCCCCTTTTTTGGGACCATGTGAAAATTGACAGTTTTTTTTTTGCTTGTCAAGATATTTTGGATGAGTCTGCCCCCCCCCCCCACTTTCAAAAACGATGCTACGTGCCTGGGTTGTGTTAGAATGTGCACATGGGGAAATGAGACGTTATTATTCCTACTTCTAAAGAAATATTTTATTTGATTACAATCGTAAAATTCCGATTTATATTTTTTTTTTAAATGTTTTAAATTGAGTTTTACTTGATTTCTAAAAAATATTTTCTTACTTACTTTTATTGTATATAAATTTGTAAATTTATTTAAGTTTTTATATTTAAACAATGAATGCTCCAAAGGCGAGGAGTGTATAAGATTTAAAAGCAACTCGTTATGAATACGAGATTCCGGATAGTACTTCATTAAAAACGATAAAAAAGAATGAAAAGACGGAGTAAAAAAATGCAGATGTTTTACATTCAATTCACATTTTGTTCTTCATTATTCATATTATATTGTATTTTGTATTTTGGAGTATGCAACAGCATGCAGCATCTTTTGCCAAAAAAAAAAAATCGGCATCGTCCCGTTTTTTACAGAGTAAATTATGAAAAACAAAAGTGCATTTAAAAATCACATAGTTTGATTAAAGCAAACGATTTCAAATGCTTACATTTAAATGACATTTTAATTTTTTTTTTTTCAAAAATATGTCCACACATTGCGTACATTGGGAGGATGTCAAAGAGTTATTGCCCTTTCCTCAAACTTCTATCTTGCAGCTTTGAATTAAAAAATGCATCGGTTGAGAATTAGGACAATATTTTTTTTCTTTCAATCTTATGAAAATAGACAAGCACTCTTTTTCATTTTACAAGTTTTGTTTATTGTTTACAAATGTTGTTTAAAAAATAAACTTCAGCAAAAAATACATGTAGGTGTGTATTTCTTTTACTCGTATGCACATCATTTAAAGTGTTTAAAGGAGGCTCGATCATTACACCCATTTCAGTTTCATTATAGCACTACTTTTTATGTACATTTCAAATGGAGGCTACAATGCTATAAATATTTTTGTTTAATGCATTTTGCTAAAAATAACAAAGCTTCATGATATTCAATATTATTTTTTTTTTTTAGAAATAGTAGTTTTCTCTTTCAAAAAAAAGTAAGGTTGTATTACTTCATTAAAACGTACTGCAATTTGCCTCCTTTAACAGTTCGCGGCCGATTTGATGCTTTGCATCAATACTTATCTTGTATAAATTTATTGAGACTGACTAAGTACGGACACAAAGTTAAAAATAGTACAGAGCACAGAACAGACAAGTATGAAATTATTACAATATGATAGGGCCAAAATTAAAAATATCTATGTTTCCCCTAACGCGACCGACTCAATTAAATCCGGCCGACTGAATTGTTTTTTTTACCACATTGAATAGAGATTTTTTTTTTAAAGAGATTTAATTTTACCCAAATTCGTTTTTAGGACACCCACATCTTTTTCGTTTTACAATAATTTTGTTAGCCTTGATCATCAACATGGGCAAAATACTTGCTTTATGATCGGTAACTTCGCCGGAATTTCCTCCGAAAGAGAAATTGAAGTCGCCCTGTATTCTGAGTTCACGATCGTGTAAATTAGAATCATTTTAACAAGACCTTGGACTTTGGGTTCTTGTGTCAAACAGCAATGTGACGTACAGCCTGTCTATTTCATTTCTGGCCACTCAGCCAGGGTTCTTTGAAATCAGCAAGATTTGTCTGGCTTTTGAGCTAAGACTACGCAATCTATGCATATTTCACTCGAAACCAGCGTCATTTTTAACTTGTTTTGATGCAAGAAATAGATAGTTAAGTCCAACCGAAAGTCCAAGGTTCTAAACCCAAAGGCAATAAAATGATAAACATTTAATTCAAAAGACGTTTCCACAGCCTCAGTTAACCACTGGTATGATTAATAGTTTGCGATTGTCTTATCTTTTAATACGGGTGATGCAACATATAGGCTACTGTGCATTGAAAATTAGGCTACAACCGATATTTATTACTTTTAGTGTTGATATTACAATTAGTTGGTAACTTGTAATTAGTTAATAATTTTGCCAAATTAATGCTAAAATAATCATAAAACCATCTGTCTACTGTTATCTTAAAAATTAGAATGATCCTCTACACAACGGTTGTGATTGGGTCAAATGGTTGGACTAATGCCGCCAAAATACACAAAAGGACAGAGACTGATTTTATTTGTCATTTAGCTAACACAATTACAAAACATTTCATCTATAAAATGTATGAATACATTAAATAAATTTAATTTAATAGATTTGATAAGTTTTTATAACTTTGAGAAGTTGTTTTTTTTTTTATTAACTTGCTTAAATTCTAATCCAATTTTAATTAAGGTCGAACCAGTGTATATCATCATTCCTGTAGGTTATGCTGTATCAAATAATGACAGTCACCCTGATTTCTCAAACTTCTCCCTACTTTTCTGTTAAGGAGAAATAAGTCTCCCAAAAATAAGGTTGGTACCTGTGATATGAAAGACTCTTTATGTTGTGAAAAATTTAAACAGTTCTCTTAAATTCGTCAAATTTCAAATAGACCGAAGCAAAAGAGTTTGTTTTGTTAATGACTATAATTAAAGTGAAATTGGGTAAATTTACAAAAATCATTATTATCTAAATATTTTTTTCTTCCCTGGCATTATGTTTCAAATTTGGGTTAATGATTCTTTGTATAGACACCCATTTCCTTTTCAAAGAAGAATATTCTCTGCAAGTGTAGTGTTTTTGTGTAAACTTGATATGTAGAATCACTAAATATGACTTCACGAACATTAACATTTATTACATTACCTGAAGTTTATCTATTATTATTGTTTTAATATACTTTTTGACATTTTATAAACCAACTTTTGAAAAATTAATTGATACTTTGAAGCATGAACATTATCATTAAAATGATATTTAAATATAGGTTAACATGTACATCAACATACAAATGATAATGAATCTATTTATGCACATCTAGTCATTGAATCAAACATGTTTAAATTTAAGATAAACAATATCAAATTGTGAATTTGATATTTAATTTGTTTTACAAGTATGACAATTTGTTTTACAACTGGTCATATTTTTTTTAGTTTTGTAATTAATTAAAGAATTGATTGATTTTTTTTTTCATTTTAATTTATAATGTATTTTCAATTATGGCCTAGCAAAAAAAAAAATTATTTACCTATCTACCTACCCAACTCCAAAATATAGGGTCGGGTTAGGGGAAACAAAGATATTTTTAATGATGGCCCAGGCAATGATCACAAAAGTATATTATCTGATGCTAGTACAAATATTGAAAGAACCTGGGGGAATAAGCCGAGGTATATATGACCACAACCCTTTCACTAGTATGTTTCAAATGACAATCACGCATTTAGTATAATATGTGTATTAACTTCAAATATTTTTATTTCTGTGCTTACATATCTCCAGAGAATTTATTATGTGTGTGTACATGTACATAGAATAAAGAAATCCAATCTTTTGTCTTAAAGTCCATAATTTGTACCCCCTCAACAAAGTACTATGTTTATTTTAAAAAATAATACTAAAGATGACTTATTTAGCAGTTAAATGAGTTTTTCGAATTTAAACGAAGTAAACAAAGTTATAAAAAAAATATTTACTACACGATTCATTAGAATCGAACATTTACTTCAGCATACTTATGTTCCAAGAACTCCTCCATTTGATGATCATCTTGAGAATTGAAGGAAGAAAACTTGCTTTTTACCATGGAGTGGGACGGTCTTGGTACCATTTTTTTGAAAATTGAAAAAGATAGACATTTACATGTTTTATCAGTATACGTTCTTTAAAATATGGTATGATGACCCATTCTATAAAAAAACTATAGTCTGAACATCAGATTTCATTAGCATTTTGTTGCTCAATTAGCATATATATTTTGATGTCTTAATATCAATTAAATTTGAAGTCAATTTTCGAAGGGTTTGGCAATACTGAGTGCAAATGATTACATGTGTTTAATAAATGTAACAAAGTGATATTTGTAAGAAAAAAATTGTGGGTTTTTCAAATGGACTTAAGTGGTTTTATGCCTCGGCTTATTCCCCCAGGTTCTTTATCCTGAAATAATATTTTCTTCTTTGGACATCCAGAAATGTTTGTGTGAAAAAATCAGTCACTATCACTATGCTAGCTACGCTTAGGTGCCAAATGTATGTCAATTTTGTTCATCTTTCAAGTTCACTAATTCCAATGTCGGAACCAATGTTGAAAAAGCCGCCATTTGAGATCGATTTTCAAAAGATATAAATTGATAAATTCAGAATGATTTATTCATAATATTAAGTCGTAGAACTTGTTTTTCAATCGATGTAAAATAAATAAAGTTCAGGGGTGCTTTTTTTTTTTTAAAGAATTTTTTCTAACCTATTGTTCCTGAGATTTGATGTTAACAATCCAAAGTAAGATTTTTCGGCATGCATATTGCAAAGAATATATGGTATCGAAGAACTATAAAAAGTTATCTTAATATTGTGTTTAAATACACGTACCAAATTTCACAAATGCGTTGACAAAAAAAAAATTACTTCAGAAAACCTCTGAAAAACAAGTCTTGTTTTCAATAAAATAGATATAGGGAAAAATGATAACTTGACATACTTTTGGGCCGTAGTAAAATGTGTAGTACCCAAAATAGGCATTGGAATCTACATCCACCCTCAACTTCATAAACACCCTATTCCTCTGTGTTTGTTTTAAAGTAGCTGCAGGTCTGTAGCTCCCGGTGTCTGAAAAAATCGTATGGACGACCGGGAGCTACAGACCTGCAACTAGTTTTAAAGTTCTGTAAACGACATACCGGTATGTAAAACCGATTTTCTAGGCGAAAATATTTTTTTAGATATTTAGCCGACTGCATTACAACACCTTTTTCAATATGAAGTCCTATTCAGCAAAAGTGCTGCTTGATAATATGTTTGTTTCCCGTCACGCGACCAATCCAATAAAATCCCACCGCTCTGAAATATATTAGTTTTAAATACAGTCATGTATATTCACGTCAAATATATCAATAATTTTAATTTTAGGTGACTTTAAAGTTTTATATAATTTTCTATGTCTTTTTCTTTAGAGTTTTATTTAGTTTCATTAATAATTTTGCCGGAATAATCGAAATAAGTTTTCCGAGTTTAATTATTAGTTTGACATCCAAATGACAAAAGCTAGACAATATGGGAAGTTTTTTCTTCTTCTTACAATTTTTGGGATATTGATAGTCAATGCATTCAATATTATTTAATGTATCTAATCTATCAATTTCTCTGCCGGTTGAGTCCATTTCCCCTGCCTGAATCTTAAGGCCTTACATGCACCTGGTCATCACCATGATCACATAAATTTATGATCTAATTTGAAGCCATCGCACGTACTAACAATAAATCCATTTTCTTGATGAAACTTTTACAAGTTCAATCGACCAAATTTTGTATGGGGCGAAACCTCTCCTAGGACCGAAACAACTAGTTACCGTTTGTCTCGTCAATCAGTCGCTTCCGGTTAGTGTAAACGATGGACGTGGAAGATGAAAACATCCTTGCTGGGATCTTTAAAGATTCCTTTCCAGAAAACTGGCAAGAAAACACAGACTTTTTGCAGTATCTTAGTGAGTTAAGTTCGTATGGGGTGCAGAAATTGTCACTTGAGCCCGATAGTTTAGAAGAAGAAAAGAACGAAATTTTGCAAGCCACACAAAATCTTGCGTTTCAACACTACAAAACATTTATTCAGACAGCTGAATGCTCCAGGGATATTTTCAAAGATTTTCAAATTGTGGAGAAACATGTTGGTGACTTATTGGAGAAACTGCCAGAGTTTAGCGAGGAATGTAAGGGGGTCATGCAGAAGGCCCAAGAGATTAATGCAAGTCGACGGATGAATAACTTGACACTCCAGCGCCATACACAGCTCCTTGAAATCCTAGAAATGCCTCAGCTGATGGACACGTGTGTCAGGAATGGATATTATGAGGAAGCTCTAGAACTGGCAGCTCATGTCAAGCGACTAGAGAAAAAACATGGCAACATTTCTATCATAGCTACAATCGTTGATGAAGTTAAAGGATCTACACAGTTGATGCTGAATCAACTCATTCAGCAGTTGCGAACCAATATTCAGCTACCCGCTTGTTTGCGTGTAATTGGTTATATACGACGCATGGATGTATTCACAGAAACTGAACTCCGAATCAAGTTTCTCCAGGCTAGGAATACATGGTTTCAAGGAATCCTGGATGCCATTCCCAGAGAGGATCCATATATTCATATAACAAAAACAATAGAGACTAGCAGAGTCCACCTATTTGACATAATCACTCAGTACAGAGCCATCTTCTCTGATGACGATCCACTCCTAAATACAAAAAAAGATGATGCTGTAAGTGAAGCCTCCTTGTTTCATGGTTGGGTCGTTCACAAAATCTCTGAATTCCTGTCTACCTTAGAACAAGATCTAATGATGGGAATTGGTGAACGATTAGATTCGATTTTGGGTCAGTGCATGTATTTTGGACTTTCTTTTAGTCGGGTAGGAGCTGACTTTCGAGGCTTGCTTGCCCCAATTTTCCAAACTGCTGCTGTAACTGGATTTGGAAACACACTTAATGAAGCAAACAAAAGATTTGAATTGGACATGCAATCTTACAACCTCATGGCACAGACAAACACTGTTGGGTCGGTTCCATACACCGCACAAGGGAATGAACTCTATCCTCCAGCCATTCTTCTGGATTACTCCCCTTTGGCTGTTTACTGCAATCACGTTCTGAGTGGTTTCAATGAGCTTCGATTGTGTGCCCCAGTTTCTGTTGCTCATGCAGTAGCTGAAGCCTTGGAGAACTCTCTCATTGGGGTCAATAACATTATTCTTTCGTTCCATCGTGCTGAGGAAACTACATTTGATCAAAGAGAACAGGAAAAATTTACTAAATTTTGTGATGTTTATGGAGAGACTCTTGTACCCTATTTAAGCAAATGTCTGCAGGCATTATTTCCCCCTCAACAGTTGTCTGCCCTTCTTGGTGTTCCTGTGAATTTGATTGATATCAAAACTGTGGTTGACAGAATCAGACATCTGATGCCTGTAAAGGAAAGTATTGATGTTTCATCCAAATCCAAAACAGAAAACCAGACACACCTTCCTGCTAAGGAAACGGAACGGAAAGCAGAAGATCTGCAGGAAATGGATCAAGAAGTACCAAAACCTTGCATTGAACCTGCAACTGATACTGGTACCACTCCCTCCATAGTGCTCCAAACTTCAGAAGCAGAGAACATTGAATCAGATTCCGAAAATCAAGGGAAAGTTGTGTTCACAGCTGGCAGCTGTGAACATAGTGAACACAGTGACATAGAGTGATTTTTGATGTGAAATGATTTTTTTTCTATTTTTGTTCGGGGATAATGTATCACTATTCACCAATGATTACTAAAAAATAAAGTTCTTAATATTTACTTAAATTAGTTCTGATTTGAAAAAAAACAAAAACCCAGCCTCTCCCCCTTCCTCTCCCTCCCTTCCCAGAAGGTGCACTACAGAATATGATAGTGTAAGCACATGCACTGATCTAGAGTCAGTCATCACCCATTCCCCTAGAATATTCAGACTTATTATATTCACATAGTTAAAGTTACAGAAAATAGGCCTTGGACCTCCCCTGGAAAACAAAATTCTCTCTCTGACCTCCACCCCCTTGGAAACAAAATTCTGGACCTGCACGTGAAACAAGTATATAAAATCAATGATAAGTTTAAAATCAGTTATCTTTATCCCAGTGATACTCTGAATTCACAGGTTTTTGAATTATTACACAAAACCCACCTAAGTCGCAACGGATCATGGAAAAAAAAATTCAATGAAAAGAAAGACAACTCTTCTTTACATTATTAAAATGAAAGTAGAGTTATTCCTCTTTGTAAACCCACTGTAGATCATGTGATAATGTATTGAACCGAATGTCATGCAGTTTAGACCAGAAGAAAGCACAGTCACACGAGGATGACAGGCTAGTCAGTCAGCAACAACTGTCAACAAGGTAAGGCTCTTGGAAAAGAAAAAATTCATATCTCAAGTTTGATCTTGAATATAAATTGCGCAATTGAATGCCAAGATTTAATTCACATATTTTACATGTTTTATCAGTAGTGACCAGTAGCCTGTGCAGTGGTCAAACGTTATCATTTCCCAAAAATTTTACGAATGATACGTTTATTTAGTGTTATTTGAAATACTGATATATTGATTAGACACTTGTACAAACCCTTTCGTTGATTTTTTTTTTTTTTGGGGGGGGGGGGTATTTTTTGTTTTTGTTTTATGAAAAATAAAACATCAGGTGCCATGGCCAGACAATGCTTGGTAGAGCAAATGATGACCTAATTAAAAGGCCATTCACCTTTTTTGGTCAACTTGAAAGTGTCCTTGTGTGTTAAGTTTAAACAGTTTGAGATAAATCAGACATCATGTGCAGGTATATAAACTGTTTAATCAACCAACATGCATTCACAGAGCAAGATAGTGAATTTTATTAGTCATGAACCTGGATAACGAATTTATTTCCTATGTTAACCAGATAAATCCGTTTCCCATGTCCAATCAAGGGTGTATTACACTTTCAAGATGTACCATTTACCTACTCAGGTTTTTTTTATGATGTACTCCTCAAAACGTGAGATCTATGAGCTGTGCATAAATAACGAAGTCAAGTTTAGATTAAATCAACATCTTTAATTAAAAATTTTAAACAATTTGAAATTAAGGTTTGTTAAGTTCTTTACAAAATTACGTTTCCTTTGTGTGTAGAGAGACAATGCATTGTGACGTCACGTTATTTACCTCTGGCTCAAGTCGGGTGTATAACAATTTACCCCTGGCTTATTAGCCAATCAAATCTTGTGTTACAGGCTACATAAAAGATTATAGTATATATACTCCATGTTTTAAAAAGAGAGCAGTTTTTGTAGGAACCCCTCTTCCAATTAGAATGAAGGGATTTTTCTATTCTCTTCAGAAGTTGCCTGTCTACTTTTTAGATTCTTAAGAGAATAGGATTTTTCATGCATCTGCATGTGGCCAAAGTGTCTCCATTCCCAATAAATTCTAATTAAAAGGTAAAAAAAGAAAGAAAAAAGTTGAAAGCTATGGCAAGATGCCGGTAATTAATTTATTACCCTGTATTTTATCTATATTTTCCCCAGTGTTTACTCGTACCAACTAGTACATGTAATGTTCATACATGTATCAATAAGTTATTTACTGGTATGAGTGCATGGAAATAAAATGCGAAGTTCGGAATGTATTGCATTATACTCTGCACTTTAGAATTTGGAAATAAGTGAGGTCAAAATAAACTAAATGTGTGTTTCTTATTTGAACTTGAAAACCTAGGATTTCGGGTTAACTTTTATTTTAAACATTTTATGGTTGTTTTCAAAGTGGATATACTGAATACAGACTTGTTGATTCTTAATGTATTGATGATTCTTCATGGGGAAGAACAAATAGGAAACTTTTAAAATGAGAGTACAATTATTTTCATCATAAAATTGTTTGGAAAAAATGTTTCAAATCTGCCTAAATAATATGTGATATATCAGGGAACCAGATACTCTGATACCATTGATTTATTTAGGCCTTATAAAAGTGCAAAGGTTTTAGTATTAAGTGAAATGTGAAGGATATACTTGGTATTGTATAATTTTGAAGAACAGATTTTCCCCTTTAATATCTCATTTTACATGTTTGAAATAGATTTCAAACCATCATAAGAAATTTAAAATTGTGCAGAAAATGACATGATTGTTGAAATTTTGTCAATGATAACCACTTCAATTACATGTATATTGCTTTTATACTTGATGCAAGTGATCTTGTAGGGACTTTTGTTATTTCTATGATCATCTGAGTGTGGCATCCCTTAAAAAAAAGTCACATTTCAGGATATGTTTTTGATGTAAAATTCAATCAATCTATTAAAATTAGATCTCTCACACTCCCAAATTCTGATGTGTGACAGTTGAAGATCTTAATCTATAACAGACTTGTCATGAGAGGGGAACATTAAAGATTCAGTTTTAAAAAGTCTTATTTGAACACTTGTATTTCAGTTTTAGGAAGCTTTGGAACAAAAGCTAGGACGGGATTCACATCCTTGTATGTTCTGCACTCTAAAACTAAATAATTTTAAGTGTGATCATATTCCAACAAATAGCAATGTTAAAAAGTTCACTGGGATATGAAATGGTTGGCCAAATGTGCTCTTTTGCTTCTCAGGAGATTTGATCATGTAAAAAAAAAACCCAAGTTCATATCCCTTTAAACTTCTTTATTTCATGTATTTACATTTGGAAAGGTTATAATTGTTTAGAATGGTTACCATAAACATATTAATTGAATATATTTTTTTATTCATAAACAACAGTCAAATCATAAGCCTGTGTAATGATTATTCTGAACATTAATTTTATGGCACTTCAGTAGGTTCATATAAGGAAATATATTTGCAAATGTAAATATTTTTTTAACTACTTCAGTACTTCCCTTGATATGAGTTCTTCTGTGAGTGCAGTGTACATATATCGATAAAATTCAAATAAGTGGCAAAATCATTGTTCTGATTATGTCACTTAAAAATTATTTGCCTTGAACTCCAATAATGGAGGAAAGTATATGTCACTTCATTTATGAACTTTAAGAGCACAATTGTCATAATGGTAGATTAGAAACTGTTGTCTTTTATATGCATTGTGACAGCATTCAACATGGAGGATTCAGAGAGGACTCAGCTTCTGTCAGATCACGGGCCAGACATCAGCCCCCGCATTGTGGTCGAGGTACCGCGAGGGAACGCCTCAGCTGACCCCACCAGGAAGAAGTTGAGGAGCCTCCAGACCTCCACCACCTCTGCCCTGGATTCTGTGGAGATCCCCAACAATCCACAGACCTACATCTCCAACACCCACAGCATCTCACAGGAGGACAACCAGCTCGACAGACTCAAAATATCGTAGGTTCAACATCCTGCATCTCAGAAAAGATGATTAATAAATGTGGTATTAACACTTTCAAAAATGACAACTACTGGTATACACGGTTATTTTCGCCCCGTATTACTTCCACCAAATCAGGGTAGACCAGTGGTAAAGATTCTGCCCAATTTGCTGTTACACAGCTGTTATATTAGCGTAAGTATAATTGCATTTTCCAGTTAGCCCTGATTTAAATTTGCCTACTGTCAATGAGAGTGAATGGGGCCAAAATTTTTCCTGTATACAGTTGTGGTACCTTGATTTCAGGGAATTACGGTACAAGAAAATCCGTGTCTCAGATGATCTGTACATTACCTGTTAGCATGGTTGTTAATAAAAAAAGTTTCTTTCTTCTCCAGAAACATACAAAGTCTAATGCACCTTCTGAAGGGTAACATTGGTACAGGTATTCTGGCCATGCCAATTGCAGTCAGCTATGCTGGGCTCTGGGTAAGCTTCATTCTTGGTGGATTGTCATCCAAATTTCAAGGTTGTCAACATTTTGAGCATGTACTGTGAATTTAGCTTGTTTGTTTAAGTCTAAATGATTAATCCAAATGTGAAAGTGAATTTTATAATGATATAATGATATGATAATGATATAACCAGCTATAGAAGGTTTTGATTTAGACAGTTAATGCTTTCATTTTGTTACAGTGTACAACAATATTACTGCAGTCCTTTGATTATTCGGCCAAACATAAAACATGACAGGCTACATCTGTTTAAAAGTGAATGTTTACCTAGTATATTTTATTACAGGTTGGCTCTATTGGAATTCTGTTGCTTGGATTCCTGGCCACACACTGTATGCATATACTTCTCAACTGTAGCACACATCTTCGGAGAAGGTAATATTAGCTAATGTATTTTGAAACCTTTAGTCTTTAGGATTATTAAAAGCATTTTGACTATTAATACAAGACTGTTTCACATTTAGTTTTAAAATAACTTATAAACCATCATCATGAGAATAATAATTGGTGCAATGTACATAGATGTATTTTGTGGCAGAGAGAGAACAGGGCCCGTGGATTATGCTGACACCTTCCATCTCAGTCTGGCCTCTGGCCCACCGTCTCTCCGGAAATTTGCAGGAGCTGGTCGGTAAGTGTCCCTTGTTCCTGCCATCTTATTGACTTAGATAAGCAAGTCAATAACTTTGGAGGGATAAATATCTATTGTCTTATTAACACTTGGGCTTACCGGTAATTGTGATCATTGCAAAAAGCCATTTTCACTGGAAATGATAATTATGATATTGAAATTAAGTCTTGCTTTTTCACAGGGTAACAATAAACGTTTTCCTGATGATGACACAGTTTGGGTTCTGTTGTGTGTACATTCTCTTTGTGGCAACAAATATAAAACAGGTAAAGTTACATGATCAACGAGACACAGTCAAATAGAGGATTGTAATAATTTGGAGGTTCCCATTAAAATGGATGGAGAGAGAGAAAGAAATTAAAATCCTTTTTAAAATACATTTAAAAAAAAAAGGATCAAGTTTGAAGAACAGGAAGGGGCTATTTGTACCTATATCATTAGATATAATTTGCTTAATTAAGACCAATTCTCCTCAGGTACCAGTTCCCACCAATGCAATGAAACATCACACGTACACACATAATTAAGAGATGGCTAGAACTGATACTTTGCAAAAGTTAGTATTAGACCAATAGTTGTGTTTTATATATTTTGTTCAGAGTAATGAAATATTTTTCTTTTTACATGACAAATATCTTCTAATTCCCTTCCTTTGCTTTAATTTTTCAATATCAATGCTTATTGATCACAACTAAGTGATCAAATAGAATGTGGATTCTAAATTAAATGTGAGGAATTAGTATCCACGTAAAATCTCTAGAAGCAGCCCTTGCAGATTTTAAAATCTCGCTTTTATTTTTCAGACAGTTTTGAACTATAGGAAATTATATCAAAAAATTGGTGCTGGCGATTTTATATTCTCAAGATTTGATACAAAATAGCGGAATCACAGAATTAAGTACTCGTGTAAAATAAGTAATTTACAGTATTTTGTACCAGTACTAGCATGAACTGGGTACTGGGATTGTACTGAGATTAAATGATGTAACGGTATATTGCAGCTGCTTCATACAGTGTGGGCAGATGACCCCAGCCTGAAGGTTTACATCATTGCAATTGGTCTCCTGCTAATTCCATACAGCTTAATCAGGAACCTTGTACACCTTGCCCCATTTGCGATGTTTGCGAATGTCCTGAATGCGGTGGGATTGATCATCATCTTCCAGTACATCTTCAGAGATCTTCCCAATCAGAATACCAGACCTGCGGACAAGTCGTATGAGAAACTGCCACTGTATTTTGGGACAGCTCTCTTTACGTATGAAGGAATTGGTTTGGTAAGTTACTTTAAAGTCATCCAAACTCTACAAACTGATAAACATTTATAGCAGCATTTGAAAACAATACATAGTACAAAAGAACCCTTGTAGTTGTTTTTAAAGTGCATAAATAATATCTAAAAACTGTCATTCCATTACTACTGTATACAGGGAAATACTCGCCCTCGTTTTATTTTCACCCCTTTCGCCCTCATTGTCAGCGGGCGAATTTAAGACTGGGCAAATTACATTTTTGCAAATAATATCTCTTTTAACACATTGCATCCTGGCGAATTCAAGACGGGACGAAACCATTTGCAAATGTAGAAGGGCGAAAATAACACGGGGCGAATATTTCCCTGTATACAGTATGTTATTGGATTTGTTGCAAGGTCTGCTTTTGTTTGCAAGGTGCTCCCAATAGAAAACAAAATGAGGACCCCCGAGTCCTTCATGGGCTGGAATGGAATTCTGAGTGTGGGCATGGTCACCATTTGTTCTCTGTATTCTGCCATGGGCTGGTACGGCTACCTCAAGTTTGGAGACGAGGCTAAAGGGAGTGTCACCCTGAACCTACCCACAGATGAACTGTAATTATAACCATAAAAGCAATAAATGGTAACAAATTGCATGCTTGTAAGAAAGAACAGCAAAATGATAATAGCTATCATTATATTTGAGTAAAGTTAATCCTATGTAATATTTCAGGTAGTGTAAATACATGTACATGTATGTTGCACCTTGCTTTTGTAGCGCCTTAAGTATCTCCCAGGTTTCTTTATATGTTGTTATAAACAGCAAATAGAGAGCAT
The DNA here is from genome assembly GCA_016163765.1 of Magallana hongkongensis. Taxonomy (NCBI): domain Eukaryota; kingdom Metazoa; phylum Mollusca; class Bivalvia; order Ostreida; family Ostreidae; genus Magallana; species Magallana hongkongensis. Next base: position 64,251,939 of record WFKH01011581.1, on the reverse strand, counting down.
TTAGGATCATATACTTATCTCTTTTGCTTAGTGATTCTGTAAAGTTACTACATGTACTTTCTATAAAACTTTTTTGGAATCGAGTATTTTCTGGTTCTCCATTTCAGATTGTATCAGCTGGTTCTCCTCATGTTTTCCATTTCATTATTCATATCCTTCGCCCTTCAACTCTACGTCCCAATTAGGATCATCTGGCCAAAGATCCAGCACCATCTGGTGTCCAAAAAGAAGAAAGAGTTTGGGGAATACGCTCTCAGGATAGTATTGGTGATGCTCACAGGTAAAATTACAGTGGAAATTTGCTGGAAATCCTTGAGCAAATTTAATAATTTCACCTTATGCACATTAACATCAATTTTATTTCATGAGAAATGTGACAGCATTTGCTGCTAACAATATGATTTGATTTTTGATGATTTATAGTACAGGTTGTTTATTTATTTCTGGTTTATTTACCTATCAATTTTTTTGTATTTTCAGCAATTGTTGCCATCGTGGTTCCTGAGTTGGACTTACTTATCTCCCTTGTAGGTGCTTTGGCCAGTAGCTCTCTAGCATTGGTATTCCCTCCCCTTATAGAAATAATGACTTATAAAGCACCCAATGAAAGGCTTTCCTCCCTTTCTGTGATTAAAGACGTGATCATCATGGTATTTGGAGTGTTTGGATGCATTGTGGGAACGTGGGTTTCCATTGACGAGATCAGGAAGAAATTATAGATTACTACGCCATCCAACTCCTCAGCATCGATTTAAATACAATGACATTCAGACACATCCATGACAATCTTTTTATATACATGTATTGGAATTTTTACTTCAAATCTCCTCCCTTGGATTTTTTTTGTGTTTGAGCTCTCCCCCATTGGATTGTTCGTGTGTATTGAAGAGGAGGAGAGAATTTAAGGCACTGTTTAGATATTGCAGGTTCTGACCTTACTAACTGACTCACTGTGATAGCTCTTTTTGTCTTTAGGTATTTTATCTTGTGCAGATCAGAAATACAAGTCAAGATTTAAATAGGAATATTTACATTAAGTGTATATTTCTCCTAATGTTTGTATTGGAAATCTGCAACGTTCAATGCAGTATTCAATTTTTATGGCCTGGTGTGTTATAGGACAGACGATATCCAAAAATAAGCATACAATGCTTAAATATATATACTTCTATATTGAACAGAACATTTGAGCTCTTTTTAATGCAGGACATTGTTGAAGCTTTTACATACATGTACATGTATATGCTAAGACCATATTTTTGGTAAAACTAGGATATGTACGACTGTCAATTTTTATATTTAGAGACCCATCTCCCACCCTTAAAATTCTTGTATCAATTTTTTATTTTAAATATTTTAATTAAACAGTGCCTTGATTGTATATAGATATTCTCTATTAAATAACACTACCCATAATTGTGATAAGATAATAAATCCATTGGCACCAATACTCATGTCTGGATCTATGTCTTATAAATACAAGATTTCATTAATTTCATGTTGTATTTGTGAGTCCAAATAGTTTTCATAGAGAGGTTTTTTTGGGGGGGGGGGGGGGGTGTTGTTGGTCTTTACAACTTTCCGAGGGGAAAGACTCGTGTGGAATATCTATGCAACAACACTAGTTCTTTTGTAGTAAAAATATAAAGAGATCTTGAGTCTTTTTTTTAAAATACAGTGGTTTAATGGTGCTTTGATTATATGTACATGTAGATGTATTATGTATACATGTAGTGTTGTTTTGTTAATCTTTTCTAATTCTTTGTGGTGTTTTTACATAAATCTTTTTATACAGAAAATCTCACCATATCTGTATTTTTATACATGTTAATGTATTAAGCTTTATTTTCACCATGCATTCCACTTCAGATTAGCTTACCCGTTACCTCAGTGAGCAATACATGTACATATGTAACTGCAACTATACTTGTGTATGCATTCCAATTCTTGTGCAATTATTTTTTTATAAGATTTATGAATCTACATGTATGTGGCAGGCGCACAAATATGTGAAAGGTTGAAATATTTGTTACTTCAGTTCAACACACACCTCATTATTGTTGAAAGGGTGGTATATCTGTTTCTTAATTGTAGTTGAGAAAATGAAGTTGTTGTTAATGTGGTTCAATTTACACTTTATTCATCATTGAGATGGTGGTATAATAATGAATTTATTTCAAATATTCTTGGATGACCGTATGACGACTTTTGACCATAAAATTATTTTTAAACAATTTATTAAGGTATATAGAAAAACTGTGATAAATAAACCCTACAAAAACCATTTATCTGATGCTTGTATTCATTGCTCATGTATTGCTGAGAACTTATTATTTATTTTTTAATACATTGTAATAAACATACCAGGTATATATTATTCATACTTGGCAAAGGTTGCCACCAAAACTTCATGTATACCGGTTAAATCATGGATGTCGAAAGTAAAAACAACATTGCTCAAATTGTTAATAATTTAATGAGCGCCCTAATGATGCCAGTAAATTGTAATTGTTTAAAAGATGGATACATGGAAGCTGTCTCCTCAGTTTTAAGTTTCTATTTCCTAATGACCAGGTCATCACCAAGGTCTATCACAGAGAACTTTTATCAGATAATATCACAATCTTCTAGTCAGTGTCTGATTAGTGAACTAAACAAGTTCCTGGTTGCCAAGCTTTCCCCGCAGTGTGTAAATGTTACCCCTTCTCATGAACAAACTGTTCTCCATAGTAATTGAATACTCGAAGGTCTGGCTTTTTTCTGATCACATCCTCTATCAGTTCATCTATTATCTGGAAGAAAGCAAAATTTACTAGATTCTAACTTGATAGGTCTATTTGACTACCAGTAATATGTGCATATTGTATTTATTCTGCAACTACTGTGTGCATTGACAAGCAATGTGGCTGAATAAACAAAGCTTTAATCAAACAATGCTGAAATCATAATGCCTAAGATATACGGGTTTAGCTACTAGTATCCCTAACTGTCCATATGTTAGAATGTTTTCTTTCAAAATACCAGAACTCTCCCGAGTGCAATTGTCAGCAACAACACTATAATTATTACAAACAAGATTTATGAAAAATTGTTTACTTGAAAGTATTCATTTTTCAGCATAACCATAAGCACAGACATTAAAGGGACTTGGACACGATTTGAGATGAAATTTTTATTTTTTATTTTTATGCACAAAATGGTTCACCTGTGCATTTTGAATGATTGGCCAAAATTTGAATGTTAGATGTCAAGTGTGTAGCGAGATACAGACTTAAGAATTCATTGTTATGTAAACAAAGCTCGAGTCTTATATTTGTTTACAAATAATGTAAAGTAAAGAAATTACCATTTATTTGACAAAATGACATGTACGTGGCAAACAAGATAAACTGATTCAATGTGTTCATAAAAAAGAAAGCATCTTTTCATTGAAACTTATACCAGTACAACACATATTCAAACAATAACAAGACTCGAGCTTTGTTTACAAAACAAAAAATTTCAAACTCTGTATCTTGCTTGTAACTCGATATTTGACTTTCAAATTTTGAGGAAGCATTAACAATATACATATTAATCATTCTAGACATTAAAAATGGAAAAATAAATTTTGAAAATTTTGAGCTCAAATCGTGTCCAAGTCCCTTTAAAATACACCATTTAGCTTGAGCTTCATTTTTAATTGAGAAAACTATAGGTAAATGATTTATGTAATGCTTGATTTACCCTGTTGCACTGTTGTAAGTTGAGAAGTCGAAGTTTTGGCATTTCCTCTGGAATTCGTATAAAGTAGGTTCCTGTTATTTTGTGTAAACCAATGATATCCAGAACCTTTAAATTCCTGTCAACAAGATAACACCATATAAGCCTTTATATCATTTTGATTGTATTTCAAAGAAAAGAAATAGCTCTATAATATTATGACTTGATTTAAGTATTAATGTATATTCTGAAAGTGCATGTACCATGCTACTTTCTGTAACTTCATGTACTATGTACAAAGTCATTTGAAAAAACTATAATTTAGGACACCCTTTGAAAAACAAGAAACAATTTTAAGATAACAATGAAGAGTGTCTATATATACATGGATAGCAATGGATAAACATGGACGTATCTGACAAACCTGCAGTGGTCCACGATGGATATGATTCCAGGGTCAGAGATATCCCAGCACCAGGACAGAGCCAAATACTGAAGCTTGGGACCGCAGCTGAAAATACAGCAACATTAATCACAGAAAACATCTCTATAGCGTATTGTGAATTCACACATGAGGTATCTTGCAGTTTTCACTGATATCCACATGTTTATTTTTGTTTTTGTTTTTTTTTCCCATTTCTGCCTCAACATAAAGAAACCAACATTTTCCTATTTTTTTTATCTATTTTTATTTCTGCAAGATTATATAAGTGCATAGAAAGCAAAAATTGTACATGTACCTGCATTTATCTTTCTATTTGTGTATATTAATTACAAGTTCTCTAAAAGTTAACAGAAAAAATCTCACCACTTTGTCAGCTGAATAACACAGTCATCCACAAACTGAGTGTTTTCTGAGAAATCCAGCTCTACTAGGTTGGACATTGATTTACAGGTGAACAGTGAAAGCAGTCCGTCTGTGGAGAAGTACAAACCTTTCCTCATCTTCAAGTGGGTCAGGTGTTGGAGGGTCTGAGTAATAGATATTAATGCTGTAAAAGGAACTCCACAAAATAGGCACATTCTCGTTGGAGAACAGCTTATGCTTAACCAGTTGTTACTGTACATCAAGTGAGATCATGGTAGATACATCTTCAAGGTAAGGTTTGCAGCTTGTATTTTTTAGGAATTGAACCAAAGTTACATACCATTTTGTTCTGTATACTTAAGTCTTTTTTCTCATGAAATGCAACTGATTTTGCCCATCCCATTTTATAACTACAAAAGGTCAAAATTCATGATTTCAAATTTTCATGTTTATGAAATGTAAATAATTTTGTGAAAATATGTACATTTTATTTGTTACTATTATGGGGGTTATTTATGCTTAAAATGTTCGAAAATAATGTCACTGTTTATATCATGATTCAATTTTTTTAATTTCTAATGAACTATTTAAAAATAAAATGCAACGAAAGTCTTAATTTTGAACTACTATTATGTAAACGAAAACATCTTATTTGAAACCTTTCCAAGTCTACCGATTTAAGGAAAAACATATCTTAGTATATGTGTAATCTGATGTTTCTATAACACTATTCAAAACCATATGATGCGGACTTTGTTTTTGTGGAAATTGATAAAATGATTGTGTCCTGTTATTTTTTCAATGAACCTACAAAATCCCGCAAAATAAAAAAAACCTGAAATCAAATATGATGTCAAATAAATTTTGACGTCATAGCTGAATTAAAGGATAGTTGGTGTTACGTCACAATGAAAATCTGGGAGTTATCTCCCTGTAACCGCAAAGCTTACCTTAATTTACTGGTACCTAATTATGGTGGTAATGTTTATGATTGTCAACTACCCAGATATGTGTATGCATATACCCCTTAAGTTGAAGTATGTTAATTTAAGTAATTTTTACCAATAATTCCGACTGTATGTTTACACTGTATGTAGCATATTCTATATTTACAATATCCAGTCAGTATTTACCTGTACATACTAAGGATGCAGAAACAATGTTAATGAGAGTACACAATCTACCTAAAATTCTTGTCGTTATTTCCCAGATCAGGCTTTACCTGTCTGTACCTGAAGTCATTGCAATCATAATCATGTATTTACCTGGAGTCATGGTCAAATATTCTTGTAAGTACCTGACCATGCTGACATGCAGCCATGATCTTTATTTACCTGTGTGTACCTGAGTCATGGTTTGTAATTACTTGTCTGTACCTGGAGTCGTGGTCTGACTTATATATACTCATAATTACCTGACACTGACAGTCATGATCTCTAATTACCTGTATGTACTTTAGGGCCTGGTCAGTTAGTCCTTCACAAAAGGAAATCTGAAGTTTGTTCAGTTTAGCACACCTTGCAATGTGATGAATGCTTTTGTCTGTCAGATCAGCACCATCTAGCATCAGCTCTTGGAGATTGTTGAGTTGTTGATCTACCAGGGTAATCACAGCACTGACAAATATATAAATAGAGTAATAATCTATTGATATGAAGCTCACAAATAACCTTGTCCAATAGTTTCAACAGGAAAAATTATACATGTATCATGGGCAGAAATAAATATTCATATACAGTGTAAAAATATTAAAATGGATTTGGCTAAACAGCTTAAAAAATTAGTGTTTATGACATTCTCTAGTTTTTGTGAAATACTAGAATGGTCACTGATATGTGAACAGATGAAAACCATTGGCCATTCTGATCATTGCCAAGAATTTTATCAACTGAATGTAAATACCTGGTACTTATGATTATCATAAACAGTTTTGATAAAAACAATTTTGTTAGCTTTTAATGCATTGAGTATACCTGTCTGATATCCAGGATATGCCATCAATGTTAAGTGAGACAATTCTGTCCATCCTCGATGCCAGCAGAACAATGCTTTCGTCGGTGATGCAGCAGTGAGAGAAGTTGAATTCCTGCAGGTTCTCTCCCCTGACCATCGATGCTGCAGCACCATCATCTACAGACACGCATCCCTCGGTGTTCAGCTTTGTCAGTCGTGGACAGTTCCTCAAGAAATATTCTATCACAGTTTTGTTAACACCACTACAGAAGCCTATGTTGAGAGACTCCAACAGAGGAATGTACTGGGAGAAAACGGCTACCTCTGCTGTAGTCAGATCAAGCCTTCCCATCAAGTTCAGCTTTTTCAATGAGCTCGCTCTAGAAATAATTCTGCACAAAGAAGTGGATGGAATTTCATTGAGTCTGCTGAAGTCCAATTCCTTCCACAAACTAGGGTCATGTCCTATATCATACCATCGCTTACACACAGGTATCACATGTAAATTGAGTTCAACAACTGAGAAAAAGCTAAAAATATTTAGAATCACTTCCCTTGGTAGATGGTTAAATGAGACTAAAGTCCCTTCTTGTTCTTCGCTTGTGTCTTCATTATAACTGCTTAGTCTTTCTGTACTACATATTAAGCTTTCTACTTCATTAGATATCACTTTGATATCATTTTCTACAGTAAGTTTTGATCCATCATCAAGAGCTAGAGATGGCTCACAAGTATGGAAGATCCCTGGCCCAACAATAAATTCTGTGCCGTCATCCTCCAGAAAATGGACAACTTCTGCCCTATATGAAAATGACTCCTCATCATCAGGCTCGTTCAAGTTGTTTCCATCATCCATGGTATAAACTGACTATCAGTCCTTCGCTCCTATCTGTCTACATCTTCGCTACACCATTCGGGATGATGAAGATTGAAGACGTAATGAAGCACTGCTTATATTTTCATTTAAGAATCACAAGTATTAGACAACTAGTAAATCTTAAGACTTTGAACGTTTTAACTATAAATATTTATGACTCATTATTGATAAAATTTAAATTTGCTCGATTTAACACGAACAGTATTACTAAAAACTGTATCGGTCACGGTGAATAAAAGAGTTTGATAATAAAATCATTAGTATAAAACTTAAACGACTCTCAATCACAATTTAATGCTTTAGAGGAAATGTGGAATAAATAAATCGTTGTCAAACTCACGCAAGATTATGACAAATAAAGGCTAAAAATGAAGGCGATGAAATATGTTTATCCGGATTGTTTGTCTGCAGTAAATACATTTTGTAACTAGCCTTATTTTCAATTTTTTGTTAGAATATTTGTCATACACACAAGTGCACACATTTTTACATGATGTAGTTATTTATGGAGAATAATTATTGTATAACGTTACACCAGGAACGTATATACTTTAAAAAATCCGTTAACGTTATAGTATATACTGTATATATACCTTGGTTTACACTTGCTTTTATAATTTTTGAAGCTTTGGTTTAGTTTATGTTATATTAATTTATTTTGTGATTTTGTTAGATAGTGATTCTCAGTTTTTCCTATTTTTCCTAATTATTCAAAATATAAATTATCTCAATTTTATTGTGAATCTTTAGGCAGTTCAAACAACTGTAAATATTCTTAACCAATGAAAACGTTCCCATAGCAGCATATCAGTTTTTGATTCGCCAGCCTGAGGGGAAAGTGGGTCAGAGAACTATCAGATGCTCAGAATAAATTAAGTCGGCTAGTACTAACCGGTGTGCGAGACAGTGAACGAACAGCGCCCATTTTGTCATCACAGAAAATCACCATGAGAGAAATTGTTCATCTTCAGACTGGCCAATGTGGAAACCAAATTGGTGCTAAGGTAGATAACAATTTATCATCAAGTTGTAGGAACGTTATATATACTTTACAATTTTTAAATTTATAGATGGATAATATGTTAAAGTTGGGGAATGCGATGGTGCAATGCGGCGGCAAATATGCCGTGCGATTTCGCGGACATTTTTTTTTTTTTAATTCGGCGAATAGAAAGAACAGATGACACTTATTTTAGTTGCTGATGACTGAATATTTTTGACATTAACTCCTTTTAGTGAGTTTCACTTAAATTTATAAGATATTTAATTGCACGTGACTCATTGACAGAATATTGCTGACGAAAACGGGCATCTTGCCAGTCTCTTGTCTTGATTTAAATGGACCACGTGTTCAAGGGTTTAAAGAGCGGGATACATGGGGCGGATCCTTTTTTTTTTTTTTCCAAATATATAATTAATTAAATTCTGTATATAATCATTTTCAACACGTCTTTATTCTTTGTCTACTGATTAACTGGTAAATTCAGTTTATAGATTCATTAATCAGTTAATGATAAATATACGCTACAAATACTTGTTTCTATAATGTACCGGTATATTAATTAATTTGATTAAATTTTTTAAGGAAGGGAGAATGAAGAGAAAATTTTTTAATTTTCTGTTGGGTCAGAAAGAGGGCAAATCCTAAAACAGATGCTATGTCTTATTATAATTTGCACAATTTGGCAGATGCGTAAGATGCGCTTTAGATGAGTGTTGAACATCTGTCTGTTGCAGTTTTGGGAGGTGATTTCGGATGAGCACGGCATCGACCCAACAGGAACCTATCATGGTGACTCAGACCTGCAGCTCGAGAGAATCAATGTCTACTACAACGAGGCTACTGGTGAGTCTGACAGCTGTCGACAAAAAATAAATCTTAACTGCAGATGTGTTACATTATTTTATCCTTGAGTTACTCAGGAGATTAGGGAAGGAGGTATTTTCCTACTGAAGCTCATGTAGTCTCCAAGATGATGCATCATATTGAGCAAGCCCATTTTGATACGTAAATCCATTATGTTAATTTTATTTTTATTTGAATTAAACAGCATAAAAATTGAAAGATACATGGTTATCAATTATTTTATGGGGTTTAAAAAAGAATTTAAATGTATAAGACAAGCTTTTGGTCTGTAGTTTATCAGTGTCTCAAAAGAATTTTTTTTATGTTATGCAGTATTCCCTGTCTTGTCAGATTAAAAGTGTTTTTTATTGATGCTGTACATGTATGATGGTTTTATTTCCTCTATAATGTCTTAATGATAAACAATGTCATAAGTTTCTTGGTCATATAAGCAATACTTATAAAAAAATATAATAAATCCATGCATACAAAATAAAATGATTTTTGTAATATTGCACATGTGCATTGTATTTTTTTGTGCAACCCGACTCGTAGTAATTATTTATACATTCTGCAGGTGTAATTTGGTGAAAGTTTATAACTTCCTAGAATAGTTAGTATGCATGATGAAGAAAAAAGTAATCAGACAATATGCAACATTTAGTTCAGACAACAAAATATGAAAACAAGATTTTCTAGATATGCATTAAAGGGACCTAGACACGATTTGAGATGAAAAATTTTATATTTAATATTTCTGTATCAAATGATTTATTTGTGTATTTTGAATGATTCACCAAAATTTCAATGCTTGAAATCAAGTTACAAGTGAGATACTGAGGAAAGAAGTCAGTGTTATGTAAACAAAGCTCAAGTCTTATATTTGTTTACAAATAATGTTAAGTAAAGAAATTATCATTCCTTTGACAAAATAACTTGTGGCAACAAGATTAACTGATTTAGTTTGTTCCTAAATACTTTTATCAACAACAAAAAGCAACATTTGAGTGAAATGTATACCAATACAATGCATATGTAAAAAATAACAAGACTCGAGCTTTGTTTCCAAAACAAAGAATTCTAACCTCTGTAACCTGCTTGTAACTCTATATTTGACTTTCAAATTTTGACAAAGCATTAAAAACATCCATATTAACCATTATAGACCATAAAAATGAAAAATTTGAGCTCAAATCGTGTCCAAGTCCCTTTAAAGCTAAAATCTAATGAACAGGTTCATATTGTGATTTTAATTAATTTAACAGGAGGAAAGTATGTCCCCAGAGCCATTTTGGTTGACCTCGAGCCTGGTACTATGGACTCTGTCAGATCTGGTCCATTCGGTCAGATTTTTCGGCCAGACAACTTTGTGTTTGGACAGAGTGGTGCAGGAAACAATTGGGCCAAAGGTCACTACACAGAGGGCGCTGAACTGGTGGACTCGGTCCTAGATGTGGTGCGCAAGGAGTCGGAGAGCTGTGACTGCCTACAGGGATTCCAGATGACTCACTCCCTGGGGGGTGGCACAGGCTCCGGAATGGGAACACTCCTCATCTCAAAGATCCGTGAAGAGTACCCAGACAGAATCATGAACACATTCTCAGTCGTCCCATCGCCAAAGGTGTGTATTGACTTGGTCAGTCTACTGCAGCATGCATAGAAATGAGATGGTGTGTGCACTAACATCCTTGCCTCTCAATAAAATCAATAGTCAATGTCATTAGAATGAGCTGGCTAGATCTGATAAAGCAATATTTAATCCATGATGACATTATTTTAAGGGAAAATTGTTAATAAAATGTGAGTAGAAGTGCATAGAAAAACCTGGTGCTTTCCTTGGATTATTGATTGTGCATTAATTTAAGCTAGAAGCATCGAGCCAAATTTATTGCATCATCCAATTGAAGTGGTGTAGTTTACTCATCATGATCTCTTGAGGGCCAATTTAATTTACCCTAATGCAAAATTATGCTGACTTGCTGCATAATAAATTCAGAGAATTGGTCATAATGGGGGCTACAGCCAGAAATCAGGAAGTGTGTGATTACGTAATGGAGCAAAGCGCAATAGGCTTTGTCTGTTTTTCCGAGACAAAAGACAACTATTTCCTTGATAAAAATTCAACACAATGTCAAAGGTCAACAATTATGTGCATTGTTCTGCAAACCTGGAAGTATTGTAGTGGTGTGTGGTTATGCTATTCAATTGGTTAAAATCCTGTGAGATATAAAAATAAACAGCTTCCTAGGTGGTTTATCATTGTCTTCAGAAACTCACAAGAAAGAATTTCTGACTTCTACATGTTTCTAAACCTTTAAAATGACTAAAACTTACAGCAATTTAAATGCTTATAGTGGTATACATACATCACGTTACATTTACTTTTTTATCATTGATGAAATTAATTGCTGATATGAAACAAATATGTTTTGTAGGTATCCGACACAGTTGTAGAACCATACAATGCCACACTCTCTGTTCATCAGTTAGTAGAAAACACCGACGAAACCTACTGCATTGATAACGAGGCTCTATATGACATTTGCTTCCGTACACTCAAACTGTCCACACCAACATACGGTGATCTTAATCACCTTGTGTCAGCCACAATGTCGGGGGTCACAACCTGTCTGAGGTTCCCTGGACAGTTGAATGCAGACCTCAGGAAACTAGCAGTAAATATGGTTCCTTTCCCACGTCTCCACTTCTTCATGCCAGGATTCGCTCCCCTTACCTCTCGCGGAAGCCAGCAGTACAGGGCCCTGACTGTCCCCGAGCTCACCCAGCAGATGTTTGATTCTAAGAACATGATGGCTGCCTGTGACCCACGTCATGGACGCTACCTCACCGTGGCTGCCATCTTCAGGGGTCGCATGTCCATGAAGGAAGTCGATGAACAGATGCTGAATGTCCAGAACAAGAACAGCAGCTACTTTGTGGAATGGATTCCCAACAATGTGAAGACGGCTGTCTGTGACATTCCTCCTCGAGGTCTGAAGATGTCTGCTACATTCATAGGAAACAGCACTGCCATCCAGGAGCTGTTCAAGAGAATCTCTGAGCAGTTCACTGCTATGTTCCGTCGTAAGGCTTTCTTGCATTGGTATACTGGTGAGGGTATGGATGAGATGGAGTTCACTGAGGCCGAGTCCAACATGAACGACTTGGTGTCTGAGTACCAACAGTACCAGGATGCAACCGCCGAGGAGGAGGCAGAGTTCGACGAGGAGGAGGAACAAGAAGAGATGTAGAAACCTCGCATACCTCAGATCAACAGATAATAAGCAAATGGACCAATTCCTCTACAGCTTTAAACAATTCTCAATGACAGTTTTCTAGTCAGTGTGTTCTGTTTTTCTGTGATCTTTCTGTCTTCCTTTCTATCCGCCATTTTTTGGAATCATTTTTACTTTGTTTAAAACTGTTACAGAGCTTAACAATGAATAAATTGATCAAATTTTATTTAAGAAAGTTGTTACTTCTATTCACTTTCATTTTAAAGTTACGCATGTGCACAAAAATTATTTTGTAAAGGATTTGTGTATACAGATTATATATTCAACATAGATCTATGTACTATTTTCATGCCAAGGAAGAAAAGAAAATTTAATTCTTTTCATTAGCTGTGGCTTTATTAGAGGGTGATTTTAGAAAATCATGAATGCTATTGAAATGGGCAGGTATTTTTTTTTTTAAAAACTCGTTAAGAAAAAAAAAGTTTTATCTTGTCTTTTAGCGTAAATATTTTTTACACTAGCCAAACTCAGGTTTTTGGAAATTTGATGAAAAGCAGGAACATGTAGACGGAAATGGATAACATCTTGCACAACAGCATTGTGATGTATCTATTTTCACGTAGGATTTGTTATTAAACTATCAAAGTTTTGCATAGATTTTCTAAAGCATTAATCAACTCTGCTATTAATTATTTCCAAAGTGTATGATGTCTTCATTTTACATAAATATGCATTGGGGGTTGCCGTGTGCTGTCTGATGAGTGAGCTTTATCAGATTTACTCCGTCTGAGTTGGTATTGTTGTTTGAGGGTGGTTTTCCGTATACAGGAAGTGATGTGAACAAATGCATACGTAAGGGAAAGAACTAAAAGTAACCCAGCTATTATATAAAAAAATTTCCGCCTCGTTTATAAACTAACAATAATTGAGGACAGATAACGCTAACTCCAGTGCCACCCGGACTTGTCTTTGATCTTTAAAAATATCATGATTCTTTACTCTACCAGAAAATGACGCATGTTCTAAATTGATACTAATCTCTTTGAAGAAATGGATAAGCATAGCCATTATCCATAATGCCGAAAAATTTATGACAAAGAAGATGGGGGGAGAAGATAGCGCAAATGCCTATTTGGTTCAGTCGTAAAATACAATATCAAATTTAATTTTTTCCAATTAAATCTATCTGATGATGTTGTAATACAAGTTTGCAAAAGCACAATTTCTAACTCTATTCAGTTTTGAATATTTTAACAAACGATAAGAAAAAAAAAATTGCATTAATTTTTTTCTGGTATCGAACCCACAACCTAAAAAGTCTAGTTATATAAGGTTACCTAATGTCTGGTGCTGTAACCACTGAGCCATTTCAGTCACAACAAAGTGCATTTAAATGCTATATCAGACTTTGACCACGAATTTACGCACTTGTATTATTTTTTTCTTAAACGTTCAATTTTTGGGATACAAAATGACATTTTTAACGTATAGTGGGTCATCTCTCCACGTTTTTGTTGATTCAAATCGGTTTGTTTTCCATTAGACCTTATTTAGATTATGACAAAAATATAGAGCACAAACCCACTCTATAAAAGAAAAGGCTTTGAAGTTCTAAAAATTGACACTATTTGGAGGTTTTGATACGCATACGCCAGTTTAAATCAACATATTCCAAGTACTGAACATACTCAAGGGCTACAAATCGATATGTTATGTAAATAAACATTGTTTTGAATGATTTTAAAAAAAAAATTATCAGTTTTGTTGATATTTTAATTTTTCAGTATCTTATCCGTCCTTATAATAGGCATTTTGCACGCCTTATCCATCCACCTTCTTTTATAATTTGTAGGGATAGGGCGATACTAGCATGTTTGCCCAATCCCGTTGTATTGAAAGTACATTTTATATGTTCAAATCAAATCATGAGTAAGGCTAATTAATTAAGATATCAATATGCCTGTCCATTTCTCTAAAGAGAATACACGTAGTTGATACACTCATTTCTATTACAATATATATGCATGCTTAGGCCAAAAAATTTTTTAATATTTATATAACTTACACCCCC
>WFKH01011581.1:64205799-64215937 GCA_016163765.1 Magallana hongkongensis | reverse complement strand
CCAAAACTGGGGCCCCAGGCGGGGTTCAAAGTTTAACATAGAAATACGTAAACAAAATGTTTTAAAATCTTCTTCTCAAGAACCACTGCACCAGAAATGCCAATATATACCCAAAAGCTTGTACCGGTATATATAGTGAAGATTCTAAATTGCAATAATTGTGACCCCTGGACCAAAACTTTGGCCCCAGGCGGGGTTCAAAGTTTTACATAGAAATACATCATTAGGAAAACTGTTTAAAAATCTTCTTCTCAAGAACCACTGCACCAGAAATGCCAATATTTACACAAAAGCTTGCATATATAGTGAAAATAATAAATTGCAAAAATCGTGACCCCTGGACCAAAACTGGGGCCCCAGGCGGGGTTCAAAGTTTAACATAGAAATACATAGGAAAAATGTATTAAAATCTTCTTCTCAGGACCCACTGCACCAGAAATGCCAATATTTACACAAAAGCTTGTATATATAATGAAAATTATAAATTGCAAAAACCGTGACTCCCGGACCAAAACTGGGGCCCCAGGCGGGGTTCAAAGTTTAACATTGAAATACATAGGAAAAATGTTTAAAAATCTTCTTCTTAAGAACCACTGCACCAGAAACGCCAATATTTACACAAAAGCTTGTACATATAGTGAAGATTATAAATTGTAAGAATCGTGACCCCCGGACTAAAACTGGGGCCCCAGGCGGAGTTCAAAGTTTAACATGTATAGGAAAATGTTTAAAAATCTTCTTCTCAAGAACTACAATGCAACAGTTTGAGATATTACTATGCATACATCCTTGGCTATTGTAAATTCTAAATTGTTAAAATTGTGACCCCCGGACTAATACTGGGGCAACAAGAGGGGTTCAAAGTTTAACATAGAAATATATAGGAAACATGTTTAAAAATCTTCTCGAGAACTACAATGTTACAGTTTGTGAGATTATTATGCAAGGATCCTTAAATAGTGAAAATTCTAAATTGTAAAAGCTGTGACCCCCGGACCAACACTGGGGCCCCAGAAGGGTTTCAAATTTTAACATAGAAGTATACATGTATAGGGAAATTGTTTAAAATTTTCTTTTCAAGAACTACAATGCAACAGTTTTTGGGATTACTATGCAAGCATCCTCAAATTGTCAAGATTCTTATTTGTGTAATCCGTGACCCCCAGACTAATACTGGGGACCCAGAAGGGGTTTAAAGTTAACATAAAAATATATAAAGAACATGTTTGAAAATCTTCTTCTCAAGAACTACAGTGCAACAGTTTGTGGGATTACTATGCAAGCATCCATGGCTATTGTAGATTCTAATTTGGTAAAATCTAATACTGGGGCCCCAAGAGGGGTTCAAAGTTTAACATAGAAGTAAATAGGGAAAATGTTTAAAAATCTTCTTCTTGAGAACTGCAATGCTACAATTTGTGAGATTAATATGCATGCAACCTTGGATGATGTAGATTCAATATTTTTAAAATAGTAACCCCTGGACTAATACTGGTGACCCAAGACAGATTCAAATTTTAACGTAGAAGTATATATGGAAAATGTTTATAAATCTTGTTTTTCGAGAACTACACTGCTTTATTTTGTCATATTACTACATAAGCATCCTCAAATAGTGTAGATTCTAAATTATAAAAGCCGTGCCCCTTGATCTAATACTGGGGCCCCAGAAGGGGTTCAAAGTTTAACATAGAAATATATATGGAAAATGTTTAAAAATTTTCTTCTCGAGAATTACAATCCTACAGTTTGTGAGATTACAATGCAAGCATCCTCAAATAGTGTAGATTCTAAATTGTTGAAGCCAACCATAAACCCTGGACCAATACTGGGGCCCCAGAAAGGGTTTCAAAGTTTAAAATAGAAGTAGCATATGATACCAAATTGAATGTTACAAGGAACTGTTGTTCAGGTGAGCGATGTGGCCCATGGGCCTCTTGTTTTGTTGTTGCTACATACAAGAGTGTTGTTGAATTTCTCAAATCTACATAACTACAAAAATAAAGTTTTCAACAGTTTCAATGCAAGCAATGCAATGGATAAACCGATTCCCATTCGTATTTTTGCTTTTTGTAAAACTTTACTTCTACATTTCAGATCCTGCCCGAGATAGTGAAAGTGATAGACATCTTGAAGACTGAGAATGAGACTCTATTGAAGCAGCTCTCTGATCTGTTACACTGCTGCTTTTTTCTCCACGCGGGATACCCAGACCTGTATGACCCCATTTTGGAGGCTCTAAAGGTGAGAGTTAGGGACTGCTGCAATTAAAGACAGGAACTGCCTCATAGTAAGCAAAGCATACTTGTTGACACCATTTTACCTGAACAAGAAGGGTATTTTTACAAAATGCTAACACAATGAATATTAGCTATTTATATGCTGCGGTTGAGTTAACGATAATCTAAAAGTGAAGATTTCTTTCTGTAAAAATACTTGAATTTGTGGATATGAAATTACAGTTCTATACCATAGCTTAAAATAAATGTAAAAAATGCAATTTTAGGGAATTTCAGCCCCTTGTGCAGAAGAAATAAAATCTCGTTTGGAGGCGAGTCAGTGGCTGACCCAGAAATCAGGAGCATCAAAATACGTGTCCAAAGTCACTCAGAGGTCAGAGACTGGAAAGACGGGGCTCTTTAACCTGGGAAACACCTGCTTTATGAACAGTATCATACAGGCCCTCTTTATGTGTGACAGGTTAGATGTCAACTCTGTGACTTCAAACTTACATAGGGAGATTTTGGTGGATGCAAAAAATACCATGTTTATATACAAAAATGAAGTGAAATTACCTTTTGTTTTCAATTTAACCTGAAATGAGAACATTGTATTCTAGCTTTAGGAGGGACACACTGTTGTACCAGCCCACCCCAGAGCAGCCGGTCATCTCTCAACTACAACAGGTGTTTGCTTTCCTCAGCCAAACACAGGTAACAATATCCATATGTACATGTATTTATACTGCCCATTCCATTCACTATTTCTACTTGGACTGGTCAATACTAACACACCTTTACTTTGTCAGCATTATTCTTATTTTAAAAAAAAGATGTTTGATTGACATACCATTCTTGTCATTTACACCAGAGACCTGCCTATGCCCCCATGACTTTCTCCAGAATGTCTCGACCCAGCTGGTTTGTGGCAGGCCATCAACAAGATTGCTCTGAGTATCTGAAGTACTTACTGGACCAAGTCCATGAGCAGGAGCGATCACGTCAGAAGAAGGAGAAACTAGCCCAGGAGTCAAAAAATGCCAACAGTGGCGACCAAACTGATACAGAGACAGCTACTACTGTAGATAGTTCCAGGGAGTCACATGTGATACAATCGTTAATAGAAGACCATTATGGAGGGATGATGGTGACTACTGTGATGTGTTTAACCTGTAAAACCAAGTCCTCTCGTACAGAGGAATTCAATGATATCCCATTAGCCTTCCCGGAGTATAAACCGACAGTCAACCAGGACAAGGGAGATAAGTCTGATACAGTGTCAAGTACAAAGTGTTTACACCTTAACGACCTGTTACAACATTACCTGAAGCCAGAGATGTTGACTGGGGACAATCAGTACTTCTGTGATAAATGTGGCTCACTCCAGGATGCGGAGAGGAAAATCTCCATCACTCAGCCCCCTGAACATTTGATCATCTCTCTACTAAGGTTCTCCTATGATCCGAAAATCCATGCAAGGTCAAAGATCTTTCAAGAGGTCAAATATCCACGTACCCTGATTGTACCCAAGGATCAGACGTCAGAGACAAGGAGTGACAACCCCAGGCAGTCATTGAGGAGTGCTGTGTCTCGACAGATAGAGAAGTGTGGTGTGAACACCACGAAGGGGGAGGTGTACGGACTTAATGCGGTTGTGGTACACTCAGGGACTTCCTCAGAGTCCGGCCATTATTACACATATGCACGCCATTCACTGTTCCAGGATCCAGAGGCTGTGATGGAAAATTTGTTGGAGTGTACAGATGAGGACAACATAGACTTCCTCCAGGACAAGTGGTACTCGTTTAATGATAACCGTGTGTCGTACGCTCAGTACAGCTCGTTCTGTAGTGTCACTCAACGCTTCACGAAAGACACGGCCTATGTTCTCTTCTACAAGAGAATCGATCCCCAGAACAGTGAGAACAAGGGAGTGGATCTCAATAAGTCTATAAAACTGGCAGAAGTTGATCCTCCCCTCCAAGACAGGCTGAGACAGCTGGTCAGCAAAGATAATGCTCAATATCTACAGGTAAACATACACTTAACATCAAAGTGTAGTCTTGTATGTATACCAGAGTATTTTGTTTGTTGTACATGTCCTTGTGTACAAAAATGTGATGTTAAGACTTGAAACATAGGAGGAAAAAGTCTCACACAAAAATGCAAGTTGTATGTACAAATATCTACAAGTAATGTACCAAAACGTCCAGAAGATCTCTACATTTGTCACATGTTGTACTTTTTGCAGGAACAGGAAATGTCCGAGCTGAAGCGTGCTTCCAGGAAGAGGCCAGTCTCCCAGACCACGTCGTCATGGTTCTACAAACAGGACGAGGATCAGGGACCCCCGGGCAGCTGTGGGGGTTCCTCATTCAACAGCAGTGGACCAAGATTTGTGTTTTAATTCAGGACTTTTGCAATGTATTTATAAAATATGTCTAAGGTAGAGTGAGGACATTCTGTGTCCTTGGTGCCAACTTTTTCCCTCATTACTGCTAATGCTCACAAATTTATTTTCAAAACATGATTTTTCCCCCATTAAATATTATTTTGTTTTTCTAAAATGATACATTTAGTATTCAATTCATTAATGAAACATTTAACTAATTATTAAGTTGATATGTACATAAAAATTGTCCGATTACTTGTCATAAAGCTTGATATATACTCTTGTTGCTTACTCCACATGTTACTGTGATTATCACATGCTTTGCTTCATGTGTATAATATTCTTGTTTCCAAGGATTGTTCATTCGACTGAATTTTAATTGAAAACAAACCTGTGTGTCTGTGATATTATGTTAGCCCTTTCAGTTATACTGCAACAGTACTGTTATTCCCACTGTTCTTCCTGCACATCAACATCCCTCTGATAGACCTTGCAACTTTGAAAAATATTTAATGGTTCTCTTTACCAATGACAAATACCTATGGTATTTCTTGGTTTCATCTTGCTTCCTGATGTCATGTCCATATCAGGAGTATCCCCTTATGTCATTCCTCAGCTGGTAGCTTCCTTTAGAGAGTATTGAGTGATGTTTCTTGTAAATGTGTCAGCAGTTAGTTCCCTTTAAGGACTGTTTCTCGTCATGCATCATCATTTATTGTCCTATAAGGCATTTCAGTAGATTGTTATCTTTGAAGAGCCTTTCCTGTCATGAATCAGCAGTCAGATCCTTTAAGGAGCCTGTACTGTCATATATCAGCAGTTAAATCCTATCACTGAGTTTCTTTTGTCAAATATCAGCATTTAATATTTCCCTGAAGGAGGCTTTTATGGTTTAAATCAGCAGTTAGCTTTATTCTACCAAGTCTTTTTTATGTCATATTTCAGCAAGTTACTTCATTGGTGCACATTAATCTACATTTAGCATGAAATGTATGTATGAATGCAATTATATTAAAATCTTTAATTGCAATAATTTTTTTTGTTTTTACTGAAGGAATCAATATTTTATACGTTATAGCATAATATGGGGTAGTCAACACTTACAAACGGTTTATAAAAAAATAATCATAAACTGTCCTAAGTTCTGTAATATTCATATATATTACTGTTTGTATACTGACTTGTCACTCTCTACACGGACCTGGCATGTCACTTTACAATGCCTGAGAAGTCAGCAAACTGACACACTGTTGCTGTGAAGTAATTGACAATCCAGCAAACTGAATATAATTACTGTAAATAGAAATGGAAGGAAAGTCAACCTACTTTCACAGCCCACTAGCATCAGAATGCAAAAACCATGGGGCCAGGGTAGTGATTGTAATAGATCGCCTGAGGGATTCAGTTGATCTAATTTAGAAAACAAAACAAAAACCATACTTCATATTTATTTTTCATAAACTTATAATTTATACAACTTCAAAATGATATATACTGTAAAATGATTGCAAGCATTAAAAAATAATAAACCACCAAAAATACATGTATAATGAAGCTGTATCAGTCACCATCTGTAAAAGCTTTTCTTTCTAATATTTTAAAATGCAGACATCACAATGATATTCAAATACTGAAAAAAAGAAGAGAGAGAGAGAGAGGAGAGAGAAATAATGTGGATCATGCTATGTCCCAAACTTTGAACAGAAATTAAATAATTCAGTGTCTTCATTGACCTTCTTTACACAATGAATGATCCTAAACTTTACAACCTATTTGATAGCTCTTTTGAGTGTAAATGCTACACTCTTCAAGAATTGAGGAATGTAATCAAAAACAGAAGGACAAACTCAACTGATCTACAAGCTTTCAAACTCTCTACAGGTATTTACATGTTACTTAATTATAAGACCTAAAAACTTTAAATTTCAATGTGCTCCACCGTAATTTGTAAAACATCTTTTATTTATATCCTGCAGTAAATGGGTTGTCTCCCCCTTTGAGGTTAATGTCCACATATTTATCTCCCTTTCCTTTTTGTAATAGTTGTAACTTTATGGTGGGTGGTTCAACAGATGACTTGTCCGTCTTTGTTAGATCCTCGGCATTTATGGCCGAGAGACGAATCACACAGCCTTTCTCAATCAGCTGTCTCTCATGTGCCATTGCCAACTGGGTCACCACACGCCTTTCAACCTAAATGTCATATCAAAATAATTTGATAGTTTCTGTACCTTAGAAATAAAGAACTAAGTTAACTAACATATCTGAAGAATAAACAAATTTGTTAATTTGCAAATCGAGTTTATTTTGGTGCTTGTATTATGTCAGCTATTATGTACATCATATTTAATTGAGTGAGCATTATATTAGTGCTTTTATTTTTTTCATCATAACAAACCTCATATTTAATGGAGCGAGCACCGTAGTGGACATCGTAACCATCAGCCAGTACATCCACGACATTGTGGTCCCACACCAAGGAAATGTCATGTTTCTTTTTGGCCTATTTGATAAAATCCTAAATTCAATTCAACTCTACCCTCTTTTGCTACTACATGTACATATATGCTTAACTTTGAATACTGTCTAAGCAGAGATGATAAAATTACCATTTACATACAACAACATATTAATAAATATGTCAATATCAAGTAAAAGACTGAATCGGATGAATACTATGTATTTATGAATTGTTCTTCTATCAATCTTCTTGTAACAACAATTTTGACGTTGCATGGTGTTGAAAGCAGTCTTCAACTTCAACTTCAATGTGTGTACTCGCTAAAATCCATGGTGGACATTTATTGGCGAGGAAACTATGTACATGCGTGCAGTGGAATGACGGTGTTCAAATGTAAAAATGGTTAATCCTTAATGTATATACACTGTACAGGTCACTGTATGTATCTTAGTATGCAGGGTACGGTAAGTGGTCCAGGGCTGGAGGTTCTAAACCATTGACAAGTAAATTAAAGTATTTCATGACTTGTGATCCTAATGACAGTTTCAACACTATATCACTGGGATACTTACCTGCTCTGACCAGTACTGTAATTCCTTTGTCACCAATTTGCTCAACTCTGACCGAGAAAATGGCAAGAAGTACACAATCTCGTTGATTCTTCCCAAAAATTCATCACGTCTGAATGCCCTCTATGAAAAATAAAAAGGTTCAAGGTTCAGCAGATTACTGGTAAATACATATTTTATAGGAAGCCCTCATACCTCTTTACATTGACTTGTACCAATCCTACCTTTAAAATAGGTCGAACAACATCATCTTTAAACTTTCTGGATATGGTGATTCTCTCTGCAGCTTCCAAGTCCTCTAAAAAAAAGATAAAAAAAATCAAAGTTCTAGCTAAATCTTTAAAGGATAATAAACAAATTTCAACCCTCATAATACATATTTTGGAATATAGTCTTGATTTTTTCTATAGAACTTTATTATACATGTAATTACACTTGAACTTTATAACCATTAATTCAAGCAATGTACATAAAGACTGTCTCACCCAGTTTTTGTGCATCCTTGTGTTTGTTATACTCTGCTGCCTCTGCCCTCAGTTGTAACGCATGACCTGCAATGACCTCGCTGGCAAGGTTAGAGGTCATGATAAAGATGGCATCTTTACATTCAATGGTTTTTCCCTTGCCATCTGTCAGTCGACCCTAAAAAATGAAGCATCCAAATAAAACTCACAAGTCTTTTCTAGCTTTAGACAATACAGTATTTTACTACCTATTCTTTGCTTTTTAATGTGATATATCTAATAATCAAGAAATATAGGATACTCCTTGTATAGAGATAGGCTGCTAATATTCATGTACCAGTACTATTTACTGTTCATGGGTGAAATTAACACGAACATTTTCTTTATAACAAACTTAAATAAATCAAAATGACCTTGACTTTAAGGTCATGGCACACGACCTCATTGACATATATAAATTCATGAAACAAATGGAAGGATCCCAGGATCTCAGGATCTCATACAAATAACATGAACAAAATTAATAATGATTTAAATCAATAGGATCCCAGGATCTCATACAAATAAAATGAACAAAATTAATAATGATTTAAATCATAACAAAATGTGAACCCTGAAAAGGGGGGTGGGGGGGGGGGGGGGGGGGGTGGGGGGTGAGGGTGTTTAAGTGTGTGTATAGATCAGAGAAAACTTGGTTACCTCATCAAACAACTGTAACATGATGGTCAGGACATCTGGGTGGGCCTTCTCCACTTCATCAAACAGAACCACCGCATTCGGACACTCTGTTAGCTTCTTGGTCAACTGACCTCCCTCCTCATGGCCCACATAACCGGGTGGTGAACCAATGAACTTTGCTACCTGTTGATTAATACAGGTTTCAAGTGACCAATTGCAATCAAAATTAAAATACATGAAAATGTTCATTAGTGACTTTGTTTAATTGTGTTGTAAAACCTGTTGGTGTTTTTTTTGTTACTAAAAATACAACAAAAATAGGGGAATTGATTTTATCTATATGAACCAATTCTTGTTCAGATAAAACGGATGTAGTTCCATTGGTAATTGTCCTACTGTGAAAAATAATGTTCAGGTATATATAATATCAAGTTCATCATGATGTAAATTTTTAGCAAAATCCTCCAACATAAAGCCATCACAAACAATGATGCATTACATTAACTTTCACTGTAGAAGTTGTTATAATTATTAGCAAAAAATGTTACAATACCCGGTAATATCCAATATAAAATTGCTTACTTCATGCTTCTCTTGGTACTCTGACATGTCTATACGTATAAAACCCTGGGGAAAAAAAACTCTTTATAAAACATTTTAAAACTCTACAAGATCATTGACATTATCTTATTACATGTACATATAAAACTTACCACACATTTTTTGAACTTAAAATCAATTTACCTTCTTTACATCTTTATGAAGATACTTGGCAGCTTGCTTGGCTAACTCTGTTTTTCCTAGAACAGGGCAAGGATACATTAGTAATTAACAATTTAGCATACCTGGATACAATCACATTTAAAACCATATAAATAATCGATAAATTGATACCAACAGGTTTCTTGACATTTTTAAGCTTGGTCAAGGTCCTATAGAATTTGGAAATTTTGATACATCAAATGTTTAGGTTGGGAATTTCTGATATTAGGACTGTCTATTTGATTTTCTTTCCTTTACACGTGTCTTACTTTGAATTTATTGAGCAAAAATTGGGAGCATTTACCACATTTTCATTAGTGATTGGATCTGGTGTCAAGAGGAGGACCCAAAATAAGTCAGGATAACCCATTTAAACACACTGTTTCATTAGTGAGATTTGTTTGAGGACTCACCTATTCCAGGGAAGCCTGAGTATTGAAGACTCACCTATTCCAGGGAAGCCTGAGTATCGAGAACTCACCTATTCCTGAGGAGCCTGAGTATTAAAGACTCACCTATTTTTGAGGAGCCTGATTATTGAGGACCCACCTATTCCTAAGGAGCCTGAATATTGAAGACTCACCTATTTCTGA
>WFKH01011581.1:64191182-64205789 GCA_016163765.1 Magallana hongkongensis | reverse complement strand
ATACTGTTCTGTGTTGTAAAACCCTTTTTCAACAAACTTTAGTGCTAAAACAGAAGTTATTGTGTATCTTTTCTTGACTAGATTCACTCAGAAGATTCATAATACAATTATACATGCAAATATAAAAAATAAAACAGAAATAAAACATTAAAAACATGCAGATGATGCAACCTTAAAAGTTAGTACTTCTCGATATACATTCTTTGAAGAGAGTTTTTAAAGACTGTTCAATCTTTTGGTAATCGTGCTATATCTAAGGTAAACACAACACAGTGTTAACCTCTTGGACATCTTACAGACAGACATATTGATGTCTGTGATGTCATCATTACTTCTTATGCTGTTAGATTCTAGGCATTCTTGTTTGACACAAAAAGAAACAAGAGGCCCATGGGCCACATTGTCCACCTGAGCAACAATAGTCATGATAAAATCAGCTTAATGGAGTCATAATACACACTATCTGGACAATTTAGTATAATACATGTAGATCCTGTATAATTAAAAATCCATTTTTCCCCCTGTATATTCTTATGTTTATAATCAAGTCCCTTTTCTAACAGGATGATTTTATAGTCATGTTGAGCATTGCAGTTCTCAAAAAGATCCTAAACAATTGTCTATATATGGGATATAAACCTACATCAAAGTCTGAACCCCTTGTGAGGCCCAAGAATCGTCCAGGGGCCAAAGTGTAAACAATTTTAAAGAATCAGCAACATGTCAAAATGCTTGCATATAAGTAAACCCATATATTATAACATTTCAGTTTTTGTGAATAATTAAAATGTTTTCCTTTGTAAAATTGGATCTCCAATGTGGCCCCACCCTACTCCTCAAGATTTTGATTTTAACGAATTCAAATCTACACTATCTAAGGTTGCTTTCACTAAAGTTACAGCTTTTTTAGGCAAATTGTTTTTTAGATTTTTCTCTATATATTCCTATGTAAAAATTTGTCCCCCCCCCCCCTGTTGTGACCCCATCCTACCCCTGGGGATCATGATTTGAACAAACTTGAATCTACACTACCTGACGATGCTTCACACTATGTAAAAATTCGACCCTCCATTGTGGCCTCACCCTACCCCTGGGGATCATGATTTGAACAAACTTGAATCTACACTACCTAATGCTTTCACACAAGTTTCAGCTTTCCTGGCTGATTGACCTCTGAGAAGAAGAGTTTTAAAGATTTACCCTATATATTCCTATGTAAAAATCGACCACCCATTGTGGCCCCACCCTACCCCTGGGGATCTTGATTTGAACAAATTTGAATCTACACTACCTGAGGATGCTTCCACACAAGTTTCATCTTTTCTGGCCAAATGGTTTTTGAGAAGAAGATTTTTGAAAAATACCAACAATTTTCAATGATTTTTAATTATCTCTCTTTGAAAGAGGGCATGGCCCTTCATTTTAACAAACTTGAATCCCCTTTACCTAAGAATGCTCTGTGCCAAGTTTGGTTGAAATTGGCCAATGATTCTGGAGAAGAAGTCGAAAATGTAAAAAGTTTACAGACAGACAGACGGACGGACAGATGGACGCCGGACAAAAAGTGATTAGAAAAGCTCACTTGAGCTTTCAGCTAAGGTGAGCTAAAAATATGATTTGAATTGAAGGGAAACTTTTAATGCCTTTTGATCCATAAAAAATGTATTACATTCAACCCTTCAGATAAATAAGATAAATCTTGAATACTTACCATAGTATTGAAAGGGTACTAGCATTTTAAAAATATGATAACAGTTATATGTATATAATGAGTAGACAAATTCACAGTTTTCAAACTTTTTTATTGTTATTTTGACAAGGTATGTAGCAACAATTCAATCTTTTTATGGAGTTTGACATAATGTACACTGGAAACTAAAAACATCTTATTGTACTTTTTTATATTTTAGGCATATCAAAAACTGAAATCAATTTCAAAACATTCTTGTGAAGAGACATGACTTTGATATTGACTTTTATTTTCTAAACCAAACATATTCAGAGGAAAAATTATAGAACTTATTAATCTTCATTATTAAAATAAAGAAATAACTGGCTATCTTGATTCTGTATATCTAGTAGATATAGTAGATGTGTTAATCTTTTAATAATGAAATTTTTAAAAACAAGAGAGGTTTGTGAAACACTTATGCCCCCCTCCTTGGACATACATTATAGGGTGCACAAGCCTTTATTATGCGCAGTATACATTATGGGCAGTATACATGAAAATGAAATTGACTTATTGAACTTAAAATCAATAGTGCTCATCTACCGGTCCAGAGATAATGAACGGAAAGCAAATAATTGGAATTTTTCTAAGTCCAAGGGGCATAACTCTGTCAAAAATTGCTCAATCGTACCAAAAACATACTAGTAACTTGACCTAGATATTCTTTGGATAAATCTGCATACCAAATTTCATTTCAGTATGTGCAACCTCTGCAAAGAAAATGAACGGAATCTGCAAATAACTGGGATTTTTCTTAGTACAAGGGGCATAACTCTGTCAAAAATTGCTCGATCAAACTTGACCTAAATCAAACTTGACCTAGATATTCTTATGATAAATCTGTATAAAAAATTTCAATTCAGTATGTGCAACCTCTGCGAAGAAAATGAATGGAAACCGTTGGTGGACCGACCGACAGACAGACAGCAGCAAGGCAATATGCCCTCCGCTCTTCGAAGGGGGGGGGGGGGGGGGCATAAAACCACAGATATTAAACTAAACATCATTGAGATGGTTTCATCTTAAAGGGCGCATGCTTAATAAAGGACATTAATATGAAAATCATTTTAGAGAACATTGGTTTGACCTTAACCTCTGACTTGGAAATTGAGTGAAAGATCTTTGCACACCCCTTATCCAACAAGCACACTAAGGCCAAGCAAAGAAAGAGTCCGGACAAGGATTTTACACAGATGTCTGCTATGACATTGACCTTTGACTAAGAAAATTGGTTTAATGTCACTGCACACCCCTGAAATAGAGGCAGTCTTTAGGTCCTTTTATCTAGAAACTTGGTTCAAGGTCACCATACACCCAAAAAATGGAGGCAGATTAGGCTAAAGGGAAAAATTGGATTTCAAAGACATCAGCTGTGACCTTAATATTTTTGCTAGAAATTTGGTTCACGGTCACTGCACTCCATCTACCCAAAAGTACTCTTTATGTTATGTATGAGTCAGATTGGACCAATGGAAGAGAATATATGGTCTAAACAAGGATTTTCAGATGTTTTATTTGACCTTGACCATACCCCTGGAAACTTGATTGAAGGTCACTGCACACCATCTACCCAAAAGTGGGTAAATATAAGCCAGATTGGACCATGGGGATAGGAAATATTCTCCAGACAAATGATGTGGGATGGACAGAAAGACTGATAAGTACATATAGTGCACCCGCAAAACAAAGCCCTGATTAAAATTCAAATTTATTAAAACAACAAGTGCAAGTGTTGTACTATAACAACTTAAGTGGGGAGACAGCCTAGCTGATCTGTCCACTTACCAGCAGCCACTGTGTTAATTGCACCGTCCTGACCAATGATGTGCTCCCTCAGCCTCTGCTCCAGGGGGAACTTCCTCCTCTCCTCTGCTGCCTTCTTCTCCTTCAGCTCCAAAAACTAATTAATGAGACACTGACATTTCTTAAGGTCATAAAAACTTAAAAATCTATCCATCGGTAATATGATGTATTTGACAGAAATTACCTTTCATTAATATTACTTTCAACAAAATTGTTCCTACTTTTGTTTCTGCTGTTGATAAGACAGTTTGTAAAGTCTGGTTTTTTGTGTAGTCAATTGGTTTGTGGCCATTAATATTTTCGAGTGTGGGATCTGCACCTATGAATGAAATTGGTTATATAACCAATATAATATTTACTCAGACATATATCTGGTGATTAAGTAAAAAAATGAATTATTCACACCTCAACTTGAAACTCGTATATAATTTACAAGAGAAAACAGATTTTGAAACTGAATTTAACCATAGACAATAAATACAACCGTACTTATTCAAGACATAAATTTGTAATTTTGGTGAGAAATGTTTCTAATGCTTTGTCAAAGTGAAAAGAAATATTTGTCTCTAAAAACTCAAAGTTTGTCAAAATTATGAAATTAAGAAATATTTCTGAAGGCACAAACATTTACCTGCATCCAGAAGCAGTTTGACAATGGTGAAGTCCTCCATGAGCACTGCGTAGTGTAGAGGTGTGCATCCCTTAAAGTTAGCTCTCTGACTCAGGCGGTCATTGAACTCCTCCTCCCTCACCATTAACACTACAGCAGAGTTACAGTGAAAGTCAGATAAAACATGTGGTTTGTATGCCAGTCAAAACCATTATAGACTGCAATATGACAGATGTGCAATTACCACTCATTGGGTCAAATTTTTGTTCCCTGGCAATAGCGTAATACGTAGAATATTCATCTCCAATGTTGGGATCAGCACCTAACCTCAGTAAAAGCTCCAAAAGTCTTAAAAACAAGACAAAACTAACATAAATATCATACTTAATTAACTTCCTTTTATTGAATCATAAAAAAAGCTACCATTCACTGGATATATAGTACCCCAAACCTAAAATTAGTTTCCCTTGCAGGATAAAGTATATTAAGATTTAAGAAGGGAGGGTTTATTACTCAATTATAGAATATTAAAACCTATTAAAAATTAATTAAAATTTAATATACCGAGTATCTTGGTTTATTGCAGCAACATGTAGCGCAGTCCATCCCAGCTGATGCCTGCAGTTCACATCCACTCCGCCCTTTATGAGTCTTATAAAATAAATGAATGTGAGAATATTTGGCAGATGCTGCATATTAGTTATCAAAATGTCAGATTTGTGAGGTACTATATCAGTATATGTGTACCTTTCCACTTGTGCATAATCTCTTCTTTTTGCACTAGACAGCAGCTGAGCAGCATCTAAAACACAACGTATCTCATTAATAAAGTGGTCATGATTTCACCTACACTGAATATATTTGTATCTCAGGTCAACCCATCTTGATGATGATGGTGATGCAATATTGCAAAATATAACATCATTTACAATTTTCTTGATAGAAAATATTACTTTTAATAGAAACATTGAAAGCCTCTTTTATTTTACCATTCTTGGATCCATTATAACACAAAGCAACGGCGCAAACAATGACATTCGTTCCAACCACGTGTTTCAGTTTGACTTTGCTTGCAATATATTGTAAAGTCAAACGAAATTTGTTCCAATTGAAGGCCTGTAGGTTATTGCTTGTTGGAATTCCATCTCCTGGTATTTTCACTTTCCTAAATCGTGGTCTATTTCGAGAAATAAAACTTAAATAGTTCCGAAAGAGCTGTCTGCTAGAAGCCATCGTAACTCAGTGGGTCCTTCTACTTTCACTTTGATATTTTACGACAACACAGGTGCGGATTATTTCTTAAATTGCAAGAGATGCATAAAGATGAATAAAGTGTTATTTCAGCAAGTGAATTTGTGTATTAAACTGCTATTTCAATATAACTCAAAGCGAAAGATGTCGCAATTAAGAAACAGAACCGTTTTTGGTACCATCAGCTGTTTTGTCTCACTAATTGTCTTGTGACAAATTGCCTGTACAAAGAGTACTGAAGGTATATTTTCAAAATCTGCTGATTATAACCTATATATGTATTTACGCAATGAAAAAGACTTCAATGTTTGTGATATTTTTTTTTTGTTTGTTTGCATGTCTGCATCAGGTCCAGCACAATCTCTTGATTTAGCTATGTAGCTTGAAGCTATATAGCTTAATAAAGCTATTCAGAATAGCTTGATTGAGCTATTTTGTCATACATTTTTCTTAAATGTGTATTTTTTTCAGCATGTATACAAATCGACCTTTAGTGCAGTTATAGTTCTCAACTTTGAACTGTTCTGTAAACAATGCATGCATGTAATTATTACTATAGAAAAGATAACTCATCAATTTGTGTCTCTTTGAAAGACTTTGCACTTAAAGTTCTAAAAGTTTTGGGGCAATTGATTCATGACCACACAGTTACTTCTTGAATGAAATATAAAGGAGCTGGTCAGCTATGGTAAACAAGATAATTGATTGGTAATAATTGGACACAATGTAAAGAAATCATACTTATCCATGCCTCACTGCACACAAGGCAATGGAAATATATTTTTGCTTAAAAGTGTTCAAAAGCAGCAATGTTAAAACTATTTTTAATTAGGGTTGCTTTTTTGAATGGTCCGTGGTATATATATGAGTGGTAATTAACTTGCGATATTTTGTATATTTCTGATAATTAACATTTTTTGTGAAAAACTGCATATAAAAAGCTATAATTCTGAATAGCTTTATTAAGCTATATAGCTTTTTCAAGCTATATAGCTAAATCAAGAGATTGTGCTGGACCTGTGTATGGATAGTTGAAAACATACATGAAGGTTATAAAAATCATTGTAAATCCTAGAATAGAGGGTTTTTTTTTATGACAGATGAGGCTAGTAATTCTTGACAATTATGACAAAGTCAGTGAGTGGGCTGCTAAGTACATCAGGAGAAGAATCATTGATTTCAATCCAGGACCAGACAAATATTTCACTCTAGGGCTACCAACAGGTAAATACATATATATAGTGCCTTGATAGACCAAACTTAATCATATTTTTTAAATGCTAGAGAACTCGTACCCAATAAAGTTGTACCTTGGAGAACTTTAACTCTACTGCATTGGTTCAAGTTCTTCGGGAGATTGAAGAACTTAACTGTACCCGCATAGTAGGGAACATGGTGATCGAAGTACATGCAACTTCTCAAAGAAAACTTCTCAAAGAAAACTAATAGTATACCCAATATATATGTGATTGTCACATTATAGTTATCAAAATATTTCTGCCTACATGCACACATTGACAAGTTCAAACAAAAAACAGGTTTTCATGATCAGCACAAAATATAGTATACTGCTATTAATACTGTAATTGTGAGCCCTACTCTTTTCTAATTATACCCCACGCAACGAAGTTACAAGGGGTATATTTTTTTTTGACTGGTCTGACAGTCAGTCCGTCAGTCAGTCAGTCAGTCCATCGGGCCTGTTTTTTTGCAAGCGCAACTTTTATAGGCATTTAGGACACAATGTGTAGATGTGCATGTTACCAGGATATTCCGTTTTCTTTCTTTTTCTGGGAATTTTGCCCTTTTGAACTTAAAATTTTGGCCATATATTGAATAAAGTAATGAACAGTTTGTAAGTGCAACTCCTCTTAAAACGCTGCATGGAATTTAGTGAAACTTTGAAGGCATTTAGGACACAATGTGTAGATGTGCATATTACCAGAAAATTCTGATTCCATCATTTTTCTGGAAATTTCGACCCTTTTGAACTTAGAATGATTTTAGTTCTTAAAGACAAAGGATTAGATGTGCATATTTGCAGGAAGTTTTTTGCTAGTTATGTCCTTTATTAAATTATTTTTGGTATTTAATTCATAACTTGCCATTCATCATTTGTATCAATATCAAGTAATAGAGGAGTGTGGGGTATTTGAGCTTGGTCACTTTTTCTTTCATTTATTATTCATTATCACTAGATTACATTTATAATATTTTGGTTTTTTTCCCACAGGAAGCACACCATTGGGGACCTACAAAAAGCTGATAGAATTTCACAAAGCTGGAGCACTGAGCTTTAAGTATGTCAAGACATTCAACATGGATGAATATGTAGGTCAGTGAAAGCTTCATGGAGTTTGTGATACCATATTTAAGGTACCTCACTACACCCAGACTTATACTTTTTAAGACACATCGTCACAAGATGGCGATTTAAATGTTTTGTTAAACTGTTTATATCGTTCAATTCGGTTGTATATCGTCGTAGCTCAGTGGTTAAAGTATTGGGTTTCTGAACCGCAGATCATGAGTTCGAATCCGCCTGGAGCTTTTGTTCAAGTTTACTGAATTAAATATTCTAAAATGTAATTTTTCATCCAAAATTGCACATTTTTTGGCCTATTTGACTTAAATACTTTTTATCCATTATGATATCTATCATAATCAAGTAATTTTCTGCTGATTTGAGAAAATATTTCAAGGTGTAGTGAGCCACCTTAAAAAGGGCTATTTTTCCATGTTTTGAATTCATCCAGTTGTTTGTAAAGGAATATAATTCACCATTTTGAATTAGACCTGTTATTATCACCCATAGTCAAAGATGGCAACAGGGCATCTTTGCCTGCCAAGGGTTTATAGCAATCTGCTCCTCTCCTCTCTGTAGAGGAGAGGAGCGAATCATAAACCTTTGGCTAGCGAAGATAGCAACTGGGATGAAAATAAAAAGGAGCAAATGTTGCCCTTGTCCCCAGGTTAACAGGTATGTGACTGTGTGTGTGTGAATATATCGGGTCTCAATAGCTCTGTGGTTAGAGTGCTGACACAGAATACCAGATGCTCTGGGTTCGATTCCCTGTTAAGACTTGACTGTTCATAAACTGTTACAACCTTATACAGTCTACTGAAAGATCTGAGGGATTCAACAATAACCAGGTAGATTAAAAGATAATTATGATTGCAAGAATTTTTTACATGCTTTGACAATTATTGTAGCCCTTCCCAGGGAACATCCGGAAAGTTATCATTCCTTTATGTGGAATCATTTCTTCAAGCATATTGACATACAGCCAGAAAATGCCAATATTTTGGATGGCAATGCCACAGATGTCAAACAGGAGTGTGAGGATTTTGAAAGGAAAATCACAGAGGCTGGAGGCATCGAGCTGTTTGTAGGAGGTAAGGAAATAACAAACAACAATTTCTTCAAAATATAACAATAATTGTTACTTTTATCAGACTGCATGTCTCAAAAATCAAAACAAAGAAGAGAGAATCAGATGAGTCATTGCTAGATATCTATGGGTAATCATGTCTCGCATTGGTAATTATTAAAAGATGTAATCATCTGGGAGCATTTTCTCCAATTTATATCTAGGCTTGCATGAATATCAAGCACTTAACGATAATAGTTCTTGTAACTTCACACTTCTTTGACAATTTTTTATAAGAAATTTAGAAATCACAGTGATTTCATGAACTAAATACAAACCAAAATGTAAATGCATCATGATCAATTAACAGCTCACATCAGCTTACATTTATGGTTTTGTTAGGAATTGGACCGGACGGTCATATTGCGTTTAACGAGCCGGGCTCCAGTCTGGTGTCTAGGACCAGGATTAAGACCCTTAACAAGGACACCATTATGGCCAACGCTCGTTTCTTCAACAACGACTTGTCTAAGGTTCCGCAGCAGGCTCTGACTGTAGGGGTGGGGACAGTAATGGACGCCAGGGAGGTAGGTTGATGTCAAGTTGATAATTCACTCTCTTTTACTGTCAACACACTCCATTTGTCAACTCCTACTACTGACAAAGAAAGTTTAAATTGGAAATGCTAGATAAAATTACATTCTAGAGCTGTTAAGAAAGGAAAGCTATGATGGTAGATAACAACTGGCAAGAAGCAACTTTTGTCAAAAATGTAATCTTTTCTTATAGTTATCTATAAAAAAAATATTAAATTAGTACAAGCCAAGTTGGCCCCTCCACTTTTTGTCTGGACCCTTTACTTATTGTCTCGCCCCTCCACTTTAAAAAACTATGCCACATGCCTGAACAATCAGTGTAGGATTTTGTATTTTTGACAGGTGATGATTTTGATTACTGGAGCCCACAAGGCCCTAGCCCTCCACAAGGCCATAGAGGAGGGGGTGTGTCACATGTGGACAGTGTCTGCCTTTCAGCAGCACCCCCGTTCCATATTCATCTGTGACGAGGATGCCACTCTAGAGCTGAAGGTCAAAACGGTCCGGTATTTCAAGGAGTTGATGTCCATCCACAACGAGCTGGTAGATGACCCTGTGAATGACAAGATCAAAGGGGTCAAGGCCAGCTAGGTGTCTCACCACATGGAGGGAGGAGAAATCCACAGGGAAGGCCCCAGATAATGACTGCACGTCCATGTTGTTGGGATGTGTTGGCTAGTCCTGTTAGACTTTCCAGATCATTTGGTGCTTATTGCTGGTAGAGCTTAACAATTATTCTTAGATTAATTATTAATTAATTAATTACATTAATTATTATAGTTTATATATTCATAGATATGTTTATTTTATTCTTAAACATGAAAATTATGTTGACTATTATTTTTATAAGTTATATGCCAGAGTCATTTATGAATTACCTCAAATTAAAAGCAGCAATATATATATGGTCAGAAATGCATTTAGATTAATGTTCTTATTTGCTTGCTATGTTCTGTGTGAAATTTATCAAGTTAATATTTTTGTCAATCTCTAGCTACCTGTTCACATTAAGATCTGATTTCCTTACCTCTACATGTGCATTATTCTGACTTTCATAGTTTCCAATTCATTTAATATGGTCTTAACATCTTATCAGCTGTATCTATTGTAATAAGAACAAACAGGTTGTAAACATTATAGAGAACACATACAGAAGATGTTACCTCCAATGTATACAAGTAAAAACTACATTGCCAGTGCTTTTACCAGTACATAAATATATCTGTGTATAACTTAGAAACAGATCTACTATAATTCAGGGTAAAGAGTCAATGTATCAATGTGGAAATTTGTGTATCTTTGTAATAGTTGTGGGAGAAAAAAGGTTCTTCTTTTTTAATAGGTATTCTCAATTCTAATTTTTTATAACCTCATAAAAGAGAAAACTCTTTTTAATATATATATATATGAGAAATTATTCTTATCAGCTGTTTGTAAATGGTGGCCAATATGAAAAGGAAATCATAATGTAAATTTTTTCATTGAATTGAATACAACTTTAGCACTTGAACTAGTACATTCCAATCTCATGAATCAGTGCTCTCATGTGTAGTTTGATTTTTGGAAATATTCCAATTGTGGAGTTGTATGAATGTATCAATAATTTCAATAAATTAGAAAATATTTCAATTTGATGTTTATTCGATTGACCAAACCTATCGGAACTTGTTTAATGGACACCTACAGACTTGGAACTCTCGTTATACTTCATTGATTACTACTGTGAATTGATGAACAAAACAAAATACACTTATTTAAAAGATACAATATTTAAATGTTCAATAATTTTATCATTGGCACAAATAATGCACTGTTGGGGCACCAGCAGGGTTTGCATCATTATACCAAATTAAAACGTAAAAATGTTAATAATTTAATCGTACAATTGCTCAAAATTATCCAAATGTAAATAATAAGGAATAATTCTTTGAATATTAACTTTAAGAGGTGATCAAATCTATCATAAAGCCCTTTGGACTTCATTGGATTTGATCGCGCTCCAACCATAATGATGGTTTCATGATACTCAAAGATTGATTCCTTGGGTATTCCTTAATATTTTTCATAATTCCACATTTATCTTAATAAAAGTGAATTCATTTTATCACAGATTTTTGAGATGGATTTTGGATTTTAAGCCTCCTCAGTCCCCCATTTTTATCTCACCAGGAATCCTTTCCCTTTTCCAGCTTATCATACAAGTATGAGAATGGGCACAAAAGAAGTCCAAAATCTCACATAATAAAGGAAAATTTACTGCAGAACATAAAGGCTAGAATGCCATAAAAGATAGAAGTAAAACAAACAAAAAGACTAACAATATAACCATAATTTATTTCAGAGCTCCTTCACTGGAGCAAAAAAAATGTTTACAAGCACAATATATTTGTATTTATCACAGATGACTCAAAAAGCATTCCCATAATATGAAGAAATGACAGACAATGGTTTATCACAATCATATGGTTCGCAAGAATTCAATGTAAATGAAAAATCAGAGACACAATAATTTACATCATAAACATTACCTCCAAAAATTAACACACTATTAAACACTATTCTGGTTTTGAAACTAATTAAAAAAATGCACAGTTATCTAGAGAAATGCATCATTTATAGAAAACTTTCCTCATTTCGAAGAAATATTGTGACAATTGAGATTGTAAGAACAGGAACATTGATCAAACACAAGAACCAGTCATTCCTAAAGACCAACATCCAGGTCACTCTGTAACCAATTAAAATAGGTCATTCAATGAGTTATAAAAGTTGGCCAATATTCCATACATTGGAAGTTCTAAGAAAAAAAATGTTACAAGAGAAACACAAAAAAGTCTGAAATCCCCATATCTAAGAAAGAAAATCTTCTGAAGATCACCGATTTTGAAACCTTTTTTTTCCTTACTATAATAAAAGTGTCTGCTTTATTTTACACATATGTTTACAAAAGCCATATCACATGTATGCCACACATCAAAAATATGTAAAACAAGATTAACATAAAACAGAACTACAATTTCTTACTGGTAATTCCATAATTCACTTAGACAGAAAATAAAAAAATCTGATCAGAGTTATTTCCCCTTTAACCAGATCATTCTTTCATTACATCCCAGCAGATTCATAAAAAAAAGTGTACTTAACAAAATCCCCTCGATGGAGCTTGGGGTTGACTTAAAAGAGGGTGGTAGATGGTTTGAAGTTTTGATTATGTCATTTTTTCCACATCATTGACTTTTACAGGACGGAATGTTTTGTGTAGTCAAAAAGGTTCAGGGATGCCATGATGTTTGTATTTCTCTGTCAAAGCGAATATGATATGCGAGTGCAGAGATTTACACCCAAAGGGACTTAACTTTAGAAGTCTGGACACACACACATCTAATGAAAGGATTCTCATTTCACAATTATGGATTATGTCTGCTTTGGCACAAAAGTGTTTAAAATATCCCCTATACAGGGACGCTGATACATTGTACACGAGCTGATTAAACTATGTAATAAAAATATGTTAATGAACTCTCATACTCGTTCTACATAATGAATTGTGATCACTATTTTGCAATAATATGTTCTATCTTGGGGGCCCTTAAAATATTTTTTCTGTACATAGAACACAGGTTTTTGGTTTTTTTTTTTTTTTTACAAATGCTGATTGAAAATTATCAAATATACCAGAAGCATTATCAATTAGACCCAACAGCTGAATGTACTATCTAGTAATGAATTACATATATAAATGTAGACTTCTTTGACAAACAAGTCACCTATAGCTAGTCCTTATCCATTGAAGTGCACTTTGTTTCCAATAATGTCTCTAAATAAATACTATTAACTCTGAACAGTCAAGACTTCAGCAGTGACTTAATAGAACAAAATTGTCTTCTTGTTGATTTTACAACACATATTTAAATAGAAGCATGGACACATACAATGCTTGCCATATACACAGTAGAAAAGTATTTCTGTGCAGCAATTATTTCATAAACCTTTTAAAATTTAAAATTAACATAAAAAAGAGCAACTATACATGACGAAAAAGAGCAACTATACATGACAAAAGAGAAACAAGTTAGACAGATGACAGCTGGTTGAGGGTTTGAACCACTACTTTCAAACAGCAGTGTAAAAACTAGTGGCAGTGAAAATACCACTGTAAAGCAGAGAAGAGAACACTCAAATGGTTGTCATTTCATGTGTATAAAGCTTATAGCTTATAAATAGAGCTACTCTTCTAAACAGGAGGTCCCCATTTGATTACAAACACACAGTTACAGATGTGCTACAAATAAACTGCGTTTTACTGTACATGTATATCTAAAAAATGTGGTAATTATAAAAAAAAACAGTCAAAAATACATGTCAGGTTTCAGTAAATAAAACTACCAATAGTATACTTTCACTCACAAACATACAATACAGCTACATTTTCACAGGCATTCAGCAGATAAATACAACATATACACTCCCACAATTCACACTCTACTAGTTGGCCCAAATGAAAGACAGTGATTGGTCACAATCAGAGACAAGGGTCAAAAGACCTGAATGAGTGAAGTTTTAGACGAGTCTTCTCATCAATAAAAGAACTTCTCATCAACCATGGCACAAACTCTAGAAATCTGACTCCATGCTTCGTCTAACATCCTAGGATCCTGTCCTCTCCATGCCACCTCAATAATAGGACTCAATGTCAATTACCAGTTTGACTGGCTCTTGCGCCACTACGCTATCGTTGTTGAAGTCCTTGTACTGCCGCCATTACGTATCCTGATATCTGTCTCGGAGGACTGCTGCCCATTTTTTCGAGCCTCATGATCTGAGATTATATCCCCTGTGTCCTGAGTATCTATGGAATGAACCGAGTCCCGGCGAGTATGCTGGCTTTTCTCCCAGAGCTGAGCTTTTACAATGTCATCCGGAAACACTGTTCTTTGGAATATCCGGATCACAAACCTGAAAATATCAAAGTTTATGTAAATCCATGGATCATACCAAACGGGTGCATGAAATGTAATTTTTTGAGTAACATATATATCAATCACTGATAAATATAAGCAATCCTCTTTCTTCAATTTGGTACATGTTCCATATTTCAATTCCTACTTGAAAGGATGAAATGAGGATAACTGAGATTTTCAAGCATAGTTTGATTTTCACATTTAGCCCCTTACTTTGTTTATCTAATTCTGCACTCTGTACCTGTATGTACCCATTGCTGGGTAATCTGACTATGTACCTGTA
>WFKH01011581.1:64162335-64182974 GCA_016163765.1 Magallana hongkongensis | reverse complement strand
GTAGTACCCCCAGCACTGCGGTGTCTGCCCCCTTGGTAAACATGACCAGTTCCTTGTTGTTAGGGTTCCTGGTGATCACAGACATCCGCTTCCTTGTTGAGTCAAACTGTAAGACCTCCAGAACCTCAAACTCTACCTCACCCTCACCTAATGAAATGTCGACAGGTGCAAATTTCAGAAAACATGTTACAGCAAACAAATCCATAGTATGTACTGTAAACCAACTTTTCTTCTTGAAGGCTTTATTTTGCGACTTTCTGGGGATAACCTGGTTTGCAAATACTAATTTTCAAATTTTCTAAGTTTCATTTAGACCCATGTTGTTAATACATGTACAACCATACCACAAGGAATCTTTCGTGGTGAGAAATATTCGCAACGACGAAGCTCTCGCGAAAATTTCTTGCATGCGAATAAAAGTTGGTTTACAGTATAGCAAATAGATATAGTATATTTTTTCTGATGGTTAAATAATTCTTTTTTCGGATATTTTCTATTAAAATATATTCAAATTTTGCTTCTATTTTATAACATCATTACAAAATATATAAAAAACCAAACAAGTTCTCTCAACAGTCAATTCTCCTCCTTGTTAAAATCAATCAGTTTGTAGACTGCATGCTGTACTTAAACATACCTAGTCACCCAGTTAATAACTTTCTTTGCTTTACAGTATATAGAGTTTCATTATTGTAAAAATCAATAAATTGATTACAAGTTTAAGCTAAAGTTATTAATAAAAAAAATTGATTAAGAATTAGCAACAAATATTAAACTAGTACTTGTCCTGTAAGTTCTGTTCATAATCTTGACTTACCGGGCAGCCAGACTCGGACTTTCTCCACGCTGCGTTTCATGAGGCGACATCCGTATGTACACGCTGCTCTCACCAAAGCCAGCTCGTCTGGACTCTCTGCCTCATAGCGAGACTGCTGCGAGCCGTCGGAGATGTAGGAGGACCCTGCTATACTGCCCTCTGACGGTGTACTGATCACAAAATCACGGTTTCTCTCAAAGTCATAGGAATTTGAAATAGTTATTGGAGGAACATTCCCAATGTTTGCATGACCATTGCTTCTTTTCCCTGTTGGGGGCGTCCCGACATCTCTTGGGTTCAGTGGTGGTAGAACTCCTTTCCGTGTCACAGGAGTTTCTGGGAGATTTATCACAGGAGGTTTTTTCTGTGGAGGATCTCCCATCCGACTTAATTTATCCAAGTCATCTTGTGACCGGTTTCTGCCTTTGTAATTCCCTTCCAGAATTGATCCACTATCATCCATCTGCAATGTACATGTAGTTTATCAATCAGCATTATTTTTACAACAATGAGGTAAATACCTCAAAAGAGTTTCTTTTTACCACTCTCCCCCAAACAAAAAAAATCCACCAAACAAAAAAATGTCTAATTTAGATTTTAGTCTAAACTTACTCAAGTTCAAATATTCCAACAATATTCAAAGATTTACTAAATATTGGCTTAAATATTTAAGCAATCAATTCACTTTAAAAAAAAAAAATCCCTAAATTACATGGAAGTAAATAAAGTTATCCTTGTTACTGAAAGTCAATGTCAGAATCTGTCTATAATCCATAATATAAATATATATTCACTCATATCAATCAAATATAACCAAGAAGAAAAACTTAGGGAAAGATGACAATTTGGCCATTCAGGATCCCAGGCCCTGCTGACTGTATGCAGGTCACTTACCAAATCTTCATGAGCGTGATGAGTGACAACCACAGTGTTACAGATAGCCATTAACAAGAAAAACTCTTGAATTCTCTGAGAATTTGGGGAGCTAGTGTCTGGGAGATCCAAGTTCACACTGTTTAAACTCCTGAGACACATCCGTGAGATTTCTCGCTCCAGACCCGGTTCAAGTTTTAGGTTCTCCATAACCTGGTGAGAGAGAGAGAACGTTGTGGAATCAAGGACAACGTAAGCCATGACTTACCGTGTCAACATGAGGGTTTGTGACTACGACAGTATTACACATGGCGATATTCAGGAAGAATTCCTGCACGGTTTTGGAGTGATTGCGTGCAGCTCCAGATACATGCAGGCCCCAGCGACTAGTGAGAGCATTTGTAATACCAGGCTCTAGGTGAAAATCCATTATCTACATGATAACAAACAAGGCATGCAGCTTATTATCTCCCCTGTTCATTTTATAATTTGGAAATTCTTTATTTAAAGATATCAAAATTTCCTAAACTTTCATTTATATAAAATCTTTGGTTTTTATTAATTCAACTTTTTTTAATAGCCTTTTATTGCTTATATTTTAAATTGAAATGGGGTTAATAAAAATTTAAAAAATAAACATATTAGAATTCGCTTCTAATTACATGGGTAAATACAACACAACCAATAGACAAATTAGTTTAAATACTAGTGTAGATAGGAGTTATATAAATTAAAGTTTAACATGTTACAACATCAAAATAATGCAGTCAGGAAGCAAGTGTTCATAAGATCCTTTGTACATGTACTATAATAAGCAAAAAAAGCGTAACTGAAAAATAATTGCGATGTGATTTAAGTGTCAACTGTGTCATTAGTCTTGATAAACCGTGGGGTTTAAGCATGCACGTTTCCTTTTTTTTTTTAGATCATCAGTTTTTTTCTCGCTAACCAAATTTTTACAAAAAGTTTTTCCAATTCTTTTGCTATATAAAATTGATACGCATGTTTCATATATATATGAATATTTCATTCTTCCCTCACATTTTTCTTGAATGTCACCCAAACTAAGATGTCAGTTAGATGTCATCAAATAAAAAGATGCTTGCTGACAAAGCCTGGTGTAAAAGCATAGTCACAAACCTCAAAAGACACTGGTAAACAGGATTAATTGTAAAATTCAATTAAAGTGATAACTAGAAACCCAAAAAAGATATTAATAGGTCACTCCACATCCAGCTACGTGCTGTACGGTGACAGTCACCGCGCCCACCTACCGAGCTGGTCCGGCTGATGTTGGCCAGCGAGTAACGGCTGCCCGTGTCACTGAAGTCATCCTCATCGTACTCTGTGTTAAAACATATCAAAGTCTTTATTAAAATACATATACATGTACTTCCAAATAAAACTTATTAAAAAGCATATCAAAGTCATCATCAAAATACATA
Source organism: Magallana hongkongensis (assembly GCA_016163765.1). Lineage (NCBI taxonomy): Eukaryota > Metazoa > Mollusca > Bivalvia > Ostreida > Ostreidae > Magallana > Magallana hongkongensis. The sequence continues at coordinate 64,179,839 of WFKH01011581.1, read as the reverse complement.
TACCTCCAAATAAAACTTTCCAAATAATAAACTCTTTTCATAAACAAATGCAAAATCAACAAGGAAATATAATACAAAACTTAATCAAACTAAAATGTATTTAAGGTTTTTTTAAAAAATGAAACATTCGATCTTAACAATAGATGAAATCATTTAATTTTTACGTAAATAATTTCAATATTTTACAAGAGCAACTTCATAATGATCTTTGCTTACTTTTCACCAATTTAGCAATAAAGTATGGGAAAAAATACACCAGGTGTCAAATCAATGATGACCTTTGACCTACCTGGAGTGTGGGGGTAGTCCGTCCCCCCGATGGTACATGTCTTGAACTCCATCTGGTTCTCTGTCAGCGTGCCAGTTTTGTCGGAGAAAATGTACTCGATCTGACCCAGGTCCTCTGTGATGTTGAGGGCCCGGCATTCTATTCGCTTGTCCATTGGTTCGTAGTAGAGCTCGATGTCATTGTTTATAAAGTACACCTGACCTAGTTTGACAATTTCCACAGAAACATACAGTGGAAGTGGTATCACAGTCTACAACCAAAGCAGATTAAGAGATCAGAAATCAGAGTAATGTTCAATGCCTAAATATATATTTATAATTATAACCATTCAAAAAAAAAAAAATTTAAATAAAATCTTTTATACATTTCAATCCATAGACTCTTTATTTCACTGTATGATTTTAATGAAGTCATAAATTTTTGTTACACACTGAGGAAAATGATTAATAAAGTGTTATTGACTATATTTACAATGAATGGTACATTAACTTGATGTTAATGAAGTCATTTATTTTGTTACACACAGTTAAGAATGATTGATTAAGCTTTGTTCACTTTATTTATAATGATACACATTGACCTGTACCAGTATTTAATTATGTTAAATCTGTTAAAGTATACTCTAAACAATAGGTTGATGTTGAAAATTGTACATGTACTGGCATTAATGAAAAATTGGTAAAAATTTTTAAAACTCCAAAGAAGTCAATGTATTGTACATTTATAAACTGCAATGCTTAAACATAGGTAATAAAACCCAGATTACCTGGAATATGATGATATAGGTAAAGAAGACCACAAAAGCCTGGAAGTAAGGATTGTACCACTCTAAACTCTCAAAGGGGATGAATAGGACCACTGTACTGTCCTCAAAGTTAGACAGCCATATCCCACTGGCTGAAAGAAGCAATCACAGTAACATACACAAACACATTTCTACATTGCATTAGCCTACATTTTCCTCAAAAAAAATTACAGTAGTCTGATGATATGGTAGCTTTTTTAGAAAATGATCTAAACAAATAAAACAAAAATGTAAAATTATTTTCACTTTATTTTCAGCTTTATAATACCCGGTACATGTATATTTAAAATGAAATACAACAGCTGGCTTACCAATGGCACAGAACAGACACAGGAACAGCAGAAGAATGACGCAGTAGATGACGTCACGGTTGATGCGTCGCTCCAGCTTACTCCGCTTGTAGCGAGGATTGCGATTGTTCAACATAGCTTTGGTTTCATGCCCTAAATAATAAGGAATTAATATTCAATTTCAATTTTTCGTTACCGGTATGTGTTTTCTCTCATGCAATGACCTACAAAAGTATGTACTTAGAGATTAAATAATTTACCAGGTACTTAATCTATAGCGTATTGTGTACTTGGAGAAGCAAACATTAAAAGAAAAATAATTTTCACCAAATTTTACAGAAACTGATATCTATACACCTTTTGATGATAATCAGTACTACATATGAATGAAAATTACAGTCATGTACCGTACTTAATGTAGCTAATCAAAAAGATCCGAGTTTTTTATACTTTAGAATAAATGGCACATCTATACTATTGACCTCCACATGAAACAAAGAATTGTCTGTTTAGGTTTCTAAGTGTGTGTATGAATGTCTTTGTAGGGACTTCTATACAGCTATTTCATCTTCAATAACTTTATGTCAATTTACTTTCAAATTATGAGAAACCTCTTGCTTTTGTTGGTTTAAGAAAAAAGAATCCTCATCAGATTGAATCATTTGGTTGAGACCATCACCAATGGGTGTGAATTACTGACCTGCATACAATACAATCCCCTCCACGAAGTCCGTGTTTTTAATGGTACAGCCCCTCAGTAAGAGATTGTCTTTGTTTAAAGATACCTTCTCTCCAGTTTCCAATTTTCTATCATAAAAAAATATCATTACATAATTTCTTCAAGTTCAACTGTTAAATCTGGTATGCATTCATATTTCATAATTTTCATAAGTTCATACTAATAAAATTAATTTTTTAAGTCATAAAACAATTTGATAATGTAGGAATATGCATTCTTTAAAAAAAAATGTTCATAATCTTGAAATTGAATTTGTTAACCTCACAGACTGTGCATAGTACATACATGTAACCATTGAACTTGTAGATTTCAGCATTGGGCAGTTCACACTCCACACTGTACTTAAATTTGCTCACAGCAAACTTACTCTGAAATAAAATTCATTTACATTAGTAATACTATATTAAAAGTTTTAATCTCCATAGCAACATTCACCTGTAAATGTATAAAGAAACTGATGGTTTATTTGTATTTGATATTAATTAATACAACATCCTAGAGACTTTAAAAATTAAATCATTCAAATCCAATACATCATAAATGTGACTGCCATGTGCTCTCTCTCTCTCTCTCTCTCTCTCTCTAAATATGCTGATCCTAATATCTTTAGAGATTTCAAGTCTGTGTTTACTTAATATTCAATGCACCTGTACTTTTCCTATTCTGAGACTAGATAATATTTTGAGATTTATTTGAGCAGACAGGTGATAATTTCCTGAACTGCGTAGCTTTTTCTGTCCTATTTACACACATCACATTCACGCGCTACCAGGAGTCCCCACATTGTGTAACAAATTATAAGTGTGATGAAACTACATGAATGATAATCTACAACATGCCATAACTGGCCCCTCAGTGGGGTTATCTTATCTGTTGAAAGACGATCAAGCTGTAAACTGAGAATAAAATCTGAACTGTCGTTGTAAAAAGGAAGTGAAGTAAAAACTAAACTAAATGTCAATAGTGTAAATAAATTGAGAATTAATGAAACAAAGAGTGTGATAACAGTGTAACTGTAATGAAGAGTGTAACTAATTAATCTATGGAGTATCATTATATGGTTGACATTGAAAGTTTAAAAAGCCTTGGGTTTTAGGTTTTAAAATCCTCATGTGATCATTGCACCATGACAAGAGGGTGTGGAAGCTCATGAGAAGTTTACAACCAGTCCATTCAATATCATGTGTGTTTGGTCTGATTGGAGCTCTAGCCCCAGATCTGCATACAGAATGCAATACGGTGGTGATCCAAAATAACAGAATAACAACAAGGAAGTTCAAGAAAAGACTGAAAACAATAAAAGAGGAAAAAGGAAACCAAGATGGGAAGGGGGTAGACATTCCAGATATCGGTAGATGTCATATCTGTTTTCTGCTGAGGCTTCCTCAAGCATTTGATATAAATTAAACAGTGTTGTGTCTTCATGATTCAATTAAGGTGGTATGGGACATCTCCATACTGTGACATACTTCCCCTCAAAATAAACAATAAAATCAAGTATAATTTAATAAATATTTTCTTTCCCAAATTTGTTACCTAACAGTGTAGCACAATGGGTTAGAGCGTTAAATACGAATCTGTAAGTCATGAGTTCGAATCCCCCTGGGGCTTTTATAATTTTTACCTTTCCAAAAATTTTTTTTAAATATTTTTTGGTCAAATATTGTAAAATTTTAAAATTCTAAACCAGTGAAGGTATTTTGATTATCATGTACTTTTATCCAGTGGCACATTAATATCGACAGGTGTCCCATACCACCTTAAACCAAGAAGTCATGTCAATTCCTAGACTGATATTAATTCAGGTGGTGGGAAACTGGATAGATAACCATAATACAAAGTTATATGCAGATTGAAACTCCACATTGTTGAAACTGATTTTAATCAAGAAGTGTCATTTATATTTTACGTTTGAGACCAACCCAGGTGAAACAATCTGGCCCGGGCTAATGGATCAATGACACCGCTTTATCAAATGATTTATCTTCGAAATGTTATACTCAATATAAACAACCTCCTACAGTACCACTTTAGTACAATAAACATAGCTGCAGTAACTTCAGTTCAGCTGACTATTAATTGTGTTATCCTTTAACTTTATAATATGTCTCATCAGAGATGTACTTAGTTATGTGTAAAAAGTTTATAATAAAAGTAACAATGTTGCATAGAAAATAATTTCCCTTTCCTCCTATTTCTGAGTCCTACCTAGTCTGTATATATAGACTTGTTAAGTTCTTTGAAACTGTCCCCAATAGCAATGCTTAAATGCTTTAGGTGTTGTCTTTAGTTGGACAAAGATTTATGAACATTGAATAAGGACCAGTCACCACACCCCAAAAATCAATACAGTGACCTTTAATGGTTTTATTATGTTGCTAGTGTCTGCAAACACAGTACAAAAAAGCCTCCGACATAAAAGGACTATATATGGTTTGAGCCTAAAATGGCCCCCTTTAATGAAGGTCGTCATTTTACAGTTATTCTTTGTTTTCTTTGTACAGGATTACATTTGAAGTTTTTTCATAACTTTCATTTTGATTTAAGTGCCCACGATTTAAAAATATGACATCATAAAGTTTACCTTTTCCCGCCATTTTCACATTTTTAGCATAAAACGGATTGTTTTGAAGCAGTTTTTCTTTAAGAAAACATTGAGCGATTGCTTGAACAACAAAAATATTTTCACCAAAGATGTATCTATCCAGTACTTATAAGTGACAAAAAGTTTGTTCTTGTTCAAAGCATCGCTCTATATTTCCCATTCTAAAAAAAGATTAGAAATATGTCAAATTTTCACTGATTTTGATTGAATTATAAAAATAGCGTCACCTCTGACGTCATATACTGCCAGCGAGTGCAAAAAAATCAAATAAATAGGCCAAAGATATGTTTTATATCAACTCTTCTGAAAAATAACACATCAATTTAATGTACCTGAAACACTTTAAAAAATTGCGAATTATGGGGGCTAAATTTGACTAATATCATATATAGTTCTTTCTGAATTTTTTTTTGTTCCAAATCATTCACTGTAGTTCCATCATTATTCATTGACCTCCAATTTTCATGGATTTTGTTGTCGAGTCAATCCACAATATCAACATGATCAAACAGTGATTAAAATAAAAAACTTGACAAAATTTGTAATTAGTTAAGTTTGACCATTCATAAATATATGTATCCTCAAAACTGTGAGTTGTACTACATCCAGAAATATTACGTAAACCAAACAAACTGTTTATTTCTTGAAAAAAATTAACACAGATTCTCCCTATTGTCTGACCTTCACTCTACAGCTGGTTTTGATTGAACCTTTTCTGGGAAATATATACTGGTAAAACAAAATTTTATCATAACTAATGATCAAACCATATCAAATATTGGCATTAATATTGTTTTATGCTGTGCCATTTAAACAATTCAATTTCTGGATTCAAGCTTGTAAAGAAATGTCTTAATTCATTTAATCATTCATAAAAAATAGTTAAAGCTCATTCGATCATTCGAACACAAAAGAGCAGTGCTATCTACTACCCAACCCTGGCTGGCATTGCCAATAAAATTCTACAACTTCCATGGGAAGTCAAAACAACTTAATATGATGGCTTAGTTAGTATGTGAAAAGGATGTAAAAATTGCTTCACCTTTCTCAATACCAGTAAATTTAAACCAGTAATCAAGCATCAATGCAAAATATTAAAAAATACCTTTACACTAATCAGCAGTTTTTACCTCTGAAAAAGTTGAGATTAATTTTTTCCATACCTGAGATCTACACAACAACTTATATTAAAAAATGGACAAAACTATGACTTTACAATCGTGACCTACCCCTTCATACTTCAGGCCATGAACTATCTGCCTCTGTTTGAGATTGGTCTCTCCGTCCAAATTGCTGGTTTCTAGATGACAAATTCCGAGGGGATCACTGGAATGAAGCAGTAGAATGTCCGCAGGAATGATTTCGTCACAGGCCAGGTGGACAAAGTCTCCGGCATGGACGTCCATCCACTCGCTCTTCACATACCTCCCATCAGCACTGCAAGACAACAGGGGCTTGAACGTCTTGTTACAAATACTAACAATAGTTACAACACAGCTATCTGCTTTCGTGCACTCTGTGTTCATAATTATTATTTAAACATAAAATCAATATTTACATGTTTGGTAACTGTATCAAGTTTAAAACATGTCTCAAGTTACATGTTATTTTTCAGCTTCAACTGTATTATGCAATACTACATCTACAGAATGTATATAGTACCGGTACAATGTAGTACAATCAAATGTCCTATATAGTTGTTCAACAAATACCAGTAATGGGAGGAATATATATATATATATCACAGATTGAATAACGAAGTAATAATTCAAATGAAAATCATAGGTATATATAAAGCCATCTTTGCAAGACCATCATGAGTTTCCCAGCAGATTCCCTTTAAATCTTGTTTGGAAATTAAAAATTCAGACCAAATTCCCATTGCTTGCAAAAGTGTCATTATGCTATTATGTCACATGTTTAAGTGTTTAAACTTATACTCTCAATGTATTTAACATAAATAAACCATGTGTCCTTCGTTTTAGAAAAAGTTACATAGAAATGTAAGTGCATAAATTCATCTCCATTGACTTGTTCAAGAGTATTTCACAACAAATGACAATAATGACATGCAAATGTTGTGTCTTAGAATAGGCCCTAGCTTGATCGCCACATTGAAAATGTCACCCAGTTACCCACAGTGAAGCAGAAAATTGTATTACTGTTTCAAAACAATTTTGAAGATTTATTATCATTCTAGCAATAGTTTTTTCATTTTAAATTTTTAGATAGTAGGAACTCTTAGGAAAGTTAAAGATATCAATAAAAAGTCCTTAATGATAAATTTCTAATGTCAATTGTTTGGACTACTATTGGTAAAGTTTCAGTTGATAAATAATAAAATGACGTTTATTAATTAAATGATTGTTGTAACATCATATTTTACCAAACTATGTCAGTTTGCCCTGCAAAAGAGCGGTACATCAGATACGATGAAGAGGTTTATTATGTCTGATGTCAATTGTATGGACTGCTATGAAGTCCAATAATGGAAGCTGTATACATGTATAATGCAGAATCGGTTCTGCTGTCTAAAGATGCAGTTCAATATTACCGGTACCATTGAAACGATGGTACCAATTCATCAGTTTAAATTCAAATGTTATGCCAATGAAACATTACAACATCTATAGAATAATAAATAATAAACAGCACAGAAAATGGACTCTGCATCTTCAACCTACCTAGAATACCGTCGACATGTATGATGATTAATTTTTCTATCAGATTTGTATCGCCGAAAGTCTTCAAATGCATCTTTAACTGCAGTTACAGCAAGTACAAAAATAACAGGAATCATTGCAATCTCCTTTCCAAAAGCTTGGACTTGAGGCACCCAGTTCAAGGCCACAACCAAAATAAAATATAAATTGGCAAATCGGTGAAATTGCTCAAACAAATTTTTGGGAAAAAATGTAAGCAAAGAGTACTTGGTGGTTTTGATACGGTTGCTGCGGTAATCGCGGTTTGGATGACTCTTGTTTTTCACAGGGATATCTGGTCCCACAACATGGTTTGGTACTACTGTCCTAAACCTTGGTCCCGATTTGTTGCTCTTGTTAAAAATATTACCCATTTTGACTTTGTTAAAAATTAAAAAATATATATGTATTATATATATATCAACAATGACAACACTGATATGTGTTTAAATCTACGTCCACTCCTTCATCAAGTCATGCTGATTTTTGATATGTTATGACAACTGGAAAACACAATGATTTCACAATTTCCTGAAGGAATGAAATTCCGTATTTTTTCTTCACAGCCACGTCATTTCATCCGTCACATTTTCACAATATTTTTCACGAATTTTTGTCATACCATGTGTCTTTCCTTTATATGTCACATTTCTGGATAGAATCCAAAAAATGAAACAGTTCTTGACTTCTGTATGACCACCATTTTCCTTTATCGATCCATTTCTCTTAGTGCAGGTGATCTAATTTAACAATATACACAACACTTCATTAGCGACCAAACAAGGTTCTTATCTCGCTTTTCATTGGTGAATGACAAAATTTGATCCAATGATGTTCATCGTCTTATTCGGCTAGAATACTTGACCGAGCTTGTCAAAATCAGAATAATTCATTGGACAGCGGGTTTCTTTTACCCAATCAAACGTTGATTTACATAGAATACATTGATATAAGTCACATGACTTTAAAATGGCGAACAGTGAGGAGGAGGGACTTCAATCGTTGAAGAAATTAGATGTTAAAGCTGTCACTAAAGTATGCATTGTCCAAATTGATTGATAGATTAATTAGAATAATCCAAGCAGGCGTGGGCTATATTCATTGTCTAAATCTAAAATGAAACTGTATGTTATATGGTATTTTAGCTGCTGCATGGTTTGGTAGACGGCGTTTGTAAGAGAGGACACCTGCATTACCAAGACTATGATCAGACGTGGAGTCTGGAGGAGTGGTTTGACTTGGTGGAAGCTGTCGAGGGACTGATGAAGGCTGCCGTCCGAGAACCACTCAACAAAGACCAGGTCAGGGTCATCGATGACCAAAGCAGCACACTGTTGTGTTTATATTTTTATCTGTTCCAGAGGAATGTGACATTGATTCTGTGGTTTGATGTTGGTTCTCTAAAAGGTCTTAAACCTTATAGTGAATTTGATCGGATATGTCAGAGTTTTATTAATATCCTTTTAACACTTTTGCTGTTTATCAAAATCTTAACAATAATAGAGTTTGTTTTGGTTTAAACTGCATTGTAGATTTATCAGAGACTTGGCAGTTTACCACAGGAATACCAGTCAGTGTTCTTAGAAGTTATCAATGCAAGACGACCTGACATCCATCAACAGCTGATCACTGATACAAACTTAATCTCAAAATCAACACTGAAAGATTTTGATTGGCAAATTAAGGTCAGCTCCAGAATTTTTGCAGGGCAGTATAAATTACTAGTAAATCTCCAAGGTGTATACTCACTTCTTTTCAAACATTCTTACTGGAATCTAAAGAAAAATGAGATGTATTTCACAGTATCAAAATATAACTTGAAATAGGTATTTCTACATAGTATATTTAATACAGAGAGCTATGTGCATTACAGATACTGAAATTTATTTACAGTTAGCAATGGCTAGTGACAAACTTTCCTCCATCCAAGAACCTCTACTCAATCTGGATCTTGATGTTCAGAATGAGGTTTCAACAGAAATCCATTCACTAGAGCTGACACGAGAGGATTTGAAAAACCTTATCTCAAGCCTAGAGGGAGCAAATCGGGTAAGGCATGTTATTGTGATATAAAATGGCTAGCTGACCATACTCAGAAAATATAACACTCCATTTCTTAGACATACTGTAAACAGGAAAATTGTCACCACTATTTTATTTTCGCCCCTCTTGCCCTTAATGTCAGCAGGCAAATTTAATACTGTGCTAATTTAAAACATTTTTTAAATAACTGTGTTTATTAAAAAGATTAACTATTTCTTACATTGTCTGGGCAAATTCAAGACAGGGCAAAACTGTTTGCAAGAGTAAAAGGGCAAAAATAACACAGGGCAAAAATAACCCTGTATACAGGATGTATTTTTAAAAGCTATTGAGGGAGGAAAAAAATATCTTAAAATTACAATCATATGTCTCAAAGCTTCCATCAAGTAAAAAATCTGCTTGCTGCAGCAGAATAATAAATTGTCACAAAGTAAACTAAGCATTGGACCTTTAATTAGTATTTTGAAAAAATCTATACTGTTACTTGAGGAACCAACTACTTGAAATTTGTTTTTTTCAACCTTTATATACTGGCATTGTCTCTGTTCAAACTAACCATTCTAAACTGACCCTTTGCTGTATCAATGGTTTACATATGATTGTTAAACCAGATAAACCATTTTCAGGCTGTTCAGCAGTGGAAAACATGAGTAGAATGTTGGAAGGTCAGTAGATGTCTGGATGTAATACAGGAATAAATCCAGACTTGGTCACATGATAACAGAGCCAGCCAGAAACAAAAGTGCCAGCTACACAAGCAAACAGTGCAATAAACATTGCTGTATCTATATATTTTGTATTGTATGTACATTAAACAAAAATTATTTTTAAACATTGCAAACTTTTTGTCGTTTATGATTTTAAATATATTTTGTACACAGATCAAACTGAAACATTAAGTTTTGACTGTGTCAAAACTCAAAGCTTACATTTGACAAAATACATATAGATAATTTTATTTAAATATTGATATTAAATTCATTACCATATAGAGTAAGGCTTGGATTATCGTTCTTACACAAGGAAAAAATATAGGCATACTAGTAATTGGGTTATGCCCCTTTGTCCTTTATGTTGAACAATTTTTAAGGCAAACTTTTTGGAAGATGAGTTGTTGGAGAGTGCTGATAAAGCATTTCTGGAAGTATTGACATATTTCTCTCCTCCTAATTGAACACTGGGTTTGGCACTGTTAGCATGGTGTGTGCAAGCAAATGTTTATCTAACAACGGTGATACAACTACCTGACTTCAAATACATGTCTATTATAAATTGGTTTATGGTAGCTCTACAGTCTGTCGATAACAATAATAAACAATAAACATTCAAAATAATAAACAATACAATACAATACAAAGCTTTTCATGGTAAGACTGTATCCAATTAACACAATATATTATGAAATGTTATATGATTTAACGAAGAGTCTTTCACAAGATGATTTGTAATTGGGACATTAAAATAGGATTTTTGAAATATATTTCTTTTGCCTATATTTCTTGGAATTTTTTTATATAAAAATATATACAAACTTTATAAAAGTATACTTATTCCTCATCTTTTTGTGGGATGACTTGGAGACTTGGACTTGGATGCACCATTGTGCCCTTATTTACGGAGTCCGACGTGTATATGTGTACAGGGTTAATGAATGTCAGAGGCGGGGCTCTAGCGTGATGTTACTGTCATCGTAATACAAAGCTGATCCCCATCACCCTAGTCAACTTTATGATGATTAATTAAATACTTTACAATGTGCTGGTTTATACACATAGGAGATGTTAACCGTCGACCTCTGCCCTAAGACCCCGGCGGTCAATATAATAGGGAGATTTTGGTCCTGACATGGACCCTTTATTTACTCTGGTAGTTTTCTTCCACAGAAATTGCAGTGTAGTCCATTCTTCCGTTCTCTTGAAGACATTCCAAATTGTTTGTTACTCTCATCAAGCTGCATGTTTATATACCTAGCCTATTCCTCAAAAATGCTTTGACACACGAGAAGCATATTGTAATATTCATTATCAAGCTTTATGCTTAATTAATATAGAGAGCTAAATAAGATATGCTAAAGTTTAATCATGGACCGCCATCAAATATCAGCTGGTATTTGGAAGTTTTATGCACCCTCTCAAATATTAAAATATATCTGATGTAAAAAGCGTGCGTGTAGAATTATTAATAATGGCTAAAGTTCAAGTTGTGTTTATTATAATATAAATGAATATTTATGAGTAATATTAGTGTTAACTGGAAATGTTTGGTGCTTGCTTGAAATCGTGACAAGGTCAGGGCAACGAGAGAGAGAGAGAGAGAGAGAGAGAGAGAGAGAGAGAAATCTTTGCTGCGAGAAAAAGTGGGGGGGGGGGGGAGGGCCCCCCCCCCCCCCCCCCTCCCCCCGATGCTACGTCCCTGATGACCCCTACCTATGAAAACGACTTCGAACTTTGTAAATACGAACTTTCAATTAATATAATTTCATAAAGTTGCAGTTAAGACATTGGCAATTCATACAATAATAAAAAAATATGCAAATTTTTAAATGTATTTTGTGGCAATTTTTAAATGACCTTATTGAAGTCCAGTTATCCTTTGCTAACGGATATTTAGATAAAATACTTTTCAATTTATTTTAAATAAAATACATTAGGTACATATAATTATGTTTTTGAGTTAAATATACGGTGTAAGTGACAGTAGCATTATTTTATTTGAAAAGGACATACAGTTTCAAATAAATCAACGAGTACTCGACTAAAGCCACAGATCAATCGATTGGTCTCTACGAGTAAAATGCATCATTAAAGCCCTGAGGCAAAAAAATTAAAACAAAATTAAAGCATCATCCATCCAACTTCTGGCTTAAGGCCAGTTTACACGTGTGTACAGTGCTATTCCATGAATTTTAAACCTCTCCGGAGTCATATATTTCAAGCGTTCGAATAGAGCATTTTTCTATTCTGTATTATAGAACCATTTTAACAAGACCTTGGACTTTCGGTAGGATGTTACTATCTTTTTCTTGCATTAAAACAAGGTCAAAATGACGCTGGTTTCAAGTGAAATATAAACAGATTGCGTAGATTTAGCTCAAAAGCCAGACAAATCTTGTTGATTTCAAAAAGCCTTGGCTGAGTAGCCAGCAACGAAATAGACAGGCCTACGTCACATTGCTGTTTGACACAACTACCCAAAGTCCAAGCTCTTGTTAAAATGGTTCTAATAGCGAGTCGTATGAGACTTTCATTCTTTAGCCAATTAGAGGCCTGGGATTTTGACATCTATTTATTTTTTATTAACTAGTGTACAGAATGTGCCTATTTTTAGACAAGTACATTTACATAAGTCATGCTGTCAATATAAATACCACCCTTCCCTTCTGATGCTTCAATGTAAAAAAAAATGCATTTTTTCAAAGAGGGCGTTTCTGATTTTTAAAATAACAAGAAGGATTTCAATCTGTTTTATCGTGTGAACAACTGAGAAACATATAACAAAAGTTGTACATGTATATGACAAGTTGTATACAACATGTATTGCTGTGTAAACCGGCCTAAACGGTAGTTAACCTTCCCTTTGATAATATTAATGTCCTCCCTGAACAATGGACCGATTTGCTTTGATTTAAAACATTTAAGATTCGCCTTTACTCCAGCATTTGATCAATCTAGAGATATACAATAATGTAAGATGAAGATAGATATAATGTTGAACTGTGATTGTTCAATACGAGTATAAGGGGATATTATATTAAAGAATGATCGGGCGCCTAGGATGGGCATAGTGTACAAGAGTGGAGGAAGCACTGACCATGGGCAGTGAGAATTTTGAGTGGCAGTGATGTCCCACCACAGCTGTCTATTGGTGGTGATGTTATTCCAGCACTGTCATTCTACGGTCTATTTATGTCCTACACAGTACAACACCGAGCGTCGTAATCTACATGTAGTACATTATGAAAGTCTGAAATCTCTTAATGATACTGAATAACAATATATTGGTTAAAATGGGTGTATTGGGGCATTAATTACACGAATGAATACTTGCCAGCTGTGACCCTAACAGTGTGCAATTAATGTCACCGGCATCTTAGATTCAAAATAATACTAATGAAAATTCAATAACATTTTAATCATTTTTCATTATTTAGCTAACTTGCAATTTAATGGGTTTTTTCCTTGTGTGTAAAATATTGATGCAGCTCGATTGCCATCAAAAAAGCAAGTATGAAACAAATATGTCACTGTCGCTATCTTTAACTTAATGCAAATGAAACAAAAACCCGAGTCTCTATATCATCTAGATAGATTAAAAGTTATATACGATGCATTATTATTTTACTTACAGAGATTACAATCAGCAGTGTTGAAATTATCAAGTTTTGTACAACATAAACATGTCACCCGATCAGTCTTTCATAAAAACGTTCTAAATGATATTAGTACATGTATTACATTTAAATGTGTTTGGATTTTTTTTCGATGTATTCATTTTGTTTGTCTGTTTATATTTATTGAACACAATCGTTAAACGATTGTAAAATAAACAATTTTCATATCATTATATTTTTCCATTAAAATGTAGATAATAACTTGTTTCTAATTTAAATATAGGTCTCATTCAATAACCAAAAAGCTCTGTAAAACCACACTTACTCGTCAACCTGAAAACGTTTTACAATACGGGCCATTATTAATGATTAAAGACACAGAATGTTATCTTTTGAAGTATATCTTCTATCCATTTTTTTAAATGTTAAATTAATAATGAAATAAATTTGTTTTGAAAACTGGTCAATCTTTTGATTTTTAACAAAAACGTTTTGCCTTTTCAGGACCGATTTTATTGATGTTTACTCAAAAGAATCGTAATTTACTTAAAACCATTTTTGCAGAACAATAAATATTTACAACAATTATGCTCTTTGAAGAAGAATATACCATTCTTCGTGTGTTTGTTTTTAAATATTTTTTTCTTCAATTGCCCACTTTTATTGACTCTGACGGGCATACACGGTTTAACGATAATATAAATATGGTGTTCCGTCGTACCAATAAGCCTTCACAGCAGCGCGACCAATCACTATCGAGGAGAACTGTTCAACGCTTGAACTCTTAACCAGTCTGAGTAACGGGCGTTAGCCGAGTCAATAAGCATGCGCATCATGTGTAGTTCCGGTAACATCATTTCTTTGCAGTCTTCCGACGTCAAGTAAAACTTGGAATTCCATTTGGAAGGCCCCACATTTAGAGAGCGGTTAGGGAGGGGCTTGCTCTGACAGAATTTTGTCACTTGGTCTTTTATATCTTTGAACGTCTTTACTTCGTCCTGAAAATCGGGTCCCTGTAATTTCACTTGATCTTTAAAACGTTTCTGAAAATGATCGTACAGCTGAAAGTCTGCATAGTCAAAAAAGTGGAGAAACTTCTCCGAGCTTTCGGGTAGTTGCACAGGGTTTTTCTTTTTGCCCTTATTAATATTAAGAGGCACATATAAAATTTCTTGTAAATCCCAACACAACAACCTCTTCATCAACACTAGAGACTCGTCGAAATATTCCATTATCATTACGAGAGGGAACTCTCTGTCTAATTTTTGAATATACGTGCTGATTAGAAGTTTATTTCTGAACATTGTGTGTGGAATTCCAAAGTCAAACGACTGACGATTGTTTACATACGTCAGGCCGCGATTTGCATCCCCCCCTCTTCTGGAAAACTCGCGTAAAAAGCGATCCAATAATATCCCTGCACTTGCATTTCCCAATTCAGGAAATACCTTTTTAAGGACAGGGATAAACCCGTAGTAAGAGGCAGCTGAAATAAAGTGAGACTTGGGCTCCCTCATTATAGCTACATACACAGAGTCACTAGGCATGACAGAATCGAACGCCTCCTTGTTGTACACCACGTGATTACAAAGGATGTTGTAGGTTTCGTTTCCCGGAAGCGGGATGATGTTGTTGCGGTCGATGGTTTTTCCGTACCCAAGGTAGTTGAACCCCGAACCATTATTTCGACGAGGCAACACCATGTTGAGATCATTTTTTAGGGCGAATCGGATAAAAATGTTCATGACAGTCGTGCTGCCCGCCTTGTGAACCTTGAGAAAGGCCACGTTAGTTTTCTTGGTGCATCTTCGGGCGAATACTTTCCTATCTATAAGCGACGACCGAAAGTCTAATTCTTTGTATAAACCTTGAAGATCATTATCGGGATGCACTTTCGTTCTCACAATGACGGAAAGTGTATAGAGCACCATTAACAGGACCAATACCACAAAATACCTGAAAAGAAAAATCAACTAATGTAAACTCATCTAATCAAAACATCTTGACACTGATGTTGAAGTATGTAATACATGTATTATACACATAACTTGATCCACAATTTTTAAGTAAGCTGGGTGGTCAAATAATTACCCATAAGGCCTCGGGATCATGAAGCAATTTCAGACTTAATTTCAGTCAGCCATAAAATGATTGTCTATTATAAAATGACGATTATGATTTGTAATAAACAACGTTATATCAAGACACTTTTTTAAAAGTAACATTTTAATTTTGCCAGTTTTCAATCAAAAGACATTAAGACAGTGTTCAGTTTTTGAATTGTCTAAGACTGCTTCATGATCCTGGGGTCTGATCTACTATAACGTTTTTGATAGGATTTTATTACGCTAAAAATTATTACGTTTGTTGAAGAAAAATTCCAGTTGTTAGCTGTAAAACTTGAGTATTTTCTTATATCTTTATACAGAGCTCTTTTCCTCAAAGTGATCAAAAAAGTCTTTTAAAAATGGCCACCTATATCTAGCTCTCTTCATAATACAATTTATATATTATTTTAGTAAAATAACGTCATTATTGAAGTAAAATATTTATTCTATACTTAAAAGTCAAATATTTATGAAACAAGGCACCTGCGATGGGTTTACTATTTACAAGATGCTAGCACTTCAGTATTTACTGAATTACTTTATCTCAGTGTGTACAGAATTACTTATCTCAGTGTCTACAGGATTACTTTATCTCAGTGTCCACAGAATCACATTATCTCAGTGTCTAAATTGGTTCTTTATCTCAGTGTTTACATGATCAAACTATCTCAGTGTTTACATTATTACTTTAACTCTGTGTCTACATGAACACTTTATCTTAGTGTCTATAGGATAACTATATCTCAATGACTACAGGATCACTTTATCTCAGTGTCTACAGGATCACATTATCCCAGTATCTATAGGATCACTTAATACAGTGTCTACACTTTATCTTAGTGTCTACAGTATCACTTTATCTCAGAGTCTACAAGACCACTATAACTCAGTGTCTACGGGATCACTTTATCTCATTATCTACAGGATCACTTTGTCATAATGTCTACACTTTATCTCAGTGTCTACAGTATCACTTTATCTCAGTGTCTACAGGATCACCTTATCTCAGTGTTTACAGGATTACTTTATCTCAGTGTATACAGGATCACTTTATTTCAGTGTCTACACTTTATCTCATAGTCTACGGGATCACTTTATCTCAGAGTCTACAGGATCACTTTATCTCAGTGTAAACAGGATCACTATATCTCAGTCTCTACATGATCACTTATTTCAGTTTCAACAGAATCACTTTATCCCAGATTCTTCTAAATACATATGTACCACCATTGCAATGTCTACAGGATACTGTAGACGTATTATATTTAGCTTGTACGATGTTTGGCGGAATATGATTTTTCAACAAGTTGGCGTTGATTTGATTTAGCGCATTTCTGAATGTACCTATTTATTTACTTATATATTTTACATTTGGCGGTGTACTTCATTTAGCGGACGCCGTTTTCCGCCAAAAACGCTAAATAGAATACACAGCCAAATGTAATACGTTTACAGTATAACGATCTACACACCATTTACAGTTTCTACTGTACTGAATACCATTAATTTTTCCATCATATCAGTGTCTACAGAATCACCATCATATCAGTGTCTACAGAATCACCATCATACCAGTGTCTACAGAATCACCAT
>WFKH01011581.1:64127367-64138076 GCA_016163765.1 Magallana hongkongensis | reverse complement strand
CACTAAGAGAGTCGGGAAGATATACGCGGACTCCGGACCGTGGCTGCGGACAATACCCATTGACAGTCCTTCCAATACATCGATGCGCAGTTTGACCTAGAAACTGATCAGTTTCATAACTCCTTCGAATTTCTCTAACACGTTCTGTCTAATTCCTTCCCTCCAATTTACGCAAGCGCAATTGAAGTTTCATCCCAACTTAATGAGTCAGCCCGCGCTGGTCAGTGAGAATTTTGGGTGGCAGTGTCCATTTTAATCATTTTAAACATTTTTCATTATTTAGCTATTTGTATTTAGCTTACTTGCAATTTAGTGGATTTTTTTCCTTGTGTGTATAATATTAATGCAGCTCGATTGCTATGAAAAAGCCAATATGAAACAAATATGTTACTGGTGTTATCTTTAACTTATTGCAAATAAAATAAAAACCAGTCTCTATATCATCTAGATAGATTGAAAGTAAGATACGATGAATTATTCATTTTCCTACAGAGATTACAATTAGCAGTGGTTGAAATTATCAAGTTTTGTACAACATAAACATGTCACCAGATCAGTCTTTCATAAAAACTTTCTAAATGATATAAGTATTACATTTAAATGTGTTTGAATTTTTTTCGAGGTATTCATTTTGTTTGTCTGTATATATTTATTGAACACAATCGTTAAACGATTGTAAAATAAACAATTTTCATATTATTTTATTTTTCCATTAAAATGTAGATAATAACTTGTTTCTAATTTGAATATAGGATAGGTCTCACTCAAAAAACCAAAAATCTCTGTAAATCCACACTTAATCGTCAACCAGAAAACGTTTTTTAGAACTTCAAAGCCTTTTATTTTAGAGAGTGGGTCTGTGCTCCATAGTTTTGTCATAGTCTAAATAAGGTCTAACGGAAAACAAACAGATTTCAATCAACGACAACGTGGAGAGATGATCAACTATATATTAAAAATATCATTTTGTCTCCCAAGAATTGAACGTTTTAGAAAAAAAATACAAGTCCATAAATTCACGGCCAAAGTCTCATATGCATTTAAAAAACGTACTTTGTTGTGACTAAAACGGCTCAATGGTTATAGCACCAGCGATTAGGTAACCTTATATAACTGGGCTTTTTAGGTTGTGGGTTCGATACCACCAATAAACCTTAAGGCAATATTTTTGGTTCTTATCGTTTGTTTAAATATTCAAAACTGAATATAGTTAAATTGTGATTTTGTAAACTTTATTACAACATTATCAAATAGATTTAATCTGAAAAAATTAAATTAGAAATGGTATTTTACGACTACCGGTAAACCAATTGGGCATTTGCGCTCTTATCTTATCCCCCATCTTCTTTGTTTTAAAAACTGATCAATATTTTGATTTTAACAAAAACGTTTCGCCTTTTCAGAACCGATTTTATTGATTTACTCAAAAGAATCGTAATTTACTTAAAACCATTTTTGCAGAACAATAAATATTTTACAACAATTCTGCTCTTTGAAGAAGAATGTACCAACATTAATTTTCGTGTTTTTCAAATATTGTTTTCTTCAATTGCCCACTTTTATTGACTTTGGCGGGTATACACGGTTTAACAATAATATAAGTATGGTGTTCCGTCGTACCAATAAGCCTTCATAGCAGCACGGCCAATCACTATCGAGGAGAACTGTTCAACGCTTGAACTCTTAACCAGTCTGAGTAACGGGCGTTAGCCGAGTCAATAAGCATGCGCATCATGTGTAGTTCCGGTAACATCATTTCTTTGCAGTCTTCCGACGTCAAGTAAAACTTGGAATTCCATTTGGAAGGCCCCACATTTAGAGAGCTGTTAGGGAGGGGTTTGCTCAGACAGAACTTTGTCACTTGGTCTTTTTTGTCTTTGAATGTGTTTACTTCGTCCTGAAAATCGGGTCCCTGTAATTTCACTTGATCTTTGAAACGTTTCTGAAAATGATCGTACATCTCAAAGTCTGCATAGTCAAAATAGTGGAGAAATTTCTCCGAGCTTTTGGGTAGTTGCACAGGGTTTTTCTTTTTGCCCTTATTAATATTAAGAGGCACATATAAGATTTCTTGTAAATCCCAACACAGCAATCTCTTCATCAACACTAGAGACTCGTCGAAATATTCCATTATCATTACGAGAGGGAACTCCCTGTCTAGTTTTTGGATATACGTGCTGATTACAAGTTTATTTCTGAACATTGTGTGTGGAATTCCAAAGTCAAACGACTGACGGTTGTTTACAAACGCCAGGCCGCGATTTGCATTGTCCTCTCGTCTGGAAAACTCGCGTAAAAAGCGATCCAATAATATCCCTACACTTGCATTTCCCAATTCAGGAAATACCTTTTTAAGGACAGGGATAAACCCGTAGTAAGAGGCAGCTGAAATAAAGTGAGACTTGGGCTCCCTCATTATAGCGACATACACAGAGTCACTAGGCATGACAGAATCGAACGCCTCCTTGTTGTACACCACGTGATTACATAGGATGTTGTAGGTTTCGTTTCCCGGAAGGGGGATGATATTGTTGCGGTCGATGGTTTTTCCGTACCCAAGGTAGTTGAACCCCGAACCATTGTTACGACGAGGTAACACCATGTTGAGGTCATTTCTGAGGGTGAATCGGATAAAAATGTTCATGACAGTCGTGCTGCCCGCCTTGTGAACCTTGAGAAAGGCCACGTTAGTTTTCTTAGTGCATTTTGGGGCGGATACCTTCCTTTCCAATAGCGACGACCGAAAGTCTAATTCTTTGTATAAACCTTGAAGGTCATTATCGGGATGCACATTCGTTCTCAAAATGAAGGAGAATGTATAGAGCACCATTAACATGACCAATACCACAAAATACCTGAAAAGAAAAAGCAACTTAAGTAAATTCATCTAATAAAATATCGATCAACTATATATGTTCAAGAACATTGATATTGAAGTATGAAATATATATATAATATAACTTGATAAAAACTTTAAGTATGCAGGGTGGTCAACAAATTACCCATCAGATCTAACATAAATTTTGAATATGATTTTTAAAGCTAAGAAATATTATTTGCGTTTTGTGAAGAAAAATTCCAGGTTTTAGCTTTAAAATTATAGTATTTTCCTTATATCTTATCTTTTATCTTATACAAAGCTCTTTTTCTCAAGGTGATCAAGAAAGACTTTAGTCTTAAAATGGTCACGTACATCTAGCTTTGATAATACAATATAACGATTATAGTAAAGTACATGTAACATCATTATTGAGGTAAAATACTTATTCTATTGAAATGTAAAATATTAATCAAACAAAGCTCCTGCGATGGGTTTACTTTTTACAGGATACAAGCATTATCTACATGATCACTTTATCTCAGTGTCTAGAGAATAACATTATCTCAGTGTCTACAGATTTAAACTATCTCAGTTTATACACGATAACTTTAACTCAGTATCAACAGGATCACTATATCTCAGTGTCTACAGGATCACATTATCCCAGAGTCTATAGGGTCACTTTATCTCAGTGTCTACAGGATCACTATATCTCAGTGTCTACAGGATCATTTCATCCAAATGCCTACACTATATCTCAGTGTCTACAGGATCACTTTATATCAGAGTCTATAAGATCACTTTATATAGATGTCTACATGATCACATTATCCCAGTGTCTGTTGCATCACTTTATCCCAATGTCTATACTTTATCCTAATGTTTACATGATCACACTATCCCAGTGTCTACAGGATCAATATATGTCAGTGTCTACAGGATCACTTTATCCAAATGTCTATAGGATCACTATATTCCAGTGTCTACACTTCATCTTAGTGTTTACAGGATCACAAAGTCTACAAGATCACTTTATCTCAGTGTCTACCGGACCACTTTATCTCAGTGTCTACAGCATTCCTTTATCTCAGTATCTACAGGATTACTTTATCCCAGTGTCTACAGGATCACTTTATTTCATTGTTTACAGGAACACTATATCTCAGTATCAACAGAATCACTTTATTCCAGATTCTACTGAATATATATGTACTATCATTGCAATGTATACAGGATATAACGATCTACACACCTATTACAGTTTCTACTGTACTGAATACCATTATTTTTTCTTCATGTTTACAGAATCACCATCATATCAGTGTCTACTTAATACCATCATCTCTGTGGTTACAGAATTTATCTCAGTGTCTTGCTATATCTTATTGTCTGTTACATGCTATCGTCTGTTTGTGTATTGTATTGCTATATCTTATTGTTTGTTACATGCTATCGTCTGTTCGTGTATTTTATTGCTATATCTTATTGTCTGGTACATGCTATCGTCTGTTTGTGTTTTGTATTGCTACATCTTATTGTCTGTTACACGCTATCGTCTCAGGCATTGCTTCAGCTTAGTTCAAGGGTCGAGCGTAGATACATGTACCTTATTCTGAGCTTTCAGTTGTAAGCAATCTATGCACTCTTTTGAATTAAGATCACTTACCTCTTGCAAGATCTCCGCATTTTTTCCAGTTCCAATTGCTATCAAAAGAAAAAAAGGAATATTACATTTATGTGAATGCTCTGTACGATCACTCCTTGGGTCAGTCATAAGATTAAATGACCGATATAAGGCAGTTATTTTTTTTCTGTTTTGTAAATAGGTCTAAAGTTAATGAAGCTCATGTTTAACTTTTGATTTATCAAATGAATCTCCCTGTGATCATACTTATTGTACTTTTGGTTTACTCGCCTTTTCGGGTTACAGAATAAAGAAATGGGAAAGGTTCTTGCGCGGATCTATGAGGTGTCAGATTTCACCGTATACAACCCCTAACGCGGGGGAGTCGCCAAAAAGTATGGGGGAGTCGACTTCAACGAATGGGGGAGTCTATTTCTCCGCTTCGGAGACGGTAAAATTTAGGTCGCAGAGTTTATAGGTATTTATAACAAGTATTTCCAATAAATATATACCGCACGGAAAAGTCATATAGTTATGTTGGTCTTTGATCGGAGTGCTTAGTAGTCTTAGTCTTAGTATTGCTACTGACTAGTAGTCTCAAACACTTCGAAACTATTTGGCATATTTCAAATTCACTGTAATCGAATGGTCAAAATATTCATGATTTGCGAAAAAAAACATGATTTGTTCAAAATCAAATTTATAGATCCGCGCCTGACGCTACTCAGCAACAGGTTATACTGCCGAAAAATCTTGAATGCGCGTATTGTTAACCATATTTTATCGATTTTATAATTCGACATCTTCGCACAAAGGAGATAAAATTGGCAACATTGTGGACATCTGTGTGTTGTGGTATAAAGAAGAAAAGAAAAAGATAATTACTTTAATTCGGGAGAATAATGATTAATGTTTGATAAAGAATAAAGACAGGAGTCACATATTTTATCAAGGACAATGACTTTAACAGAGCACTGAATGGACAGCGCTCATTCCGATCCTTGAGGTTCATGATAATTAAGAAAACAAACTGCTTTTATACAGTTGCGCAGGAAACCTTCTGGTTCTTTTTATTTATTATAACACACGTAATGAATGTTAATGATTTATTGGAAGTCGTTTTTCCACGGAAAAATGAAACGGTACAGTCTATACTGAAGTTGATAAGACAGCGGATTGAGTTACTACGAATACAGAGCGCCACATATACGTGGTGCTATTCCTGTAATATTTCAATGTTGTCTTTTAATTGGTATGCAGCTTAACCATGCCTGTTTTACTGTATCATTTTAAATCATAAATATTATTTTTAATTGTGTACGTTTTTTTACCTATGTGTAAGATGTTATATTTCTTGAGTCGTAAAACAATATTTGCAGAATCGTCGCTTTACTATTTCAAGATTTAGTGTATGTCAATTTGCGGAAACAATGCGCACCGTAAAAAAGGGAGATTTATATAGAATCCGACAAAAAATGATGTGGTGCATTGCCCACTCCTCCTTGGTGTTGTACGGGCCTGGACAATGCTCTTCTGTACATTGTATTTTCATCGTACACCAAGGGGGTTACAAGGGTCTAATTCATTTACAAGGGCTTTTATAGGAAAAACAGTTAAGAGGGCTCGATGGTCTTGGCCATTTTTAGACTATATGGATCTTCTTAAGAAGAAGAGCTCTATATAAAGATATAAGAAAATATTCAAATTTTAAAGCTGAAATATGTGTAATTTGTTCTTTACCCAATAAAAAAGTTTGTAGCTTAAAACATATTTTATAAAAATTTAAGGTAGATCTGATGACCACCCAGCCTCCTTAAAAATTAAGTAAATCGTAAGGGCTGTTTTTCCTTCGAGGGACTTACTGTTTTTTCTCTAAACAAGTCTCGGCCCAGTGCTCCAAGGGTAACAACTCTTGAGTTACATTGCAGAATAAGATACAAAATAAAAGTTTAATTAAGATGCGAAATGAAAAACACGTTGCCAGCATTAAACGTTTTTTTCATGTTTGTCAGAACCAACATTTCCGGTTTTGTAACGTTCAGACAAATGCTTTCCGCTTGTTTAGTTTTATATTTGGACACAAATTTGCTCATGACACATTTGATTACGTAGTATGCTGCGCTGGCCCCGTTACCGTGAAGCACCACAAAGAATTTATTAAGACACCAAATTTGCGTACAAAACGACGTAAAAGATGTTCATATTTTTGTATTTTGGTACTTTTCAACCGGTCTTCGTAACAAAATATTATTAGTGAATTACTATTCACAATGTGTTTTATTATTATATTTAAACTGATATACATATATATGATCAACAATTTTTTCCAGAGATTTAGGCGGATTATTACCATTCGAAATTAAATATTATTTAGATTTGAATTCCTCTACTGACATTAAAGTTACATTATGTAAGTTCATAGTTATAAGAAGCATTCTTTAACAATTAATAAGAAACGGCGTTTGTATAAGTTTGTATAAATTGTTAGCGATCATGAAGCTCATGACAAGGTAAAACACAGGAATTGAAATCATTTATAAATTACAAATTAATTAATGTAAGGTCACAAGACAATTAAATCAAAATCCAACCTGTTGATTGAGAAGTCAAGCGGTTGTTACAAGATCCATCATCACACAGAAAACATCCAGACACAATTGGTACTCCCCCCGAGATGGGGTGGTAGCAACAGGCAGCAACACCCCCACCACTTAGATCCCTGGGTCCTGGCCATGTAAATCCCCGCGGTAAGGCACACGGCGATTCTAATACAAACCCGTTGACTAGTAGTGATGTATTGGTGCGCCCGAGACGGTTTTCAGTAGAGACATAACTTACATTCTGACAATAGGGCTGTTACGTTGGCCCGCACATGTCACCTGAGGAAAAATAATAATTGTACTTGCATTATGGTTTTTTTATGAATATCAAATAATGAGATTGTTTTATAAAGAGAGTCATCATGAATGACAATTTTTTTCTGTATGTCGTAAATATTACTGAAGAAAGAATTGGAGAAATTTGTGTATTTTTTTTTTTTAATGATTTTGGTGACAAAAAATACTTTGCTAAATTATACAGGTCGATTTGAAATTAGTTTACTCATGTTCGTTAAGTCGTCGGGTTTTTATTTTCTAGTTTGTAATTCTCAATAAAACAACACGCGTATAATTCTTCTCAACCTTAATTGTTATATCTTGAATATATCTTCCTACAATGTACATTTCTCATATAAATGGCTGTTTCTATCACAAATATGAGATGTTAACGATATCTGTGTTGCTACTTATATCAAAAAAAAAACCCCACCACTTTTGAATGCAAATTAGTTCAATCACCACTTTGCAACAACTTTTGAAATAATGACCGTTGTTGAGATCAGTATTCACATAATCAAAGTATTGCAACAAATTGAAAAAAACCCAATAATTAGTATAGTGTTTGGGAATAGCAAAAGTAATATAGCGGCGCGAACCAATGACCAAACCAAAACTATTATAGTATCAAGTTATATTAAATAAAGAATCACATTTTACCATCCCGACTTTATATATTTCCTTGTCCTATTAGTATATTCACACTGATAAAGCAAGCAAGTTTCAAACTTTTTAACAATATTTACATATCATTTATGTCATTTCATGTTGATTCATGTTATAAAAGATAATTAAAACAAGCTTAAATTCTACACATTTTACTCACAGATCGTTGAATGCGAATTTATGAAATTTAGAAAATTAAAAGCATGCATGCAATTAAACCTATATTTATCGTTTTATTTTATCAGAACAACTCAATCTGTCGTTCAAATAAAAATAAAAATAAAACCGTTTAAAGTTTGTATGATGAGACATAAAAGTGCAACCATAATATTTGGACCCAATGGACAAGTACCCCCCCCCCCCCCCCCCCCCTTTTCATCAGTTGTGTATTGACAATAAAGGTTTTTAGTTAGTATGTCATAAACAATATTACAATTAAAGATAGGGTGAAATTTACGATTGTACTGGGTGCAACAAATTTTGTTGTTGCACTTTTGATTTTAAAAAATCAAATGAAGTCACAGGATCATTTGAACAATTGTCATGGCATGTCATGTTTGGTCAGTTCAGTGGTTTAGACATATATTTACATCAATGGACCGTAGGTGATTTGGTCTGATGTTCATACGCTGGAAAAGTGCATTTAAAATTTTTAACCATATATACAAACCGTGTTGTACTTGAAAACTTCATTCACCTCTCATTTGTAAAATGACGAGAGCGAGATTAACATAAAACTTGTTTCTAAATTTTTTTGTGCATTTTTTCTAAAATGTACATGTATGATACCAATATTGTTTAAACTAAACCGTGTTGAAAAAATAAAAAAATGTGTATTTTCATGAGAAGTGGCAATCGGTTTTTGGAACGCAGTTCGCAGTTCGGTAATTGATATTTTTTGGTCGAATTTATGTACTTTAATAATATAAGTCGTTTAAATATAAGGTTATGTTAGGTCTCTAATTTATGAATATGACAATTTTAGAAGCATGGACTGTAAAAAGACAATCGTCTATGGTATACCTGAACAGAATTGTCGTGATATTAATGAATTCTGTGCCTCATATCGATATCGCATTGTGCTTTGTATTTGGCTCAGCTACACCACAGACCAAATATTGTACGTTTAAAAGAGCTCTCGTTGTTGAATTCTTGAATTCCTAGAACCAAGCACATTGAACATCTCCAATACGGTCAAACTGCTGAAATTGATGGTCAGTGAGATCAGACTTAATAAAGCTGTGGTTTTGATAGCGACAGCTGAGCATAAAAATAAACTACAGTGTATACATATTTACCAGCGACATTGTAGATTCTTTTTTCTAGTTAGTGTACTGAAGGAAATGTATATATCTCTACTAATCCCCTGTCCCCACGCAGGAAAAGAAGTCCACTTAATTCTGAACACAACCACACAATTTTAATCATAAAGGGCACTTTCGTTAACGATAAATAATTAATGTACGTTTGTGGATTTTACATCCATATAATAGTGCCATCAAGCGTTTTTTTTTCAAAATAAAATGACCCAATGACATAAAACGTCAATTCAAATATATGTATTCATATGTGTGTGTGTGTGTGTGTGTGTGTGTGTGTGTGTGTGTGTGTGTGTGAGAGAGAGAGAGAGAGAGAGAGAGAGAGAGAGAGAGAGAGAGAGAGAAACCCTACCTTATATTTCCTCCATTTTCGGATTCGTTCTGTAGAAATCTATAATTTAGCCTTTTCTGTGTATATGTATATATAAACACGGACTTTTATTTAAATTGCCGAAATCATATGGCTCTTTTCTCCAGTTAATTCGATATATTCGGTCATCATTTTACCGCCTTTTAGCTAATACAATGTAGCTAATACATGTTGTAAATTTTGAATTTACGGGGTGGGTGTAAATACAAAATTTACATTATGACAACATTTTGTATTTACATCCACCCAGTAAATTCAAAAACATGACATAGCCATAATGCTGCTTGTTGAATGGCTTTTATCCATACAATGAAATGATTTTATATATAGTTGTTTACTGCAATTATGAGGGTAGCGAGCATGGGTATACTTTAAAACCTGGCCTGGCCCAATTGGCCTGGCCTGTCCTCAAAATTGGCCTGGCCCCTTTTGGCCTCAAATTTGGCTGTACTAGTGCCGGATAATGGACCGCACCCATTACAGAGGTCACATCAAGTTCCAGGGGACGGCAATTGCTTGTGCAACTGTATCACACATGTACCATCTATTTAGCAGATAAATTATCCCCACTTTTTGCCATATCAGGTCATTAAGACCTTCATTCAACAATGCAATCGATAGAATATCAAAATTTAAAAAATAGTTCAGAATTAATTAAAACTTCAAGGAAATAAAAAAAAAATACAAACAAATTCCATATTATAAAAGCTTCGCGTAATTAGTCGTTGCTTGGGTGACCTTTTCTATTAAGCATATATAGACGCACGTTCTCATTGCTGGAGACTTGTTTATTAAGGCTAGAAATTATGCAAATCTTCCTTACCAAAACCAAAACGGTCAACAATGGGTTAATAAAAATTGGCGAGACTTGCCCTAATGCAGTGCACTCTGGTGTTGAAATAGATAGTGACGAGATATATGTTTGTTAAATCTTAAGCGCGGAAAACGTTAAAAAAGTTATTATTTTTTTTTTTACGAAAATTGAATTTTACACGTATTGATATTCATCGATTGGAACCCCCCCCCCTTTTCC
>WFKH01011581.1:64079671-64100380 GCA_016163765.1 Magallana hongkongensis | reverse complement strand
ATGACAACATCTTGTTGATGTTATATGGTCAATGACAACATCTTGTTAATATTTCGTGTTTAAGGTTAACATTTTATATAAACTGACAATCACAACTTTAAAGTTCATTATCCTCGTAATTCATTTTAAACTGTCAAGGATGTTCTGAAATGATGCATTTGATAAATGTCCTATTGGGTCAAATTTTATCTTTCTTCATGTTTGTAGTGTAGATAAGTCATGCTAAAATTAATTATTGGAATTGATAAATCCCCTGCTTTCAGGCAGCAAAGAAGCAAGTGAAGCTGCTGAGTGTTGATGAAGAGATGAAGACCTGTATGCTGGAGATCCTCAGGCTCTGCTATGTCAAGGATTATCTGATCCCATCAGTGGTAGCTATATAGATACACACTCTACATTCTATCAATTCATTGTTAGTCAAGGCTTACCTGATCTCATCAATGGTAGATACACACTTAAGGAGGCTGAGTGCTCAACAAATGACCAATCAGAATCAGATCTACTCTCAAATTTTAGAGATGATTATATAGCCTTAAACTATTATATAGTAAAGAAAAAATCCAAATATCTTAGCTTTAAAATTCGAATTTTTTTTTACATCTGTAAACTATGTGTATTTTCTTCTCAAGAAGATTGATATGTTGTATACGGGAAATATTCGCCCCCGTTTTATTTTCGCCCCTTTTGCCCTCGTTGTCAGCGGGCGAAATTTAAGACTGGGCGAATTCCAATGTCTTAAATTATCTCTCTTGCAACACAACTGTGTCTGGACGAATTCAAGATTGGGGGAAACTGTTTGCATATGTAGAAGGGCGAAAATTACATGGGGGCAAAAATAACCCTGTATACAGTAGTCTAAAAATGTCCACAAGCAACCAGCCCTTTTTATTCCATCAATCATATAACAAAGTTATAGATAAACTCATTGTACTTTGACATGCATGAATACATTTATTACTTTATTTAGATTTATCTATGATTTTTAATGTCTTAATTTATATAGCCTTCAACTTTTCTATTCTGTGATATTCTGTGTATAAAAAGTTTTTTTCACAGATTGATACCTTTTATTTGTTTTAAATATGATTACGGTATAATATTCCCATTGCAATGTCACTTAAAGGACCGGGAAAACTACTGCAATACTTGTTAATACTGTAAAAATGGTTATTTACGCTTGGGTTAAATTTACACTAGTTACGTGGTAAGCTTTAAACCGCGTAAAATACCCCTGCACGTATGGTAAAAAAACAAAACTTTAGTGTGGTAAATAACGCATCCGTGTATTTAATACCCATTGTTTGACTTTAGATATTGCTTAACTAACAGCGTAAATAACCATGTTTACAGTATACACATACTAAACAAAACAATCATTTTACTTAAATTTGATATAAAATTGGACCAAGCAGCTTTAAATACTGGAGAAAAGAAACTAACAACAAATGATAAAACTCAAAACATGTATATCAAAGGACTGGCTTCCTCAGATACCTCAGATTTACGCTCAGACATTGTTACAGTGGACATCCATGCGCTTGATGCATTCTCAATCATGTCAGCAGAATTATTTGTCTAAATATCATGCTTTTCTTACTGTAGGAAAAAAAAGAGCAGTTATATCAGACAGTGGAGAAAGCCTACCAGGAGAAAAAAATGAAGCAACTCAAGCATAAAGACACTGCCCCCATCTCTCTCAATCCTGCCAAAATTTTCCAAGACCACTTTAAGAAACCCCCCGTCTTGGAGCTGGTACGTCCCCCAGGGGTGTTTGGAACCAATATACTTCTCAGATTTAAAGCCAACCAACTAACTGCATGCAAGGACCTTTTTGTGGTGAGAACTGATGAAACGATGAAATCTTATTAGGTGTCATATGTATTTAGAAATTTAATGTTATATACTACATGTATGTACTTGCAGTGTCTAAGTGTCCGATTTCAAACTCAGTTACAGTCTGACTAAAATAAGCCAATTTTAATCAGACTGAGTATTTTAGACATTGTACATAAATATCAGATTAGATGTGAGTGCACACAAGTTCCTTTATCAGATTAAGGGTAATTGATGGTTTAATATTACATGTACATGTATTTTTTTTGCCTCAGACTAGAATGACACGTCATCAAATAAAATGCTTCACATGATTGCTGTCTATATTTCTTTAGACTGCAAGCAGCAAATTATTATTTGGCAACAAGACAGTTGTTTTATATCTTTAAAGTATTTCTTTCTTCACTTTCATAACATTTAACATCATTTAGTCTTCTACAGAAAAAAACACTTAGTACTGTTATTAGTTTTGTTACGGACTGTCTACGAAAATATGTCAGGATGTTTCAGTCTTCAGGTTTTGCCCTACTTCGCCTTCTATAAACTTAAAAACCCGACAAATTTCCATAGACAGTCAGTAACAAACCTAATAAGTAATAATTTTGCTTATTAAAAAATAACTTGTAAATCAAAGATCTGGCCCCACCGTCACCAAAATTTTCAAATCACTCAACTCGATGAGTCCTCAACTCAAATACTTAAAAGAAAAGTTCATAAATCTGAGGTAAAACTCCGACTTGAGGCTGAGTATTGACTTGAGGAAAGTTGGTGACGATTTGGCCAGATTCTATTTTTTGCCAGACATGACATAAATCCTTTTTTCTTTAAACAGATTATTCATACAGAAAACCGCACTGAATTTAGAAATCCAAAAATTCAAGAGAGACATACAATTGATTACCCATCCTATTTCTCCAATGGAATTTCCAAATCTGCTGAAGGTTTTTACTATTTAAATGAAGTGTAAGTATAAGTAATATTTTCAATGTAAATTTGATGTAGGAAACAAAAGCTGCCAAATGTGTTCAACTGTTGAAGAGACTTAGTGAGGGTAATGTGGCCGCCATTTTACAGTATTTTTCTATGATCAATGAGGAGTTTAATTAATTTAATCTTAATATGGTATGGAATTAAATCAATGATCTAACGGATTGCAAGAGAAATTCAGATCAAAGAGAACTTTATGATCATTATGCCAATGGCATTAATGATAAGTGAGGTAAATTGAGAAATGGACTAACTTTGGGACAATGAATTTACTTCATGCTTTCTGTAATGGTTTGTAGTCTTAAAAGGGAGAATATTCTTAACTTTCCAGTTATGAACCAGCACAAGTGTATTTAGTCAATAGACATCTAGTGACAACAGATCAAGTGGATACAGCCATCTTGCAACCAATCAAGGAGGATGCACACATTCCGGTTGTTATTGGAAAATCTTTGTTTGCCATCAGCCATTTACAATAGTAGGTGTTCTTATAATTGTATTTACTAGTGTACATCTCATTTAATTTATTTAAATCCAAACTGGTAAGTATTTTAATTGTTGAACTGCTTCATCTCTCTTTGGAATATGAGATAAAGTTGTAATTTTGTGACACTAAAAAAACCCCCCAAAATAATGAATCTGAAAATTTAGATTAGGCATTTTTATGCCCTCGCCATGAAATGGCCGGGGCATATAGTGTTACCCTGTTCCGTCATTCCGTCCTTCTCTCATTCCTTCCGTCATCATTCACTTTCCGATCATTATCTCAACAACCGTTGCACACATTCAACTCAAATTTGATATATGGATGTCACAGTGGATGTGTCATATAAGTTCGAATTTGGTTTTGCTCCGATGATATTTTGACAGAGTTATGCCTCTTGAACTTAGAAAAAAATGAGAAATTCACTTTCCGGTCATTATCTCAACAACCGTTGCAAACATTCAACTTAAATTTAATATATGGATGTGTCATATGAATATACAGGTTGAGTTCAAATTTGGTTCTGCTCCAATGATTTTTGTCAGATTAATGACTCTTGAACTTAGAAAAAAATGAGAAATTCACTTTCAGATCATTACATGTATCTCAACAACAGTTGCACACATTCAACTCAAATTTTAATATGGATGTGTCATAGGAATATACAGGTTGAGTTCGAATTTGGTTTTGCCCTGATGATTTTTGACAGAGTTATGCCTCTTGAACTTAGAAAAAAATGAGAAATTCACTTTCAGCTCATTATCTCAACAACAGTTGTACACATTCAACTCAAATTTAATATATGGATGTGTCATATGAATATACAGATTGAGTTCAAATTTGGTTCCACTCAGATGATTTTTGACAGACTTATGCCTCTTGAACTTTGACAAAAATGAGAAATTCTCAGTTTCCGCTCTCTAACTTTTGAAGGGATGCATGCATATATAAAGCTGATATTTCATATGTAGGTTATTTACTAGAAAATACAGGTCAAGTTCGAATTTGGTTCTGGTCCATTTTTATGCCCCCGCCATAAAATGGATCATTCACTTTCTTATCATTATCTCAACGTACAACATTTGCACACATTAAACTTGTATTTGTTTACTACTATAGAATATATTTCATGTTTGCCACTCACATAGTTTCATGTCATTTGCCCTCACTGTGAGTGCAACATATTAAATTACTTTTTATCAAAATCAACTTCCTCATGTCTGATATTTCTAGTTTAGAAAATACAACTCGAGTTCAGATTTGGTTCCGGTCCAATGATTTTTTGACAGAGTTATGCCTCTTGAACTTAAGAAAATTAAGTATAATTTTCAGGAATATATATAACTTCTTCTGAAATCAAACAAATGTTTGCATTTTAAATTTTGGCTGCCTGCGAGGTCATTCATGGCATTACGACACATCTAGTTTAGCATAAAATTTGACTTTATGACCAAAGAATTGAAATTACAGTAAGAGTTATCTCTCTTGTCAGCACAACTTAGTAGTTTAGACTGGGTTTAAAGAGATAGCGTACCACTTGTTAATTATTCAAAAAATAGAAATTGTCCACTATTAACATGTAATGTGACTCATTAAAGTGTATTCTGAATGGTTATTGATAATCTAAGAATTACCTACAAACTACACATGTATAATAACATTATTTATTATGATGCTTCTAGTAAGAAACACTTTATTCACATTTAAACTATATAAAAGGAAACATTTGATAATACAAAGTAAAAAGATTAGTCATGGAAGATATGTGCAGCAATTTCAGTACATGAATTAAAAAAGTGTAGGTAATGAAGGTATTTATTAACAATTAATGAACCATCAGAGTTTTCCATTGATTGCAGTCTTCTCTCCATTTCAGCCTCTACAGAATTAATGATCAGATTGAGTCATTCGCAGAACACCTGGACCAGATTCACCGCCTAACTTTCCTTTGGGATGTGCTTGTTATGGTCACTGTCTCGGGGTGTCTGCTGTTTGTGGATAGCCAGACACTACTGCCCATCAGAGTGACTGTCCATCCCAGGTAAATACTGTACGCAAATCCCAGATAAATAGTGTACATAAATCCCAGGTAAATAGTGTACTCAAATCCTAGATAAATACTGTATGCAAATCCCAGGTAACTAGTGTACGCAAATCCTAGATAAATAGTGTACACAAATCTTGGGTAAACAGTGTACACAAATCCCAGGTAAATAATGTACACATATTCCAGGTATATACTGTACACAAATCTGTACACAAAACTATCAGTCTGAGCAACCGTCTATCAAAGGTAAATAATGTACACAGGTTTCATATATGTCTGTTCTCAAACATGTGCACTGAGATTTGAACCCATCCTTGACAATCTCATATCAACATTAAATAGATTGCTACTGTGTCAAGTGCTTATAGCAGTAGGAGTGAAAGTTGCTGCATGATCTTTCAAAGATATGAAAATTGGGGGAAAAATGCATGCATATCACAGAGTTTGAATTTCATCATTGATTTACTTGTAGTACATGTATAATTAAGTTCAATTGTTGTTTAACTTATTAGGAATTTATTTTCATGAGAATTTTGATACTTTCAGAAACATGTGATATATAACCTATAAACCTAGTATGCATATATATACCTGTAGTATAGAAAATTATACCACTTCAAATGTTCTGCAGGGCATTTGCTCTCATATTGGAGAACCTGTACATTTATGAAGTTTCCAACTACCTCAAAGTTCAGGGAGAGAAGTCCTTCAGAGACGCCAACAATTGCGAGTTTGTCAGGGCAGCCATACTTTTGGATAACAAAGTGGTCATCATTAAAACCGACCCAAAGTAAGTGGGATAGAATTAAAGTCTGATTTTGATAACTAATCATGACTCAACATTTTTAGATCATCCAATAAAGACAAAGATAAAACAGTAAAACATGGTTGTACGGAAACACTCTTATAATGTATTCATGCTTACAGTGAAGTCAGTTTCATTCCCTTTATCTATAAACTGATCAAATATAACTAAATAGGTTTATAAAAAATCAGTCACTTGTCTCTGGTGCTTCCCTATAACCATTTTTTTACTGCATTACTTTGCACAGTAGTTAGAAATATTATAACCTGTTCCTTCTGTTATTTTGGGGTACTTTCCCGCTTGCAGCTTCATTATCTTCATTATATGTGGTGCTTCGTTTTTTGTTGCAGAGTGTGTGGTGTGGACACTGAGGACTGGTCGGCCATCACTGTGACCTCTGCCGTGTCACTGTCAGGTCAACCCAAGGACGTCTGCTTCCTCAGCGAGTCAGGTGAGTGGTCAGTTAGAGAGAGAGTAGGTGTAATACTGTGACTAAGCATCTTCTGAATGGTCATACTTCACAAATAATATTGATCCCTTTAGCATATAGGAAAAGATTTTTAATACATTTTTTAATACCACCGATTTTCTGTTGTAGCGGGCTACCTTGTTTCTGCCTCAATCTTCAACAACTCAGGAGCATTTTACCGAGAAAACCTGTACCATTTCAATCATTGTGGTCAGTTACTAGGGGTCCTTCTGTCCCTGGGGCGTGGACCTAGGTCAATGTTTCCTGTGTATCTCCCCGGAGACCCGGATCTGTCTGCTAGACAGAGCAATCGGTGTGGGCAGGAAGGCTGGCATGTCTACATGAGGGACGGCCATGATGGAATCATCTGTGTGTTTTTAGGCAAGGTTTATAACACAGAGACATGTTGATCATCTGTGTGTATATCTAGACAAGGTTTATAACATGGAGACATGTTGATCATCTGTGTGTGGCAAGGTTTATAACACGGAGACATGTTGATCATTTGTGTGTATCTAGACAAGGTTTATAACGTGGAGACATGTTGATCATCTGTGTGTGGCAAGGTATATAACATGGAGACATGTTGATCATCTGCGTGTGACAAGGTTTATTACACAGAAAACATTGAAAAGTTCTTGCAGTAATGAACGCTTTTGATCTCCCAAGGTGCATATATTAAGGAGGTAGATATTTGCAGGTGTAAATATGAAAAAATTGATTGTGCTTGGTTTGCATATTTATAGTTGCACTGCTTGTCCTGTTGATGTACCTGATGTGTATCTGTCAGTCCTGTACACACCTGTGGTAATTCATTGTTGTTTTACATTTTGTCACAGTTTATATGACTTGATCAATAAAATGCCTGTTATGGGGACTGATTTATATTGACACCTTGTTATGTATGTAACATTAATCTAAACAACAGCTGCTACTCTGAACAAGAAAGATTTGTGATCAAACATCCATTTAATTGTACAACAGGGGCAATAACTCATTGTTACGTCTGTACTACAAAATTTAAAAAAGACTATTACATTGTTCTTTAGCACCAGCATCACTGACCAATCATAGAATACACATCGTTTTCCTGATTTTGTTGATTTTGCTGTATTTAATATCTGCTGTTTGTTAATTCTGTCCTGAACGTACCTGCTCTGTGTTCTTTGATAAGAGACACGGCAAACGTTTGTGTAATAATAATAAGCTGAAGCCCTTCTATAGATGATTATGTTTTAGAAAAGAAAATGCTCGATTTTGATATTATTTATTACTCGAGGACTAGTAGCTGGCATGGTGGACGAGAGCTCGTTGTGTCCCCGACCAGTGACAGAGAGACAGACAGGATATTGTGTTTGTGACGGTTCCTTTTGTGTGTCCGATTGTTTTAATTAAATAAATATTTACATGAACTATATGAGGAAATCACCAACGGTCTCGGCTGTATGGAATCAAAGGTATAGACAGCCCGTGTGTCAGTCGGCGTGGGGGAATATTCCTTGTTTTTTTCTGTTTGAAACACTAAAAAATTTATGTTTAATGTTAAGCTCATGAATGAAAAAATTGTCGTGCTAAATGTCAATGATGTTTGATTCCGTTGTCTCATTTCTATTTTTAAAAACGCTCTGCATTTAGAAAAAGTCTCCCTTTTACAGTGTATACAAGTATTACAAAATTTAATTTTTTTTAAAGTGTTAGAACAAGAATTCTCTTCTCTACATATTCAAAACACGCAAATTAATGGGGCTATGTAGTGTTGGCTATTTTCGGTTGTTGGGTTTTTTTCTCCGAACAAATAACAATAGGATGAATTTGAACTAAATAACAGGAATCGGTGATTTCAATGACATTTTTTTCCCACGAACTGAGATTTGAAGTTTAGATAATTGATAGTTTATAGTCCAGCTAAC
Organism: Magallana hongkongensis; assembly: GCA_016163765.1. NCBI lineage: Eukaryota > Metazoa > Mollusca > Bivalvia > Ostreida > Ostreidae > Magallana > Magallana hongkongensis. The sequence goes on along the minus strand of WFKH01011581.1, from coordinate 64,091,845 downwards.
TTAGATTCAGAGTCGCTCAGTTCAGTAGTGGAAATTCCATATACTGTAGTGTGGTAGTTTGTGTGTGTGTGTGTGTGTGTGTATAAAGCTTATGTTTATAGCTAATCTTCTGAGAAAGATGAGATGATTGAAAAACCCTAGATCATAGGAAGTTATGTCGCACTTTGACCAGCGTATTTTATTTGTATATAACATGCGCGGATCCAGAAAATTTTTCCAGGGGGGGTCCGAAGGATAATTGTGTTTGCCAGGGGGGGTCCGAGGCATATTTGCGATAATTTTACTATGTAAATTTAATAAATTTTTATTTTCCAGGGGGGGTCGGGACCCCCCCGACCCCCCTCTAGATCCGCGCATGTATAACATTCCATGAAATGTATGAATAATAGACGCATGTACAGTAGACAGTTGTTCCGATGTTTTTATGCAAAATGCTTTTGTTATTCTGATTGAGTCAAGAAGAATATATTTATGATTTTTTTTAATGACCTACATAGTATTAACACAAAATTGACTAATCTATTTTTTAAATAGAAATTACATAGATATGTAGGAAAAACATCGAATATCATAAAAGGAAGGTGTTGTGAATAATCTTTATGACTGTGTAAACTAAATGTCCACGGTACAAGTGCTGTGGGTATTATAAGGGCCCCCTTGCGGTATGCGTGGGCAGTGCGCGAGTTCACCCACCACTCCGAGTATACGCGCTATTTATAGCTCTGAGTTGTCTCGCTTTCTTTGTTGTATTACGATAATAGTGACATTTGCGTGGGTGAAACGTAGGGACTATATTTATCGTACGGAAACTACTTAATCGTGTAATTGGTTTATTTGAAACAGTCTGTAAAAGGATGATTATATATAGGTAGACAAATTTTTGCAATACAAATTAGGCAATGTCAGAAACTATTGATGAACTCTCAATCGGCATGTCTTTTTATGATTTCTTATAATTATATATTTTTCTTATATAAATACTCAACCATATAATATTTGTCTGTTATAGACTCTAAATTAGAATTAAATATTCTGTTCTGTTAATGATATACCGTTATACATTTATATGACCTATACAATAGATCTTGTTAGGCACTGATAACACACATGTATGTACACGTATTTTGTAAAAATATCTACACATATCACAGCCCATCCTTTTATATCCGATATCAGATATTTTACATGTTGGGTATTCATCCACATATTCTAATTTTTTTTTCTTTCTTACATCTGTTGGTTGATTTTCTTGAATTTAAATAATTATAATCAGCCTCCCGTCCATCAAGGATTAAATATACTTGGTGCTTTTGGGTTAGATTAATCATTACACATTAATATTTAATACATAATTGTAAATATATTATAAATTAAAAATGATAAAGTTTTCCAAAAATATAAAACAACCACTTAATTCTAATAAACAATGCCATATTTATTTGAACACAGCGATTTTACACATTTACACCAATAAATAAACAATACATCTACAGGCCACATACAACAGACAGACATTCAGACAGTCTATTTCATTCATGTTTATCGGCGGTCACGATTAGCGAGCCGCCGACATCTTTGGCCAGTCGGATTGAGCTGCAGTCGAAGCTGGACGGAAATACGAGTTCCTTCAGGAACAGTTCGGAGAGTTCGCAGTTCTTCACTTTACTCACCCTGTTAGCTTTGATGGTCAGGGTGTTCCCCTGTAGGGAGATGACGATACTGTCCCGGTCAGGGAAGAAGTTCTCAATGGGGATACTGAGTGCCACGGACTGTCGCCGCACGGACGGAAGTCGACCAATGTCTTTATAGGAGATGTCAGAGCCGGCACTGATCCCCAACACTTTGGGGGGCTGGGTCGTGGATTTGGCAGTGTTGTTTGGCAGGTCGGGGGATATTTTGGGGGGTGAGTTATTAGATGTGGGGTGAGAGTTATGAGACTTTTGGTCGGTGGGAATTTTGGCTGAATGTGGATGATGAGATTCTATTGCATCCCTGGAGACGTTTTTAGTTGGACAGCTTGGCTCGTGTACGGATTCATTTTTGGCATCAAGATCTGTCTTCCCCATCTCTGTGGTCCGCCCTACGTTGGCACCACCCATTATCCGGGGGTTCCCTGAGACAGGGGATGGAGGATGCGACTCCGCTCCCATTGTGTGACGTATGTCTGCCTCCGCATCGTCGGAGTCTGAATCAGATCGACTTTCTGTCCCATTAGTGATATCGATCACCTCTGTCCTAAGCTTTTTAGCGTGATTATTTCCCTGAGATTTTTCTAATTCTTCTGTGAGCTTCCTCTTCAGACAGCACCTCTTGCACGTTTCCCCGGGGGACACCTTGTGATAGGGCGCCTGGATTACCAGTTTGCCATCGTCCGACACAAAGCTAGAAATATTGCACATGTCCACTCCCCCCGGGACAAACACTGTTCTCGTCACCTGGACCCCTCTAAAACGAACATCGCTTTGTTTCTCCGCCGTCACAGACACAGTGTTAGCACCGGAACAGTTTACTTGGATTTCCTCCGGTTTGTATCCACTTAAATCAAGTGAATGTTTCCAAACTTTTGCATTACTTTTAAACTTTGCATCAACAGGTCGAGTTCTTCCCTTGTTTTTCTTAAATATTCTCGGAACGACTCCCTCTAAATATTTTGGCACAATGATTTCTCCTGAGTTATTATTTCCTTGAGGAACATGTTTCTCCGTGGTTTTAATTTCCACTGGAAGCATCACGGATACAATCCGTTCAGGTTCGCTTTCATTCAAAATATGAACACGAGTATTAAATCGCCAATGTTTATAAATACCACCGGCCTACGTCAGACAGACCATTGACGTCACACTCATTTATCGACGAGCAGGTACTTTACCAGAAGGCGTGAAGTAAAACCCCGAGACCTTTCGAACGTCTCGCTATAAATAGAAACCATTTTCCTTTTCCCTTTATAGAAACCAATGTTTTTTCCCTTTCTCTCTTTTTGTGCGGTTTGCGTTTTAATGAGTTAAATAATTGTAAACTAACGTGTTATTGATTAATTAATAGAGTGATATAGATCGTGCGAGACTATTCTGCTTCAGCACTCAGTGTGGGTGGAATCCGATTGAGCGCGTCGCCCACACACGGCCGATTTCGTGCTGTCAATAGGTTAGTATCTGTGTAGGTTGGCCTACTAATACTGGCCGATCCCGCGATCCCGTATGACTTTGTTGTAAAGAGCTATGATACAAGGCGCCGACCACGGAAAGGAAGGTCAATGCGAGCAAACCTTTCAGAAAAAAAATAGAGATTCCATTTTCAATCAATATTTTATAGATCTACAAGTTATATGAACGGTGCTTTACCATAAAAATATGTAGTAAACGTTTTGTGATTATCTTTTTAAGACATTCAAGAGATGAATTTTAAAATAAATGTAAAAATGATATAGAAAAAAATCTTAGAAATAATCGATATTGTATGGGGTTTTTTTGTCAGAGATTTGGATATATGATATTATTGCGATTTCTCAGTAGTTTTTTTTTTTAAGTTTACTTGTTTTTTTTGTAGTTGCTAACGGAAGTTTTATACAAGTACAATACATTAAGTTTGAGATGATATATATTTTTTTTTAATTTTAAAGAAAACCTTGAAAAAATAAAATTAAAATCAAATTTTGACGTGTTTATCATTCACAGGGAGATACAGCTCTATTCTATCACATGTACTTTGGAGTTTGTTTTTGTGATTTAAGAGTCAGCATACACGAGGTGATAATCATAAGCCTCACTACCTGAGGAAAAAAGCTTCAGTAATAGACTAAAAAAAGCTTCAGTGATAGACTTAAAAAAAACACCTCTATACATGTTATTGTATATCTTTTTTGCAACCAAACTATCTATAGTTATACAATAAGTACATATGACGTCCTTGCTTTGGTAACATGTACTTATGAATTCAGGTGCCAAAAAGTATTTTATTTTTTCACTATATTCTAATTCAAAACAAACATTTTTCAGAGAATTGTACCAAAGTCATTTTGAAAAGACTTAAATTGATTTAAAAAAACCTAAAAACAAAAAAAACAAAAAAACAAAAAAACCCCCAAAAACCAACGGAATATCTTACGGCATAAAATTGAAATAATTTTCCGACAATCCATATGTAATGATAATTATTTAAAGTAAGATTTTCGCCTCAAAGTCGTACATGTATCTTGTATAAGATATGCAGTATACATGTAGAACTAAGTATTTTAAGGTTTTGTTTGAAATACAGAATTTTACAAAAAGGAAAATCAGGAAACCGTTTCAATATATTACATGTATGTCAAAAAGTGCAAAATTAATATGTATCTATCAATAAACACTTCCATTTTTTTAAAAAAATAAGGTTTGTTTTCAACGAAATATAAATAAAAAAAATTGACATACTTTTGGCCTGTGGGTGTACATATCATCTGTACGACCAACGTGCGCTTACTCTTGAAATGTAGTAATTGGATTTTTTAAATCTCTTGTTTATACTCCCATTTTCCAAAATTGATAGAAATTTTCTGTTTGCTTGTCTTACTTTGATGGAAACTTTGTATGCTTGTCTAAATCTGAAAATCTAAAAAATTACATATTTTCTTATCTAACTTTGATAGAACGCTTTTTCCCTATATTCTTCTCTACAAAATCATTTTCTTATGCGGTTTTTAAGGACCTTAATTTTAGAAGGTACGACCCATCCAAATTATACACAGGTCCTATTTTTCCGGGATATAGAACATGTAATGTACACATATACAGCCATTATCCAGACATAGTCTTTCTAACTGCTGGAATTGTTTGGTCAGACACTATATAGATAAGAGAAAACGTTACCTAGCCATACCTTCAAATCGATACCAAAAAAACCCCCAAAACATATAAATAAAATAATAATAATATCAATGTATTTTGTAATAAAATCGCTATAAAGACTCCTGCTTTGTGTGCGGTAAAGTGATGTTACCGATAGAAATCCATCATTTTTTAAAATCATTTATATTCTGAATCATAAATTTATCACCAAAAAAAAAAGAAGCGATAAAAAGCTACGAAAAAACACTCAATATTAACTTTTTTGGTAATTTTTTTGAATTTCCTGATAATAAACATCATTGTACATATAAACATTTATAATTTTAACGACAAATAATACATGATACACAAATAAGTGTTAACAGGTCAGTTTCACTTTAACTTCAACAGAAAAATACATGTAGGTGCATTATAAAGCCAAATATTGATTTAAATATGCAACGTAAAATATTTATAATGAGGTTATCTATAAGGGGTTATCTATTTACAAATGAAAAGACAGATTTGATATAAGTCTTTCAGGAGCCTCGGGTGTATGATGGGGGTTAGTAGGTCTACTGTGGGTTTTCTCTACCCGTACAGTGACACGAGTCCCACATCTTGTACCTGAATGGCAGGTGTGCGATGTTTGTGAGCATATTACATAGATCACAAACATGTGTGCGCGTAGGAGGCTGATGACGCAGGAGTTTGATGCTTTCCCACGCTTGCTCCCCGCGACACACTGTGCATGCCACTTGCATCCTTCACCTGCAGGTTATTCACACCTGAATATACCTTTGATCTCATAACACGTAGTCGGGTACTAGTTCAATTAACAGGTAAAGACCACTTTCCTGGAAGGATATGAGTAATGTCAATAATGCAATTCAATTTCTAAATACGTTAGAAATAAACATTTCTGCTCACATTTTGCCATATGTGGTAGTTACAACCCCCATCGCCACAAGCACTGGAGCTCATACAACCGCCCACACAAATGTTTCTGTATTTTACTGCAAGTATTGATGGACTATGGCTACATACATAATCAATTTTGATGCAGCAAAAACAAGCCATAGATGAACTCATGTGCAGTTCTTAGTCGAGAAACAATAGAAATAACAAAAATGGACAAAATTCGTTTTTTGTCCGACGTTCTTCAGTAACCGTTCCTACATCGGATAGCATTCTGCACGGACCTGTCTCGAGTTTATAGACATTGACTTACACGAGTGTATGCTGTCTTTAACACGAAGAGACAGGACAGAGCATCAAACATTGGTTCAAAGCTCTCTTCTTGTTCCCGACTGCTTTCCTCAGAACTGGGGTGGGTTGGATAAAGTTGTACAGCTTTCCGAAGTACTCGTATGTGCTGGGGTTAATTAAGTATGTAAAGTATGTAGGCTTCGGTAAAACTTGTATATAGCCAAGGTTCCTTCGGCATCACATGTAATGCCCCTTAAAATGCACACAAAATAACCATATATGGATATCAGTCAAGTTAGTGAATATTTTGGATGTTTTGGTTGGATGTTTTGAAGACTTAACATTAAACGTCAAAATGTAATGTAGGAATATTTTTTTTTTATCTATAAACAAGTATATCTTTGTTGACAGGAAAGTTTACGCATGTGCACGTGTACCAGGACGGCATTACTTTTTAAAGTAAAGAACCGAGGCCGCACGGTCAGTCGGTGATATATGCTGGACTTGAATTTATCTATGTATATATATTTCATTAACAGTTTCAATTATTTTCGGGACAAGATAAAATAATTCAGAATTTTTTCAAACAATCCTATAAAAGGTATGTATAAACCATAGCTTCTGGTTCTACAAGTTTTTCCATGTCTAACTGTTCCGAGAATAGGTGTGTTTGTCGCACTATTAAGGGTGTTAGATTTACACATGACACACCTAGAGTTTCCCCTTGATTGCTTCTTATCATAAATGTCCAGAAACTAATATAATATATGTGTCGCAAGAGTTTAGGGGATAATCTCTGTGGTTTATCTGGATTAACGCGGATATAATTACACCACAGCCGACAGCGAGAAGAATTTTAATACACAGAGAAATAGAAAACGAAATAAACAGTCAAAGCAGGATAACAAAGTGCATGCAAGTAAGTAAAAGGGGATACCCTAAGTATCAGCAAAATGCTAAAAACGGAGGTGGGGTGGGGGGGTTGGAGAGAGAAAGTCTTCATGTCTCGCCAATTCTGTGTTATATTGAACAATTCGTCTCCTGCATGTGTTCGTATCCCGCACTTTAAACTTTATTAACCATGTCTTAAAAAGCTTTCAATTAACAAAAGAGATTTTCGATATTTTAAGTTAACTGATAGAAACAACAAAGCAGGCATGTCAGGACACCTATTGTCAATCAACACAACGACAGTCCACCTTTAGCTTTAATCATTGTTTTCTTTCCATTTACATGTTATATAGCACATTTTGATTCTCGTGTTTTGCAAATAAACTAGCTCGATATTTTATAACAGTTCATTTGCAAAGGATACAAAAAATTCACCGAAAGGTTCAAAGAGAGAATGACTTTGACGCAAGAAAATTAATTTCATGGAATTATTTTCACAGGGAAAATGAGTTTGATAAGCAGAAACTAAATGAAAAGAGATGAAAATACAATCGGTTATGAGGGAAACCGTGTTTACAACCAGTGAAGCCCGAAAGTATAAACTCTGAAGATGTCGATGCGACTACCATCCTCCAATTTATTTGGAACGAGCCAAACAGCACAGGTAACTGTAATCTCGTGAATTAAATCATACAATATAAATTAATAGTTCGCAATCTGTTCCTGGCTTATACGTACCATAAGGAGATCAGAGGTTCATATGCGTTTTACTAACGTTTTGAATTGCTACATGTTGTACACCGCCCGTCAGTAGGATATCCAATTGTTATTAAATACTGGGATCAAGAGCTTGAATGCATTGTAAGATATGAGTTGACTTTCAGTTAATCTCTACAATCCTAAGATGTGGAAAAGTTTGTAGTGTTGATCGATAGAAGGTTTACCATTCTGGTGACATCAAACACATTAGATTGAATATATAAATTTAGCTTATTATTCTTCAATATTAAAACAGAACCATCTTGGGACATGCATTCTTTCAAAATAATTGTTTAAACAATTCAATTAATCCTTACTTGATATATTTTCATCCTCAGTTTTGTTAACCGGGTTTTCCAAAGGAAAAATCCGGTTATTGAAATGATGAAAATGGCGGGCGGGCGACTGCCAAAAGGGTACCCCTATTGTACGGATAACTCCTCCGACAGTTTTCAAGTTAGGAAGTTGTTGCTTTGCAGATCAATTGCACATATATCAGAGATGTGCATATTACTTGGATTTTGATTTTTGTTAATTTATGTAGAAAATATTAGCCGTTGAACTTAGTCATTTTTTCGCATAATATCGCATATAGGGTACCCCTATTGTACGGATAACTACTCCTACAGTTTTCAAGATAGGAAGTTGTTGTTTTGCAGATCAATTGTACATATTTTAGAGATTTGCATATTACTTGGATTTTGATTTTTGATAATTTATGAAAAAAATACCACCTGTTGAACTTAGTCATTTTTTCAATTAATATTGCATATAAAGTACCCCATTTCTCTGGATAGGTAGTGTTTATCAATTCAGGATTGATAAATGGAAGGAAAGAATGAAAGTAGAGTGGGGTGTTTTGAAAATGGAAAATTTTATTCTCCAGAACAAAATGACATGTATAAATATGAAATCTTTTTACATCAGCTTACCCATATAAATGGTTCAATTAATGTTCGTTCATGACCCCTAGGAGCCAGAAAGGCCAAAACGGAGGTTCCAATTTCATAGTACACATGTAGAAATAAATAGAAAACATTTCTAAAATTATTTTGTAATTGAAGAAGATGAAGACTATAACTTTTGAAATGATATGGAATCTAGATATGCTCAGGTATGGTATACAAACTTTAAAAAAAAGTTTTTTTGTCATTGTTCTGTTGGTCAGATAAAGGAGGGAAGGAGAGAACCCAATTTTAGGAATATATAGAAACATATTTCTTTTGAGGCAAATAGCTGGTAGTTTTTAAGTGAAATAATTATGAGAGTACGATAGTATGAAGATATTTCATATCTATTCATGCTATAACACTGTAATCACATAGGGGCAAAATTGGGGGATAAAAGGGTGTTCAACTTTGAAAGACAGAATAGGAAAAGCCATTTTGAAGAAAACTAAACAGAATTTTAAAACTTTGTCATATATTAATCTCTGGTGGTGGGTGGTTACCTTAGAATAAATGATAAGGATGGCAATTTCTAACCGGTTAACCGGTTACTCGGTCGGAACGATTGTAACCGGTTAAACAATCACTAATCGGTTAGTCGTATAAAATACGAAGTTAACGCAATTTCATTACATATTTAAATTTGTATCTTTCGAGACATTGATATCTTAGTAAGTTACAGTTAATCATTAATGAATGATATTAAAATCAGTGTTGAGTACCAACAATTATTATTGTTATTGTGCCTACTTTCAATATGTATACTTTAAATTTTTTTTAAAATTTCATAACACATTAATTAATTTATGAAATCGCAAATGCTTTTGTCTACATTGGAAACATACATGTAACTATGACTATAAAGGATGATAATTTCAAATGGAAAATCTATAGAGCTTGTCATTGGCAAACTTTTATCGACCTTTGTCGATTACATTTATTTGATAAGTTGAAATGACTTCGAAATTGAAGATAGGGGAAATTATTTTACGACTGTTTGCTCGTTGTTTTAGATATCTCTTGAAAAGATACTTAGATAATTTTCAAATGATATTATGAATTATATATATACAGAATATTCCTATCCTTTTTTCTGTGGCCTTAATGACAGTGAATCAGAAAAAGAAATAATATGACAAATTTATACTAATTTTAAAAGATTGAGACTATAACGTGTGAAATATAAAAGCAATCTAGTACACGTTTTTCAAATTCAGCCATACCATATTACCTTGGAATCAGAGAGGGGTCAATATCGGGAGAGACTTCAATTTGAGCAGGAAATTTGCATTGAAAAAACGTCTAAATAAAAAGATGAGATTTTGTTTGTCAATACAACATATACAGAAGCAATCTTCTGAAGTTACCATTAGTATACAGAAATTTCAAGTGAAATCATATAGTAATCCTAGAAGGGGTCCAATTTCATAAAGAATATTGAATGTAGAAAATTCTAATAAAAATTGGCTATAGCTTGTGAATTAATATAGAAGCAAACCATTATGCAGAGCATTCATATCTATTCACATCATAATTTTGATTTCAGAAATGGGATACAATGTACCTTTTTTGCAAGGAAAAATAAAGTAAAATATACTAAAACAAAAAGAGGCTATATTTCATTTAAGTGTAGAATATTTCATTTAAGTGTAGAATTTCATGCCATGATAATCCGAAGGTAACACGAAGAAAATCCACAGATAACAAGAAATCAAACTGTACTACATCGTGAATAAGAGTTTTCAGCGTTTATTTGTTTTAAAGAAAACAAATTCCTGCAAATTTTGGTAAAACCGATCAGTTAGCAAGATTTATGAATAAGCTTTTAAAGAATTTACTTGAATTTTTGTAAATAATAATTTGCTATATGATTTGTATTTGTATTGTATTATTGTAATAAACTAATTACATGTAGCAATATTCCTGGCTCCAAAGACAACATCTCTCAGTTGAGCAATGACGCCAATGGGCCTCTATTATGATCTGTAAATTTTGAATTCGACACCTGATTTCAATATATGGCATTCATTTGATTATTGAAATGCATTTTGTGATCCATATTGCACACTTGGATTTTTTTTTAAATATAATTTTATCCATATAAGAAAAAGAGTTACATAGTTGACAGCTCTTGGTTATATATTAATCTTTGATATTTTTGAGGTATTTTCAGCTATCAAAATTTTTTTTGGATAAAAATATATTTTTCATTTTCTGATATCAAAAATGAATTTCTTATACCAAGAACTCATTTTCTGATATCAAAATTTTGATTTTCTGATATCAGAAAATAAATTTTTTGATATCAGAAAATCAGAATTTTGATATCACAAAAAAGATTGCTGATATCAGAAAAAAATAAACATGGCGAAGAATCTTCACATTATTAATAAATACTTCCTTAACTCCAAGATAATTACTAAACTATTATGCCCGATTTGTTTTCTAAAATTTGTTTGTTTTATTTTCAGATTATTTTAAATTCATTTTAATTAAAGAATTTTATATAATAGTGTTCTTTTTAATTTTAGTTACATTCTTAGAAATCACTAACTGAAAGCATTTACAGTGTGTTGCCATCATTTTCCTAAGGTCGTTGCACCTCTTTGGGATCGACTTGGTGTGTTCAATTCCCAGCAAATGGTAGACTAAGCAGTTTTGACCATTGTAGATTTGGTGGAAGTTGCCGAATTGAAATCAAATGTACCATTTTATTTTAGTCTACTTTATAGATTTCTGACGGGAAGGAAAGATATCAAAAATCAATTTTCTTATATCAGAAAATACAAATTATATTTTGATATAAGAAAATCATTTTCTGATATCAAAAAGAAGAAATTTTTTATATAAAAAAGATGTTTGGATTTCAATAATTCAATTTTTTGAAATCAATAAATCAATATTAATGCATGATATCAAACTTAGAAAATCATTTTTTTAATATCAGAAATTCGAATTTCTGATATCGAAAAATAATTTCTGATTTCACCAAAATTCTATTTTGGGTGTCATCAAGAATTATTTTTTTTATATCAAGAATTCATTTTTTGTTCTCAGAAAATACCTCAGAAATATCCAAAAGGCGCCTCATAATTTATTCTTTAATTAGGAATGTTCTAATCGTTTCAGTTTGACACGTGGAATTTGGCAAACAGGCCCCACATTTTCGAGTCCTACACCCTAACGACCAAATATCGCCAATGTAAGAATCCCGTCACACGCAGAGTAAGAGGCGTGATCGGCTTCAAGCGGAAGCGGAGGTGCGAGTCACGTGCTGAGAGCGAGGGGGGCGAGTCCAATCACAGCCACGCCACATCCGACCTTGACCTTGACAAGGAGTTTCCTGATGACTTTGATTACGATGGTATGCTTTTTATAAATATAGTTAAAGGTTGTTAAATAATAAACTATATATACGAGTACAAGTATGAGAGAGAGAGAGAGAGAGAGAGAGAGAGAGAGAGTTTTAAATACATGAATTTGAGATATCTAAATGAGAAAATGAGAAAATTATCGTTATATATGATTTACATGAATCCAATGAAGAGGCAAAGAAAGAATCAGTG
>WFKH01011581.1:64050316-64064154 GCA_016163765.1 Magallana hongkongensis | reverse complement strand
TTTTGTATACGTTGACGAGTTGTTTTCCCTTTCCTCCGTACAGTTGTACTGTATCCCCCTATCAGACCGCTGTCTGGACTTCATGGTAGAAAAACTGGATGTGGACGGAGATGGCGAAATCGATCTGAAGTAAGTACAGAGTGTTTCATTTTATCTAACCCAGTACACACTGGCATAAAGACCACTATGGTGACCCATCAGTCATAACAGGATTTATTATGATATCGTTTTTTTCCCAAGCATATGATTGGTCAATTGCTGTCACATGACCGTGCTATAAATTCTGTTAAAGACCTTACTATACTAAAAATAGAAAATTTATCGACCTCACTATACTAAAAATAGATTTTCACAACAAAATACCGGTTTGTCACGTGTGACATTGTGACGTCATAATAGCGAATTCAACACCTTTACATTATGAACAAAATATTTCACTACTATACGCTTGAAGAGATGAAGAGAATTAGTTCTTGATTTATTATAATAAAACAGTTATAGCCTTTTGATATCGGTCGATACATGGTTTTTAGAGAACTGATGAGAATATATCAACCTCGGACTTCGTCCTCGGTCAATTTACTCTCATCAGGTCTATAAAACCATGTATTGACCTCATCAAAAGGCTATAATTGTATAATGTTAGTTGTATGTTAACGAAATGAATTACGCAAATGTGCGAGAAACTTGGGACAACACGTTCACATTTTGTATTCAGTCCTTTGAAATCACAAAGATTTCCACTCGAAGTTGTAAAGTTTTTCACCTAAAAGCTCATTTATCTTTTGTTATGTCTTTTTGGTTTCAATCCTTTGTATATACCGCAAAAATACTCACTAAATTTTTTATTTTCATTTATTCAATTTTAATTTCCTACTCTGACCACCAGAAACATGTTTGACTTAGACATGACGTAATGTTGTACAAGAAAGAGAACTTTTAAATTTCAATTTTTTAAGGTGAAGCAAAGATTTATTTAGCTGTTTGTAATCTTAATCTCTTGACGTAATCCCTGTTGACTTTTTAAGTTTACTTATATATAAAAGAAATGTTTATGATTATAATGTTTTGGTAAGTGCACAAGTAGCAAGTATCCCCCCCCCCCCCCCCGATTATTATAGATACATGTTTTCTTTACATTGCCATTTAGGTATTCTGAACAAAGGTAACTATTGCAGCCTCAATAATAAAGCGTTGATAATGCTTTGTCTGTATCTAGATATTTATCGTTGTGTTTGTTGGTATGTGTACGCTAGTGTAACATGTTAAGTTGTATATTTTTAAATAAGTAGATAACATGCTTGTGTAAATGTATTAAAATGTTTTGCATAATACATTCAAAGGGGATAATAATATTTGCTAGTGAAGATATTGATTTTAGCATTTATAAGAAATAATATCAATCACGCATGTTAGTGTAATAAAAGCTTGTTTAGGAATGGCTGTATGAATCAGTGTAAATATTATAGTAAATTAACATGTGGAAATGACTATTATGAATAATATTATATAATATATATAATATTATAAAAAAGTGAAATACATGTTGGCTAATTTTAAAATATTTTTAAGCGTCAAACATACAAACAAGTTATAATTTTTTTAGTTTAATCACGCTTTTGTATGTTCTCTAGGTTTTTATCTAGTATGATTCACGCTTGCGTTAGTGTAATACCTTTCATTGTAGGAAAAATAATACAAAACTGCGTCCGGTAATTATGCCAGTGCCTAGGTGGCATAGTCTCATCTTATAACCTATATAATAAACGCTTGTTACAGGTGCCTTTATATAGGCATACAAAAATATATTACAATTTGTGTCAATGTCAGGTTTTGTAGGAATAAATTTCGTTAAAAATCTTTTAATAGTAGTGTTGTTATACCATTTGACATCCTACATTTTTGTGGTAAATTGTTAGTAATACTAGGAGATGTTGGAATAAATCCATGACTTTGATTAAACTGGTGCAGGACTATTCTCTTTGCTCTGGTTTGTGTTGTAGCTTGTGGTGGCATTATCGGTCGTAATTATACATGTACATATCAACTGGGTGTTGTGCTCATTTAGCTCACCTGAACTGTAAGCTCAAGTAAGCTTTTCTGGTCACTTTTTGACCAGCGTCCGCCTGTCTCTAAACTTTAACAATTTTGACTTCCTCTCCATAACCAGCTGGCCAGGAAGATTGAAAACATAGTACAGTTTTAATGATACACTGCCCGGTTCATTAAACAAAAATTATTTAATATTACATAAATCATTTTATATCACAAAAATATACATAAAATTTATTAGGCCTGGGGTAACAGCTAAGGACAGATTTTTTATCCAAAAAAGTAGGGGGAAATGTGTCATTTTTTACGCTAACTTATTGTTTGACATATTGACGTCATTATTCCCTAATAAAATAGACAACAAGTGTATAATTTACTATTTATACTCACTTGTTCAAAATGCGATATGTGTATTTTCCGGAATTTTAAACAGCTTTTAAATTTTAGGATAAATGTTGAAGTAAACCAATCCCTCTTTTAATTAAACTTGCAGCATAGGAAGAGTTTTATTCAAATGAAGGCCAAACCGTCTTACAAGAGGATATACTGAGTACAAGTAATTAGGACACGTCAAAATGAAAATAGGGGATGGTGTTTTATCTATTTTTTCTCTTAAAGCTGAAACGTAATAAAATCATAACTATTGTATAAGCTTTCTGTTAAAATGGTTCAAAAAATGAGCCCCAGGGGAACACTTTAAGTGGGATACAATTCTAGATCGAAAATAAAAAGAAAATTATCTTTGTAGAAGCAACCTTTATGTATAGAATACAGATTTAAAAAAAAAAGCCTTGGTGGAGGAAAGATGTTCCAATACCGATTTCACTTCGCGAGATCGGTATAAAATGAAGCTAGTTTTAGAATACATAGCACTAATTATTTTGTAAAATATAGTATGGCTTATAGGTTAATGTAATTAGCAATATACTTATCAAAAATCAATAACACTATTACTAGAGTGAGTTGAGTCGAGTTGAACATATTTTATTGACTAATGATGTCAAAAGGATTGGACACAAGTTCCAAAAACTTAGAGAGTCCTCTCCTTGTTGTACATAATATATTACAATACCATACAATGCATTTATAAGAGGTATGGTACACTTAATGAAATAGTTTTGAATGCTGTAATACTGTGCAAATCTAGAATTAGAATTAGGATGGATAAGAAAGTTATGCAAATACATATAAAACTTAGATAAATCTTCCACACTTTTGTATAAATGTATGAACTTCTTTAAATATTTTTACATTTTCATCATAAGATAAAGTTTTGTCACCCCAAAGTATCAAATGTACATCAATTATATTCAAAAAGTTCAACGATAAAAGATTATACATAAATGATTGTCTTAATAATGAATATTTTTTACAAACGAAGAACAAGTGATATGCATCTTCTAAACTTCCACATGAACACATTGGGTTGGCTATTATATTACATCGATGAAGATTATAATTGAGAACAATTATGCCTTAATTTCGTATGAATGATATTTAAAAATCTTTTACCAAAAGAGAAATACTTAGGAGGCTTTGTATAATCGCTCTGTAGTGTTTTCTTAAAAATACTTAATGAAGTGGCTTCCCTGGTATTAGTACTCAGACTATTCCACTTAAATAGTGTCAGGAAAAAATGACTTGTTAAAAACTAGAGTGAGCGATGTGGCCCATGAGCCTTTAGTATTTGAAATGTGTTTGTGTAGAGCGATAGTCATATTGTATAGTGCCACATCTTGTCGCTATTTTATTATTTTCGATGTTGATTCATTTGTTAACTCGTTATATGATGTAAATACTTGTTAATATTTTCAATTTTGAAACCTGCATTGCACATGTAGTCTTTCACGTTCAAGTTGTTAATTAAATATCTCTCTTGATTATATAGTTTTTCTTTTTCTATAAGTATAAATCTTTATTAAAGCTTACATTTTACGTTGTCAGTGGTGCCAGCAAACAAGGAGGAAGCGAACAGTTGCTAATTATTATTCCTTGTTTTCTCTTGCTCAAGCTTTTTAAACGGGGAAGACGAACATTTGCCAATGATTTGCTCTTTATTATTTTTTACTAAAGCTTTATTTATAAGGTTTACGATGGTAATGAGGTAGTATTTGCTCCATTCTTTAATTAAAGAAGGTTCAATTCAACTTTACTAGTTTCTAGTATAATTACATGTATTTAAATCATATGCATCTCAATGACATTGATATCAATGAAAAGGATCAAAATAGCAAGACTGAAGAAAGATACGCGTTCGTTTTATGGTTGACTCATAGCGAGGTAGGGGTCGGACCACGCGGCGCTGAATCCGATAGGGCCGTCTAGCACCAGGCGAAATGGCGCTAATTGAACGAGACACGATGGTGCCTGATGAATAACAAGAAAGATGCTGTCATTATTTGTTTCCTCGGCAAAATATAAAATATTGTATGAAATTAAGTTAATGTTAAGATGAAGTTAAATCTAAGGTTCTCAGGAAGACAGAAGTAAGTGTAATCGAACAAAACATTAAATAGATACTGTAAACCAACTTTTATTCCCGTGCGAGAAATTTCACGAGTGTTTACAATAATTATATTGTAACGAAGAAGTGTACAGTTCTTCTTTACTTGAGTTATAAAATGGGGAGGGTTGGTTTTTTTTTGTTATGTTAATATATGGTTCATGGTAATTCATTGTTTGATGTCGTTTTACCAGGGAAGTCATGCAGGCCAAGGTTGAGTACAAAATGAAAGAAAGAGAAATGCACAACGCCTCCAAGAACTGGAACTTCGATATCGAGAACACAGATATAGGACGTGTTCGAATAAAACTCCAGAGGTTAATGCAGAAGAAAATGGATGGGAACCCCACATTTCGAGCACGTGTAGACTTATTTCAGGAGGCTCTCAAAGAGGGAAAACTTAAATCAGTGTTCAACGACAAAAGAGACAGGGCGAAAGAACGAGAGAAGATTCTACAGCGACGGATGTCCAAACGAGAGAGTATCATACAGGAAAGTGAAGATCAGCCAAAACTAAAACTTGACCTTGGGATAGTTACAGAGGAAGCAGAAGAAACAAAATCTGGAACTGGTTCTCGAAGAAGTAGCATGCGTCCTGCATCAGGTGCTCAGAAATCTGTTGAGGGATGTGAAAGTATCCCTAGCAACACTAACAGGGTGTCACAAAGTGTGTCACGACCGACATCCGGTCGTCCAGGGTCTACAAAGCGCCCGGGTTCTTCCCATCAGGGGACCGGAAACGTTTCTCGACCTGGTTCCTCTACTCAGACAAAGACAGGAAGTACCTCCCGTCCAGCGTCGTCTACTCAGAGAGATACCGGAAACTCCTCGAGAGAGACCGGAAACTCCTCCAGACCAGGCTCTTCTGGTGTTCAGTCCGGAAGAAGAGACTCAAAGACAACAGGTTCCAATCCAAACACGGACAGAAAGAACGGATCTCATGCAAACGATTGGAAACCTCTCAACTTCTGATTTGTTACGATTCTGGAAACTCTGAAGAACAAATGTTTAAAAACACGATCTGATAACTTTCAAGTCTAATTAATTTTAAGAATCAAATAGATACCTTAAAATTAAATACTGAAGACATCCTTCCAATGGAAGGTTCCTATATCGTCTATTTCTAACAGAAAGTTTCTTTAACACGATATGATTTCACTTTATACATTTTCAATGAATATTTTTAATTTTATTTTTATTTCATGCTTAAGGAATCGATTTTAAATGTTGATTACAAATTAATCGTGAATATTTTTATTGATTTCACATCAGTAAAGAACGTTTTCAACCTTTTTCTACATGCTAAGCGCTACTGCACGCAGACTGAAACTCACTTATAAGTCTATCTATAATTGCTAATGGTAGTTCAGAACAACTTATGATGAATCAGTTTAATAAAAATTCTGATAATTCTAAAGTGACTTACTTGGGTTTCAATGTATTAACAAAGTACTTGCAAAAAGATATAATGGAGAACTATACTAGTGGTGTTATTTGTGTACAAATTATCTTGGAAAACAGAAAAACCGTAGTTAAATGATAATACCCTATTGAACAATGAAAGTATTAATCTTTGATGAAACATGCCCACATTATTTCAAGACTCGGTTTATTATATCTATTTAATGAGATATAGAGGTAAAACAGAAGCGACCACGTAGAATCTTGGCTCGCAGCCCTCTCTTTTCGCCCACTCTCTGTCACAAAGTCCCATCAAGTCTTCAATAGATAAAACGCTGCTTTAAGCTTGTCAAATACACGACCGTTTTAGAAGTGTAGGCGAAAACAAACCGATCACGTTGTACACTCGGATGTTTTAATGAATTTGATAATTTTAAAATATAAAAATCGTTTTTACATGATCATGGAGGTTTGTGGAAAATATGTATGTCAACAACAAAAATGATAAAAACGGAGAATTGAAAAGTAAAAAGAATTTTCAGACATTTTCAAAAATAAATAGAAGTTAACAAACAGTTCATGGAAAGTGTGTTGTCACGTGGTGAGTGCGGGGTTATCCTGTTGGTAAATGACATAATCTAAAACGAAGAGCGAATTGAACACAACCGCTACATATATAGTTTTTATTTTTGCTAGCGCTCTCGAGCGCTAGCAACTACGTTAGTCTTTTTCACTGGAATACGCATGCTCGACTCCATAGTAGGGGATTCTGGGAATACTGTACTACTGTAGATAAACTGTACCATGTGAATTTCGTTTTATCATCTTCACATGAAGTTTTGTGTTTTATTGTAAATGTCAAAAAGTAACAGTAGCTAAGGTCTTATAATGCAAAGTTATTTTAAATATTATAATAAATAGCTAGCTTTATCTTAACTACCTTCAAGCTCGAAAAACAACCTTGGATATGTTTTCCGAGCTTGCCGGAAAGGCCCGAGAAGATACGATTGCTACAAAACAGTACCAATATATGGTTCTTGAAAATTTTCATCTCGAAATTGAAATTACAGTACATGTAGATACATACTGATTAAGGTACAGTCAATGAGCTATGCCATTGCCGATGTGAAGCCCACTCTAGATTCACAATTCTGTATAAATTGAGACCCCACTCCAGCACAATTCCAGTACACCACTGTGCCTTCCTATTGTTAATTAATCGATTCAGAAATTTAATCCAGTGTTTTAGAAATCTGCTTCTGTGTTTTATGATGGCTACAGCGCTAGCTCACCAATCTTTTTAAAAGATAAGCTTGTTTCATAACGATTCATTCACCATGTCATGAAATATTATATGTGTACTTTTATATTTTTCATTTAACTTACATGTGTTGAAAAAATTGGTTAAAAAATATACATTGAAAAAATGAATAAAAATATCAAACAATCATAAGGAAAAAAATAAATTTGAGAAATATATCGTCCGAAACGATAAACGTCAAATCCAATATTGGCTAGTACCTCTATTCTCTATGTCCACAAAACAAGTTTATTATTCAAACGCGTTCTTATCACGTGAATTGGATTCCTATAAAATCTTTAAGGTTTCATTAATTTTTCATTCATTGCTTATTCATAAAGAGTTCATTCTAATAACATTTAGGTGGAATGATACAACATTTTAATTACCAAATTGTTCAAGTATCTTTTCTAAAAATATGAGTTCATTGTTCAACGACTTATTTAGCTGCCGAACTGTACCTCTACGGAAATTATTGGTTAACGGACCGTAGAGCTACAGTTCCATCCAATGCATACACAAACTGTATATTTATTGGGCACTAAAAGTTGCGCACGGTTTTGGACTTACTAAACTAATTTAGGAATATATTCTGCGAAATTTAATTACCAAATAATTCCTGAGATATTTTACTTTACATGTTGTTTATTTACTTGCCTCTGAATATCTTTTAAACACAATCACCATCCCCGTAAAGTGAAACAGGGCAGTTTGTTTCAAGGTTAAAATGGCGACTCTTGATCCCGACGTGAATTTAACATACTTCACTTTCTGGGGTCGGTCATGGTGTTTATGAAAATGTTTGAGGCAAGTAAAGTGGTGAATCGGTAGTAAAATATCTTAGAAAATTTTTGTATAATATATTTACAGAACATATTCCTAATTTAATTTAATAAGTCCAAAACCGTGCTCACCTTTGCATGTTTTTGTATGGGTGGAACTGTAGTTCTACGGTCCGTTAACTCAAATTTCCCGTAGAGCTACAGTTCTGCAGCTACGACTTATTTAGTATAAGCTCTTAATTAATTTTATATTATTATTTTTTGTATTTGTTAAGAAACAAAAAAAAAATTGTTCCAGACCAGTTGCAAATAATACTTAGATTTTATGAATTCGCGGTGAATGAATGCATAATATTAATATCTTTTGAAACATGTCAAGAGGCGTCAAATAAAATGGTTCATTTTTTAAGAAAAAAAAAATGAAATATTTAATGAAAATTTTATATTAAACTAAATTTTTTTTTTTAAATTTTACATACAAATGTGTAACGACATTTAAAAAAAAATGACAGTTTCTGTAACTGACATTCAAATTGTAGTAATGCACGAGACTACCAAAGTAAAGAATTTTTAAATATTTTAAATAGTTATGAAATAGAAAATAAAATATAATTTTGAGCAAAAATCGTGTCGGTGCGTATGTAAACGTTTAAAATTGAAAAAAAAACCTGTTGCATTTTTTCAAATCAAAGTTACCATGAAAAATAACCTTGCTATTTTCTGTTAATTAATATGAATTACGTTATGATTATTAATAACAAGAGAGAAGGAATATGTACACGGAATGTAGATTTTGTTTTTCAAACGAAGTTCTTGAAAAAAGAGAGCAGAATAACGTCATTTTTTGTTTTGAATTATCACAGACGACAGGTACGTCATCACAAGTTTGTCACAGACGACAGGTACGTCATACACGTACGCAGGTGAGATGAAGGGTAGATGTGGACCGTGGTTGTTAGTGTGGGTAAATGAAGTGATATTAAATAAAGGTTGAACTTTAAGTGCTGATAAAAATAAATTAAAAAAATTTAAATGGGTACTTATACCTATATGAAATAGATTGTAGTTCTTATTCTGTGTGAGTTTTAATCGATTTAAAAGATTTTCCCTGCACATGTCTCTAATAAACAATGTTAGAAATAAATACACTACAGTTACTAAACGACCACAAAAGATGTATGCCAGTCTAATTACCGGTATATATGACCTTATGTTCTAAAGAAAGCTTCAGTAAATTATTTTTAGTTCATATCACTTAGTAAAACTGACGTAAAACAAAATATTTATAGTAATTATAGTAGTTTAAACAGCTGTAATATTTTGCTGTAAACTTGCAATTAGTTGTGCTCAAAAAAGCATGTTAGTTTTGTTTTGTACAAATTCTCTTAGGTTCACAGAATGAAAATAACGTGTAATATTTTAAAAGTAAAGTCAATCTTATTGGCAGTCACTTTCGATAACGTCTTCTTTATCTGCCATGTTATCTTATATTTTATAATTTACACGAATGCAACAAATTAAGAGGGCTCGATGGTCGTGGCCATTTTTAAAACTATATTGATCTCTTTCAGAAGGAGAGCTCTATGAATATCCTAGTTAAACCTAGTATATCTGGAATTTCTCTATACCAAATAAATGTGTGTAGCTTAAAACGTCATATTTAAATGGTAGATCTGATGGTTAATTTGTTAACCATCCAGCCTCCTTAAGGTAGATCCGATGGTTAATTTGTTGACCATCCAGCCTCCTAAAGGTAGATCCGATGGTTAATTTGTTGACCACCCAGCCTCCTTAAGGTAGATCTGATGGTTAATTTGTTGACCATCCAGCCTCCTTAAGGTAGATCTGATGGTTAATTTGTTGACCATCCAGCTTCCTTAACAACTATAAGCTACTAACGTTGTTTACAAGTCATCTCAATAAAATGTGAGTTCGACGTGCCTTTTCAACAGAATTTATCTCTTGGTATACAGATTGTATTTACGATTTCAAAATTGGAAGACGTATGATTGTGGTATATGTGTAATACACTTGTGGTTAATATGACTTAGTAGGCACACGTGCTTCGTTCTTTGAATTATCGTTTTCTAGAGGAAAATCATAAAAAGCATATTTTAGAGACGAAAACTAAATTTTGAGCCAATTTTTGCAAGAATTTTACCTTTGACCCCTTTTTCAACTGATTCCCATGTTTTATGATATCAATGTAATATATAAACAAATTGCCTTAAATTTATAAAAATGTTGATTTAAAAAACTTTTATTTCAAATCAAGTTTTAAGCACCAAAAGGTCACGAAAAAAACCGTGCAGCTTTATACAGAAGATTTATCTTTATTTTTTCTATATTTAATCTGATCAGTGTGAATAATTTAAAACAATATTTGACTCAGAAGGATAAGCAGTGACCCTCCCCCCTTTTGTATTTTTGAAGTATGTCTGTCTACAGATTTGAACGATAAACATATATGTACTTCTAAAGACGTTATTGATACAACCATACTTGGAGTGAGCTAAATTATGCACAAGAAGCATTTAAAGATCTTTTTCCAAATTATTTCTACTTAATCATTTTTCTACATTCTGTTGTATTACTGTGGAATCATTTTTATTCGTGGGGGTCGATGTTCGTGGGTAGCCAACATTTCCTGATTCGTGGGGACGTACTTTCGTTGGTAGTGTAATCAGGATAATTTTAATAAATATTAAACAAATTCTTGTGTATACGTTCGTGGGGATGTAAATTCGTAGGCAAGGGTTACCTACGAAAGCCATGAACATTGGTCCTCAACGAACGATGATGATTCCACAGTATATCACTGTCAGATATGCACTTTTTGATTTTAAGTGTATGGTGGATTATAGAAGTTTATGAAAAAAAACTATCAGTAAAGTCAACATTTAATACCAGCTGGCAATGGGTATTTTCCATTCATTGCCTTTTATGGAGAGAAAAACAAGAAAAACTTTTCTGAAAAACATGTTTACAATTAAAAACACCGATTACTCAGCAGACGGCTGGCGGCTAATGTCAGTTCAAGGTCATATCTGCCAGCAGAGGTTGTATCAAAATGGTTGCATACTATGATATGAGTATTGATATTTAGAATGCTTATCAAACATTTATTTTTGTGATAATGAACACATGAACAATATAACATTTTAAATGAAATAAACTTCAAAGTGGTCATCTTTCTCTAAAACAAAGGGATTAAAAAAAAACCAGGAAATATCAAAGCTTAAATTTATAAAGTATAATGTAGATTCAGGTTTGTTCAAATCATGACTCTCTGGGGTATGGAAGGTGACCGATAGAAATTCAAAATCGCGATCCATGTGTTAAAAGTATAAATCGAAAACAACTGTACAATATTAGGTATCGTATCAACAGTTAAGTAAGGACTTCATCGCTGTAAGTAATGAACAAGTAACAGACAGAGATGCGAGAAATACTCGGTCGTTCTAATCAATAATTAGAGTAAGTTTTCGATTGTGACTATTAAAACAGTCTCATGACTTTTAAAGTATCAGCAGAAATAAAAAGTGTATGCAAGATATACAGGTTAATAGTCATTGACTGGAATTTCTGTGCTTTAATACCAATAAATTGAGGGGAGGGGTCTTTTCTTATTCTTCTTCGACTATTGAACATTTCCATTTGTTACTGACTCATCTACAAGTCCTGACCATCTCAAGCAGGATGATTAGATGCCCTCTTCTTCTTACAAAAAAAAAAAACAGAACTCATTTATACATTCTGATTCATTTTATTTTGCATGATGGGTAAAAAAAATTCAAATATTAAGTATAGTAAACTTATGGGCGGTTAACAGATAAAAACACCTAACAATATAGCTCATCTGTTACATACATGTAACATTCAACATGTAAAAAATCATAGTAACGATTGAGGATGGTTAAAAATTTGATTTAGCATGATCACCCTCCTGACACACAATACATAGGATAACACTACAAAAACACCAGGATAACACTACGAACAGAAAAAAGAAATTAAAAAGCACTTCTTTGGAAATGTTGATCAACTGTGACTGGAATACCTAACATTAGAAAAGTGTCTTTTGCACATCTCATACTTTTCTGTTCTGTCGTTCTAAAAAGCCCTTTTTCTCACACTGGCTGATGTAACATGATTGCTACTGTTTTGGAGGG
Organism: Magallana hongkongensis; assembly: GCA_016163765.1. Lineage (NCBI taxonomy): Eukaryota > Metazoa > Mollusca > Bivalvia > Ostreida > Ostreidae > Magallana > Magallana hongkongensis. Next base: position 64,051,944 of record WFKH01011581.1, on the reverse strand, counting down.
GTGGGAGTGGTTCGTTTCTTACTCTTGGGTTTGGCCACTGATGATGACACAGCAGCCTGGGGCTGACGAATCTGTATTTGTTGTAGTTGCTTGTAAGGAAGTTGCTGTAACTGGAGCAACTGTTGCTGAGGCACAGCGCCCCCATGTGTTGCATTAGGTTTGAACTGAGACAGGGTAGCTAACTGGTGTCCCGAAATGTTCTGTGCAGTTAACTGAACTGAAACCAGAAAAAAAGCTTTTTAAAGTTAATTATTTTATCTGAATATGACTTATGAATACCCTTTATTCCCATAACCCCAATCAACAATAAGAGAATTTAGCCCTGTGCTAAGCACCAGCCTTCAGACAGACAGAAAATGGACAGACAGAAAGACAGACAAACAGACAGACCTGTTGTGGGGAGGCCTTGGCCGGGCTTGCCCCCTGAGGGAGAGGACACTGACCCAGATTTCCCTGGTGCCCTCTGCTGGGGGAGACCAACTAGCTGTATATTGTGCTGGCCCTGGATCTGTCGGATACAAATGACTTATTAACAACAAATACAGGTAATGTTTAATAAAATGTATATTGATATTGATGGCTAAAAGGGTACTCTGGTATGAACAAAGTTGGTTTAACAGATTATTTAACAGGCTCCAAGATCAAAACCTTAGAATAGACTTAAGTTAAAAATTGTATTTTTAATTGACATGAATAGTAAATGATAAAAGACCACCCTTCTATTTAAAACATCGCCATACTAACTCACGACACAAGTTTTTAAAAGTTATGATAAATTTTGACTGAATCTCATCTCTGTATTTGATTTTGATGCCTTGTCCTATAATGTCAGATACATTTATTTATTTATGTATGTTTCACCTGTAGGAGCGGTACAGAGGATTGCTGTCTGATGTTGGAGCCAGCTTGGGTCTTCAAGCCTCCCTGAACAAAGGGAGCTAACCCAATGAGGGGAGATAAAAGTCCACCTGAAAATACAATAACAGTAAACTACTGAATATTGTGGGTACAGCGATGTTTGATAAATCCAGCACATGTACTGATGAGAACAGATACTTTTTTAAGCAAGGTTACTTCATGGTTTCTTCTGATTTTGATACCCTGTACCAGGCGTTCTAGATCTTCGTCGTTACCTGAGGTTACTGTGACTGTGGTTGATGAGGGTGAGGATGTTGCCGGTAGTGATGAACCAGAGGTCGTAACCATGGTAGGCATTGAGGTCACCATGGTAACAAGGGTCGGTGCTGACCCAATAGATGATGTTGTCTACAATAATTCATCTAACATTGAAAACACAAGTCGACCAACTAAAAATCTGCACTTATATTCATTCTGTCCACACAGTGTCTGGTGGATGTTTAAGCTTTAACAAGTTCATCATTTATTTAAAATTTAAACATTAGTTGCTAATGAATCAGTAGTTTAATGAATTAAAGATCATGAAAACCTAACAATCATACACATGTAGGTGATGAAATTTAACAATTCATCAACTTGGAAAGATTGTATAAAGAACTGAAGATTTTAGACCAACCCAATATATAACAACTTGACAGCATTACTGTAATTTATGTAAAAATTGTTAAACAACATAAAACAAGGGCACCGCAAAGCGGAGCATCCCCTCG
>WFKH01011581.1:64036052-64048883 GCA_016163765.1 Magallana hongkongensis | reverse complement strand
CGATATCTGTCAAAGTCTCCTCTGAATTTTGGACCAGTTCTTTTGTAAGTAACTGAGTAATACGGGAAAATTTGCCCGTTTGTCGACTGGTTGTTTCGATGTCAATCGGATGACTTAAATTTCTTGCCCGCTTCAACTTTTACCTATGGGCAATCTTCTAACCCTCCATACTTCCAAACGTTTGGAGTTTTTTTTTTTTTAACCTTTATTAGATTGTAATCTCAAGTTGTTGATTTGAACTGCATACGGTAGCGATTTAATAAATTACCGGAAATGTCTATTGTCAAATCGTACATAAAATTCCTGTTTAAACTTTGCTTTTTTACGATAATTTAAAAAATGTTGAATCAATTGATTTGGAAATCAAACGGGTTTGTCCTTTTACCATGCTAAAGAAGTGTACAAAGTTTGATGAATATTCATTAGAGGGTTTTCTTGGAATTTTGTTAAAGAGCTGACAATGGACACACAGCAGCGATGCTATATCCCCCTCGCAACAAGTTGCGCGAGGGGATAATAACAAACATTCAAACACACATTAAGCTATTAACTCTATTAACTCACCGTAACGTTGTTTTGTCACGCTACTTTCGCTCTGGGTGATTGATAACTCTTAGTGTCTCTTACTCAGAAATTTCGATTGATAACTCGTATACAAAGTTGATTATGACATTGATTTAATGAAATAATAATTTGTAATAGTATTAATGGTTTGGAAAGGCACATGCATTTTTTTATTTGTTATTTTACAGAAGTGTGCAATCTATGATAAATATTTTTAGTTTTGAAAGAATTTTGTCATAATGCATGCCCCCCTCCTTTACAATGGTGTAATTTTATCTAAGTTTTTGCATAAAAATTTGACCAATTAATATGACATTGCATTTGTTTTAATCTTTTACAATGAGGCATATTTGTGCAAAGGTTGAGGAAATTCTATTGGAAGGTTTTTTTTTTAAATTTACTAGAAAATTGAAATGGAGTGCACACACACACATACGAACACACACACACACAGTAGCGATGCTATATCCCCTTCGCAACAAGTTGCGCAAGGGGATAAAAAGACAGAGAAACAAAAGCTGAAATCTGGGAAGCATGCCATACTCGGGATTATCTGATGCTTCCACAACACCAAAAACATAGTTTTCTTTAGTTTATCTTTATGAAGGACAGCCACCATAATAAACCCATCTGTCTTTCATAGAATAAATAAAGCACTGTGAAAGTTCTTAGTCAATCAACACTCAAATTAAAATTCCTTGATGATGGAATTGTTTGAGTAACTTAAAGCTTATTTTGAAACATAATTGCTCAAGTTAGTAGTGCATATAGATTTCATTCTCTTGCTATTGACATTTTAAATATCTTATGGTATATTAAGTTGATTTTTTCTCACTCCATTTGAACAGAAAAAGGAAGTGGAAATATAAATCAAATTGTTTCATACTTGCAACATACTTACTAGTCTAATGTTATGTACTGTCATGCATTGCTTAACATATTTCTGAAGTTTTTTTTATGAGATTCCCTTGATGTTAAAATGAACTAGGGCAAAAGCTTGGGGCTTTCTGTGTCAATGGAATTATACCTGGTATTAGTGGACTAATACTAATGTACTTCACAGTTATCTGATCAATTCATGCCCCTCACATCACAGAAGCAGACTTAAGACATAAAATTTCTCAAACCATTTTACCCCCGTTACCATGCAGTGAAATATACAACTGTTGACATCTGGTTGCCATGCATACGTACAAGTTTTCTACTCACAGAAACAGGCACGGATCCGGTGGTGGTGGATGACATAGAACCACTGGGCAGGGAGCTCACAAAAATGCTCTGATTCTGTAAAACACCTGGAATTGGGGAAAAAAAAAATATTCTGAAGTTACCATAAACAGAAAGGAAGATCCAGCTGATACATGTACATGTATCTCTGACTAAAGCTTCTTGTGTAGACACCTAGAATTATAGGATACTCAGGTACCACAAAAAAAATGATCATGTGGGGTTGGTAACAGATTGTAAAATATTCTTAAGAATCTTGTACAGAACATCTCCTCTTGGCATAATTTTTAGATGACATAATAATGTTTTAATTAACTCAAATTACTGACACACAGAGCAGTAAGATAGTGAACAATCATACGAATTATACATTTGGTTATATACAAATTCCTTTTATGGAAGACATTACATTGTACTGATTACAAATTTACATAAAAAACAAAGGTATAAATGGTAAAACTAAAAACAACCCTCAAGCCAACATTTAAAAATAAATTGCATTAGTCTGTTAATTTATTTTTATTGCAAACTATGAAAAGGGGGAAAACTCTTTTTAATTTTTGCTACTCTGTTTGGCAAGAGATTCTTACCCGAGTTGGTGTTGATGAGACTAATGGGAACAGGGACGGCAATGCCTCCCCCAGGCATGGATACCCCAGTCAGTGACACCTGCATGTTCTGGAGACCCTGGAGGTTGGCGATGTTGACCCCGGGGATACCTGTAAGATTCTGGATGTTGATGTTGGGAGGGAGTCCAATGTTAGTGATGTTGATGTTAGCTATACCCTGCTGCTGACCGCCGGAGCTACTATCAGTGTCTACAAATCAAATCATGTTTAGCTCACTGCAACTTCATTACCTGTCTTAAACCTGGTCACAGTTCTGGTTCCACCTCCATCAAACTTAGAAGAGCTCACTTTCTATATCGGTTTCACTTTTCTTTAGGAATATATAGTGAAAAAGTGAGATTGAGATCAAAAAGGATCTCATTTAAGTTTCACAGTCCCATGGCTTGCTCTTAGCTGAAAATTAGTTCCCCTGTTTACATGTTTACCAAATAATTAAAACAAGACAATAGAGAAGCACAGGTTCACTTAAGTTACAGCTTCATTTATTTGAAGATTTTAAAATTTCCATTTTCTTACTTTGTACAAAGGTGATATTTCCCTGTGGGAGCCCCTGACTGATCTGCTGTACAGTGGCTGCCTCTGTGGACGGCTTCCTCCCAGGGACATTGGTTGCTGGGGGAGACGATAAACTGGTGGCCCCTTTACTGAGCTGCGCTGAAGCAGGGGAGGGAACTAGACCAGGAGAAAACAACTGACCTGTGTGTACAAAAGCAGTGTAGGAATTAGGAATTTATAGACAAGAATCATATTATTCTTGACATCATTAATTTAAAAACATAATGTAAATGACATTGTATCATAAACTCTGACATTTAATGAATTCATTCAACCATCCAGTTGAAATGGAAATGTATTCTGAATGCAAGTTTAGTAGATTCCATATATTGCACCTGTACTTTAAAAATCACTGAAACTGCTCCTTGGCATCAAATTGCAAAAACCTCCTTAATATGTAATCTTTGTATAACAAAGGCTATCAAAATAACACAGATGATCAAAGACAGAAGGACCATTTATGAAAGCTGGACTTGGGGTACTTACCTGTAGCAGATGTCGGTGTGGTAGCTGGACTGTAGAACTTATCTGTAGCAGATGTGGGTGTGGTAGCTGGACTTGGACACTTACCTGTAGCAGATATTGGTGTGGTGGCTGTAATCTGTTACTTACCTGTAGCAGATGTGGGTGTGGTAGCTGGACTAGGGGTGGAGGATGAGGCTCTGAAAACCAAAGCATCAAGTAACACAAAATATCAAACCAAAACATGAAACTCAAATATTGCAACTTTAAATGAAATTTATGTTTAACTATCTAATTGAAGACATATCATCATTTTTTCATGCAAAGTTTAATACTCCATCATTCTTCAGATGAAACATAGGTAATCACAGATTACAAAGCTCACCGAGACGAGACTTAACCTTTATGAGGCATCACCTTTATGAGACCACCTTAATCATATTATATGAAAATCATAGTTAATGATCTTGGATATTCATGGAAACTGTTTTGACACAATATCGTATATCATATCTTAAAAAAATTATATGATAATCATATGCTCATTTCATACGGTATTATAAGATACAATGTTTATCAATACAATAATATAAAATACGATATTGCATCCTATAATACTTACAATATATATCATATAATACAATATAATACTGTAATAAAAAATGATGATATATAATATTGTAACATATGATATGACATTGTATCATGTCATACATTATTGTATTTGATCACATAATACAATATCATTATATAATATATGATACAATATAGTATTACATGATACAATATCATATCACATAATACATCACAATATTGTAACATATGATATTTTATTGTATAATATAGTATGATATTGTATTGTATGATATTGTATCATATTTGATACATAATATGATATTGTATCATATGATTTGATACAACATTGAATCATATGATAAAATATCATGTGATATAGTAATATATTTTATAATACAATATCATATTATACAATATCGTATCATATGATACAATATTACATATTACAATATTATATAATACAATTCATGTGATATAATAATAAATTTTTTAAACAAAATATCATATTATACAATATCATATCATATATTATTATATACAGAGGGTTCCGCTTAATCTGATAGTCAATTTGTCAGAGAAAAATTATCAGATTAACCGATTATTAGATTAACCGATTTAACGTTTTTGTGGTCTATGATTTTGGTATAGAATAAAATATAACTTGTTTTAAGACATAATTTATCAATGAAAAGATATAATCTGTATGTCAATAGTTTGAAATGAAATAGTATACCTTGCTTTAGGAATGAAATAGCATTTTAGTCTTTATTTTGTTTGTAAATGCTCAAGAGAAAATGTTTCTCTTTATTACGATGGTTTCAAAGTGGCCGCCATTTTGACAGAAAGTAATAAGAGGAAATGGCTAATTGTCTGAGCAGTCCCTCTTTTCACCTGGACAATTTATTTTAGTTCTTTTTCTGTCATATAAAATGCTCTTAAATAATTAATTATGCATGATAAAAAATTATTTGAATTTTATTTATTAAGTTTTCTACCCCGAAGTAAAATTGAAATTAATCAGAATTTCCTCGATGTCACATGTTCCAAAGCCAGTCACTTTTGATTCAGAAAGAACATGTTTAAATAATTCTTAATGGTGCAAGCCCAGCATGAAATTAACACATGCAATTGGCAAATAAACAAACAATAAAATGTGTACACAGGTAAGGTCAGTCTTGTGTGCGGTCAACCGGAACAACTGTCGATGTCGGTAGCTTTCATCTTAACAAGAAGGGAGCCACCCGTGTGCGTTGAAGTGTAACTAATGCCCTGTAAAGAGTTACTGTGTACACAAGAGGGGTGTCAACCAATTAAACAAAGGAATAAACGGGTGTAAGAGGGTGGGAAATTATTATTACACGGTCACAATCCTATCAGATTAACCGAAAATGACATTTTTTTCTATCAGATTATCAGGAAAAAATATAAAGGGATATATAAGAAATGGTTCGGTGTTTTGATATTATATCAGATTAACCGAATTATTCGATTAACCGCTATCAGATTAAGTGGAACCCTCTGTATTATACAATATCGTATCATATGATACAATATTACATATTGCAATATCATATGAAACAATATCATTTGATAAAATATTAAATATATAATACAATATCATATTATACAATATTGTATCATAATATACAATACTATACATAACAATTACATGACACAATATCATATCATAATGTACAAAAAATTGATACAATATCATATTGTATCATATAACATTTTACAATATGATATAATATTGTATCATATAAAACAATACTGTATCATATCATATACATGTAATACTATATCATAAGAATCATGTTATATCATTTAACAACAAACACATCTATCAAGCAGGTTTAAGTGAGGTAGGAGATTTTTTTAGCATCCTTGATAATGGAGATCAGGCTCTGCATCTGAAGGTACCTCTGCGATTCATTTATATTATAGTTAAATCAACTGTGGAAGTTTGAAATAGTACTAATATCTATAAAACATGTGACCTGTTCCAAAAAACCAAACCTCATCCAGCATCCGTAACCTATGGCTCAGATTCAGCATTCAAGCCTGTCAGGTGCATCAGTATCATAAGACACATCATCCATGCAAGTTTTGTGAAGTTATGACCAATAATAACTAAGATATAATCATCAGAGAGCACCTGCTCCATAAACTTTAACCAGCTCTTTAAACCTTAACCTCCTCCAGCATCCGAAACCTAAGGCTCAGATTCAGCATCCATGCCTGTCAGGTACATCAGTATCATAAGACGCACCATCCATGTAAATTTGGTGAAGTTAGGACCAGTAATAACTAAGATATATTTTTTAGCATCCTTGATAATGGAGATCAGGCTCTGCATCTGAAGCTACCTCTGCGATTCATTTATATTAAAGTTAAATCAACTAAGCAAGTTTGAAATAGTACTATTATCTATTAAACATGTGACCTGTTCCAAAAAACTAAACTTCATTCAGCATCCGAAACCAATGGCTCAGATTCAGCATCAGGTGCATCAGTATCATAAGACCGACCATCCAAGCAAGTTTGGTGAAGTTAGGACTAGTAATAACTAAGATATAATCATCAAAGGGCACCTGCTTCAAAAACTTTAACCAGTTCCAAAAACCTTAACCTCCTCCAGCATCCGAAACCTATGGCTCAGATTCAGCATTCATGATTGTCAGGTGCATCAGTATCATAAGATGCACCATCCATGCAAGTTTGGTGAAGTTAGGACTAGTAATAACTAAGATATAATCATCAAAGGGCACCTGCTTCAAAAACTTTAACCAGCTCCAAAAACCTGAACCTCCTCCAGCATCCGAAACCTATGGCTCAGATTCAGCATTCAAGCCTGTCAAGTGTATCAGTATCATAAGACGCACCATCCATGCAAGTTTGGTGAAGTTAGGACTAGTAAAAACTAAGATATAATCATTAAAGGGCACCTGCTCCAAAAACTTTAACCAGCTCTAAAAACCTTAACCTCCTCCAGCATCTGAAACCTATGGCTCAGATTCAGCATTCAAGCCTGTCTGGTGCATCAGTATCATAAGATGCACCACCCATGCAAGTTTGGTGAAGTTAGGACCAGTAGTAACTTAGAAATGGCTATCAAAGGGCACCTGCACCAAAAACTTTAACCTGCTCCAAAAACCTTAACCTCCTCCAGCATCTGAAACTCATGGCCCAGATTCAGCATCCAAGTCTTTCAAGTCCATAAGTAGGTCCAGATGCATCATCCATGCAAGTTTGGTGAAGATAGGACTAGTAATAACTTAGATACAGGACCTGCAACAAAAACTTTAACCAGGTCCGGACACCGACGCCAAAGCCGACGCCGACGGTATAGCATAAGCTCCCCCCGACTTCGTCTCGGTGAGCTAAAAAGTGTTTATCTTTAATATTTCACAGTATTATGATATTAAAATTAATGTACATGTTTATAAATGAGTTGGAGGGTATCTAAAAATTACTTCTCCCTACCTTTGGCCTGCAGTCTGTGACAATGACTTCCCCCTGAGTACAGCCTGCTGAGATTGGGACTTTTGTATGTTAAGTTGTAACTGGTTCCCAGTAGGCTGGGTCCCCTGTGCTAAAACATCAAAAAACATAACTTTAGTTTTTGTCTGATATCTGATTACCACAAGCAATGGTATAAACCACATGTACATGTAATATTGTCCAGTTCCACTTAAAATACCCTTTCAAGGTAATTGCAGTACATGTACTACTCTTTTGCAGGACAAAATGACGTACCAGTAGTTTGATGAACTTTGACATAATGACAATTGTGTAATCTACTTCATCTCATTATCTACCAACTAAAACTTCATTAATTTTCCTTGTTCATTCAAAAGAGCAGTACATGTAAATGTTTTTTGGAGTTTAAAAAATAAATTGAACAAAGATTTGATACTGATTCCTCTAAACAAACTCATAATTGCTAGTTTCATATAGAACATGGTTCCTACCCATAGGAGCCAGGGTGAGGGACAGCTGGATGGGGACATTTCTTTTGGCGGTCAGTCCTGAGGAGGAAGTGGTGGCTAAATCTGCCTGTAGATATGTACTTATATTATCAAGATACTAGTACTGAAAGTGGTATATCTTATTCACAAATAAAATAAATACTGTATACCATTTGTTTATATTTCATTTATTCTACAGTCTAACATTAAAACCTTATAAAACACACGATTAACAGAAAGTCATGTGGGTCTAACTAATATTCTAGAGCCAAACATTATGTAATGAAATTTTAAGCGGTATCGGCCATGTAAGGGCCTATCATCAGAATTCATCTATAATCAAATAGAAGTACCTGTGTAAATTGCCCTTTAATTGCGGCAGTAAGAGCCGGTGCGTGTGCGCTAAGGATGCCCTGGGGTCCCGTCGGCCCAGGTGTGGTGGGGGTCTGAGAGGTCTGGGTGAACTCTACATGGGGGGGCTGTCCTGGCTTCTGGGTTGTGATTTTTACTGCTCGTCTTCCCTCTTCCGTAAATATCTCCTTGAACTGTTCAAGATATCTAAACAAAGAGAAAATTCTCATTATTTATAGCAGAAATAATCCAAGAGGGGTGATATCAGACACAAATATTGGCTGGTTTTCTTTAAGTTCACTTACTTGTCTACCAATATTTTCGTCCCCAGTAAGAACCTGTAAAATAATGTAAGGTCTATTAATTTCTAGCTTTACTTGATACTCTAAACATGCACTTGGGCACCTGTACAATGTACTTGTACCTTACACATCAGTGTAAATGCACATGACATAACTATTATAATAGTAGCTTTAACTTTTACTTTCCAAACATCCTTAGATACACATGTCTTGCACATTCTAAAAACTTTTTCTTCACAAAAATTCAAATCAATGGATGCATTCAGGCAAATCATAACTTATGGAAACAATAATATGAACACTTACATGCAGGATGTGCCTTCACTGCCCTCGCGATAGTCGTGGTCCAGGTACAGCTCCCCGTAAAACTCCTCGTCCGTGTTCCTCTTCTGGATGGTTAGTTTTGCCAGAATTTTCTTCTCTGCGCTGACATCACGCTCCAATGTTATTTCCTCAATAATTTCCTTTTAATGAAGACAACAGTAATAATTTATAAAGTGTGGGATCCTTTAATCATTTTACAAGCATTATCACAGTCCAAATTGAAATATTTATGCTTAAGATTTTTAAATTGTCAAAAACTATTTTCACTTTTAAGCTAAGCAGTTTAATGAAGCGATTACCAGTAACTGAGGTTATCAGAGTGTTCACCCACTCTCTTGATAAAAGTCTCACTTACAAAAGAATTATCTGATGCAGGTTCAGGGCCTGGTATTACTGTGGCAAACTTGCTGACCTAAAAAAAATACATAAAGAATAAGAGAGTCTAAAAGAAACACAAATCTATATACATATGTATCCATCTGCAAACCAAGTTTTCTTAGGCTGAAAAAATCAGAATTAGATGAGTATCAGTCAGTGTTGATCAATTTTCCATAATGAAAAGAATCCAGGTACAATGTGTTTTGATAACTCTGTAAACAAAATCACAGTTACCTCAACTGTTTCAGGGGCAGATAACTGCAGAGGCTTTTGTTTCCACATGTCAACATGCTGAAAAATAATGGAACTACATTACAAATGAAAAAAAAGAAAAGAAGTCAAAACTAGTAAGAAATATTCATTTTTATCTTGTATGTTAAAAATCAATATGCTTCCTTTTTAATTTCAGTAAAAATAAATCTGTTATTTTTATTGTCAGAGACTATTTATTATCTACCTGTAGTTCAGTACCTTATTTGAATATTTATAGCATACTGAATAATTCCTTTTGATGTGACATACCATAATAATTTCAATTGTTTTCTTGACAAATTTACATGACATAATCAACATACAGTAAGTTTGACTACATTTCCAATAATCCTGCCCTTATTTTACAGGGAGATCTATGGGTACTCACAGGCTTGCCCACTTTCAGGTTGACAGGAGGATTAGACTTGGGTTTCTTTTTGTGGATGAAGTCATGCAGCTTCAGTTCCTTGGGAGCAGCTGCACTTGCTAACTTCCTCTTCCTGTTTAATGCTGCCTGGTTAAAGCGTTTGGCTGATCTAATAAAGAAGAAATGGTATCAACAGAATGGTCTCTTACTTTCGTTGATAAATTGCAATACAGAATCTCAATTTACTGTATCGTGTTGCTGAATTTTAATGACACAATAAATCAATGAAGGAAGGTAATGGTTTCAACATAAAAACATAAAACTATGTTGTCATTTGCAGAACTACTTAGAAACTACTAGCATTATGGGACCTTCTGTACCGCAGTGAGGGGAGGGAGGGGGGAGATGACTTGTAAGAAAACAATACTGCAGCAACAAAAGCTGCCTTATGTCCTACAAAAGATGAGAACAAGTAGTTGACCACCTGTAAGGGGTTTGAACTCTGACCTTTTCAGTATGGGATTACAGAGACTTTTCTGTTCATACTGCAGTTTGTTGTTGACCAGTAAAACTGCAGGTGAGGGGTCAAGGCAGAGGGGCTCTTCTGTTGCCAATAGCAACTGACTCTCCAGGGTAAACTGGTCCTCTTGTGTCCACCGATGTCCGTCATTGATGATGTTGTACATGTCTGATAGCAGTGACTAAAAAAATGCAGACACTTGATTTAGAATATAAGACATATAGAGTTTCTTAGAGCAAGAAAGAATTATTTTTACAATGTTATTTTTAACTTACAGACTAAATTCACCTGAAACTTCAACAATGAAATATTGATATAGACTTTGTTTTTAGTTCAGTAGTATGATGACATACTCTTACCTGTGAGGTTGGCTTCAGTAGCACATACTGGGTGTCAAAGGACCCAGTAATGGACCGGCGATAATCACGCACCTCTAGAATCACACACCCACTGTAGAACACATTCACCTGAAACCAGCATTTCCTCTATGTGTATATCATAAAACAGACATTTGTGAATATATTGACACCTTCTTAGAGGTAACAGTCAGCACATGTATTGATAATCAAATTAAAGAAGACTGACCTCTTGAAAAATTTAAATAAAAATGCAGTCATACTGTAGTTATCCTATATTTACCAAATGTGGCATATTATATTTAGTAACAAAACCATCAACTATTGAAGAAAAATTACCAAGACAGTTAAAAATATTGATACTTATTAAACCTGCCTAATGAATAAAAGATCAGTAGCTGCAGCAGGCTACATATTTTATATTCAGTAGTACTTCTAACATTTCAATCAATGAATTTACCCTGGCCTGACATGGCAACAGTGGCTAGATGCCTTTACTTACCTGTGCTTTTTCAAGAAGGTCAACGAGGAAGGGAGGCAACTGTCAAATTAAAAAGCAAAGAGATTCTTCATAATCAAAAAGGTTAAAAACATGCATATAGATTCTAGTACATGTATATGGTCTTTGGGACGTAACCTGCTTAGATGTGAAACATATTTATTTTCCTGCATTTTAACTACTGTAAATTTCTTACTTCATGCGAGTACTTAATTCCGCAATTCAACCGTTTTGCATTAAATCGTGAGAATATAAAATTGCAAACGTCGAATTTTTATCACAGTTACATTTAGTTTACATCTGTCTGAAAAATAAAAGCGATATTTTAAAATCAATGTTACGTGGATATTAATTCCCCATGTTTAATTAGGAATCTACAGTATTCAGTCAAACAACAGTGCAGTACAAGTATAGATTTCCCTACCTCTGAGGAGTCCACATAATCCAGAAGTTCTGACACCTGAAAACAAAGAATGATACTGCATGTAATGCAGTTTATTTCTCCAGGGATTGGAAATGTTATTTGTACAGTAAAACTCGTTTAGTACGAACACGGATATAGCAAAATCTCGGATATAGCGAAGTTTTTTTTGAGTCCCCGGTAAAATTCTTAACAAATCTTTGCAAAATTTTACGGTTATAACGAATTCGGATATAACGAATTTACGGATATAGCGAACTTATTTTGAGTGCCGTAGAGGTGAATGATAACGAAATTTAACAATTTTATAACGAATTCCTTTACAGTTTTAAAAGTTTCTACTACCATTTAACATGATAGTTTGAATGACTTAATTTTCACATGAATTCTTCAATTTACAATCCAATTATCAAACATATCAAAAGAATGTATTTTCATTCTAAGCCTCAATTAGCAAAAATTGTAGTCTGGTGAAAGAAAACATGTATATAGTGAATTCGCTATAGTTATTATTACGAATTCGTTATACAGATATAACGAATTACGGATATAATGAAGTAAATGCCTTGGTCCCTTGGACTTCGCTATAACTGAGTTTTACTGTACATGCCAAAGTTGTATACCGGTATTCAAAAAATTAAACCAGTTCTTGCTGATTTGAGAAACTTGGCCAAAAAAGTATTAAAAAATTACTTGCACCTTGGACAGATACTGACCTCATACGGAAGTTTGAGAGTCTCCAGCTCCACCCCACCACGCCCCCTCAACATGATGGAGTAGCCCTCATTCCCTGGGTACAGCTTCAGTACCAGACAATTCAGTTTGTCCCTCCTGACCAGCTTAGACAACAGGTTGGAGGACTGGACAGTGTCCTGTCAAATAGACCCACAGTCATTGCCTGTGTCATTCTGTGTTTTATAATTATAATGTTTTTTTTATATTTATTTGACAGTACACATTACCCTAGTATAGACAAACCTTGCTGTCATCTTGGTTCTGACAAGTCTCTAAGTAGAGTTCATGTAACTTCTGGTGAATAGTCTTCCTAAAAAAAATCATAACAAGCACATGCACTCA
>WFKH01011581.1:64013628-64026730 GCA_016163765.1 Magallana hongkongensis | reverse complement strand
TCTTCTGTACTGCATTTCAAAATATGTTTCCTTTCTGAGATATGGGTGATCCAAATTTTGGACTTTTGGCCCCTAAAAACCCCTAATTACATAACACATGATAAAATTATTACATTGCTTGGATACATAACTGTGAGATAAACATATTTGCTTCTATAACATTTCACAAAATATCCCTCAGTAAAGGGCTATAGATAAATGACTTTAGAGCCCTTTGGTTCCCTAATTTAAGGGGCCAGCCCCTTTTCCTTGATATCAAATAAAAGGTCACTTAATTCTAAACACATTTTGTTCAACAAGTGTTTAGAAATTTGTTACCGTTCTGGAGATATATGAGAAAGAAGGTTTTAGGGGCCGATCCCTTATCTCCTTTTAGGGGCCGTTTAACGAAATTTTGAAGGTTGCATATTGTTAAGAACATCATTTTGAACAACTTTTCTTCTATACTGCATTTCAAAATATTTTTGCTTTCTGAGATATGGGTGATCGAAATTTTGGACTTTCGGCCCCTAAAAACCCTTAATTACGTAACACATGATAAAATCATTACATTGCTTGGATACATAACTGTGAGATAAACATATTTGCTTCTATAACCTTTCACAAAATATCTCTCAGTAAAGAAATACAGATAAAAGACTTTAGAGCCCTTTGGTCCCCTAATTGAAGGGGCCAGCCCCTTTTTCTTGATATCAAATGAAAGGTCTTGTAAATAAAAACTTTTTTTACATTACATGTTTTAACAAAATATTTTTCAGAAAAGAGATAAACAAAGAAAACCAGAAAAAATTACGACGTTTTTTTAATCTCAATTTTCGGGTCCAGGCGAGCTTCGACGCCTTTTAAACCAGACAACTATAAATGCCTTTAGACACATCTACAATCTTTGGTCTACCATCCCTGAAAATTTGAATTCAATATCTCTGTTCGTTTAGGAGGAGATAACAGGACAATCAGACCCTCTGAAAATCGCTAAAACGTCAATATCTCACGAACGGAAATGACGTCATTAAAATAAAAAAATATATATCAAGCTTTCATCAATATATACAAGATCTGAAAATTTCACGAAAATCGGTTGAGTCGTTTTCAAGAAACCGCTTGTACAAAAAAGCGTAAGGAAAAAAAAAAATAATAAAAGGGAAAAAGAAACAAAGCAATAACAATAAGGTCTTCCGTTGGAAACGGAAGACCTTAATATGGATTTTTTCTCTACTAATTTTTTTTAGGTAGATCTGGTTGTTAATTTGTTTACATCTATCCTCCTTAATGCATACCCTGCCAGCCATTCATTATGTAGAGCATTGTCAAGTACATAAAATTTTATACGAAAAATAGGGAATGTGAACTAATGCTCACTTAATTACAGAGTTTTTGAAATAAAAAAAAATTCACTGGTCAAGAGGACCGGTGATTTTATGAAATTTACCGGTCTGAACAAATATTCACAGGTCAATATTTGACTTTCAAATAAAAGAAACAAAACACCATTAAATAAAACTAACAAGTTTATATTCATAAATCATGTTAGTATGGGAAATTTCCTCTGAATCTCCCCTCTTTACTTTTATATTATTTACATTAAAAACGTAATCATATGTTATATAATAACCTCATTAGTACTATAGATATAATGATAACGTGCTTGATGCGCAGGCTGTTTGATCAAGTTACTTGCACTTCTAAACTGTTACAAATATTTCAAACTCCGTCAAATTTTCGCGTAAAATGAAATCAAACTAAACTGTTTCCCGTGTTTGGCAGGAGCCATGTTGTTTACGGAGTACAGTCGTACTAAATGAAGAAACTGATAAAAGGATAGAAATTCACAACAACAAAAAAAATTGGTTTTTAATTTGTTTTGTTTTGTTTTTTATTTTTAGGAATAAAATTAAAACATAGTTAGTCAATTAACAAAAGATTGGAAATCATAGCTGTCGGTTTACAGCAGTTAGATACCTCATCATAAGTATGTCATCTAACATTTTTTCGTTAATTAGCCTTCCCTTACAATGCGTGTAAAAGTCAATCTTGTCGATAGAGTGTGAATCGCTTTGATAAATCAAATTGAAGGTGTTTGCAAACATTTTTAATTCTGCTTGTAAAAAATCGGTCGTTTTTATATTACCGGTCATTAAGATCGGTTTAAAAAGAATATTTACCGGACATTTAAAATATTTACCGGTTTTGCCGGTGGGACCGGCGGATTTCAAAAACTCTGTAATTATTTCGCAACACTGTCATAATAAATTAAATTAGTTTGTTTCACATCTCTGGTTTCTAGGGAAAACTATAGTTAATTTTATACTTGATTGAGGTGCATTTTAGCAAGTTTATACACCGTTAATACATGGTCAGTTCTGTATATCAGTAACATTATGTATACAACCTGCGAGAACGAAAGATGCATTCCGTTGTAATTTGGACTCGGTCGCGAAATGTTATTTGTATGTGAATGGCATCACTGTAGCACACATTTGAAAGCAATTCATCTCGAAGATGTTATCACTCTGTTTCGTAAATATTTGTATGACAACTGTCACTCATGCATTTGCTCAGAAACGAATAAAACTCCAGCAGTTACGCTCTTATTTTCGAAGTGTCCGCCATTGTTAATGAGGTGTCTGGTCAATTCGTCGCCGTTACAAAATGCATAATGAACTTCAAGATGCAAGAAACTTAATGTTCGGTAAAAATGTAGATATTACTTACAAAACTTAGTACAAAGATAAAGAAATAAAGTATTATATTATATTTATTTGAGTTCCAATGATTTAATAAGTTCAAAAGCCTGCGGGTTCAAAACCAGAGGGGTTTAAATTAAACAGACACGACTTGTGTTAACTGCGTACTTAACAACTCGTACGTTCCATCAAATTCTGAAAATATGATAATGACACCGTTAGTACCTTAAATTCAGTCTAATTTAAACGAATTAATTTATTATGATCAACTTCTGTTTCAAAAAGTTTGTATAAGTAAAACCAAATCGAAGTCCAAATTTATCAGAATATACTGTCAACGTGTTGTTTTGATTCTCTAAACGTCACTTCCGCCTAATGATGACGCACTTTTAAAAGAAGCAGACAGATCTTCAACAAGTGGTATGGAACATTGAAAAATCAAGATGATGCAGCAAATGTAGTTCAGAGTAATGATAAGAAAGGTAAAATAATTCATTTTGAAATCACTTTTAGTGTAACTGAGATTAACATGGTAACTTTAAATTAATGAAACAAATGAAGTAATGTTTTGTTAATCATTTCAAAATGGCGATTTAAAATTGTTGGGGGTATATTTTTTTGTGTATAGATAAAGTTATGTAGTTACATATTAGAGAATATCGAATTTTTTTTTACTCTAGCTACAAAGATGGATGGATACAAGAAAGAGAAAAAAGTAAGAAGAACAAGGACAAAGAGAAAAGAAAATAAGAACAAGGACATATAAGAGAGACTGATTATGAAGGAACAAAGAACTATGCTGAAATTTAAGCCAGTTTGTAGTATTATCCTGTTTTGTTCCAACATTTTTATTGCATTTAAACCTGTTTGGAATTATACCAGTAATATTTTTCTCAGAAAAAATATATAATATATATCTAGGCCTTTACTGTTTTGCTTCTATTATATATTTTATTATAATGTGAATGTCCCAGGATATCTGTGGATAGTTCTGCATTGGATTTAATTTTTCTTTCATTATACCTCATTGATATTGATTCTGCAAATCCATTTATGTTTCGGGTTATGTTTTGAGAAAAAAATACTGTCTTGAAATTTTTGAAAATTTAAGAATACATGATTACATAATTTAAAATGTTGTAGTTTTTTTTATTTGTAGTTATACTGAAGATTTGTATGATTCTTGGACAATATACTATTTATGTTCATTGAACCTTTAATCAAGTAAGGCAGTTTGATATTGAAATTTGCCTGACACCAGGGTGTTGAGCAATATTTGTAATGCACTGATTTCCAGGCTATTTCCATGGATTTCCATGCTATTTCCATGGACCTTCCATGAAAAACCTTCCAGGGAAATGCCATGTAATTCCATGGAAAGGTGAGAGGGTAGTTCAATGGATTGTCCATGGTTCCATGGAATGTCCATGGAATTTTGTGCTAAATTGCCATGGACATTTTCCAGTTATTTTCCACCCTTATTTTGTCAAATATATCCTGGACAAGGAGTCCAAATACTCCAGGCTTTTTCCATGGACACTTTTTCCATGGATTTTCATGGAATATCCATAGAATTCCATGGAAGTTTTACAGCCGGGTTATTGGAAAAAAAATAAAAATTCCATTTAACTCTCTTTTTATTACTGCCGACCACATTTTTGGTCGATCATTTAAAAAAAATCCGGAAATGTGTGTTCTTGGTTTGAATTTTACATATTGTTGATCAAAATCATGTAAACGCTTTTAGCAGGGACTTTAAAGCTTGAATCTGATTTCAAACGTCTTATCGAATGAGATTAAATTATACACATTGTCTGCCACAGTCTGGGAACAGTGAACCATGTTTTTTTAGGACATAATCTTTAAATGTTTCAATGAGAATGGTAAATATAGAACAGTTCAAAGGAATGTGGTGGAGGAGTATGAATCCGGTGCTGGTACCTCCATCTGACACACACGTGTCTTTACTTCGGGCCTTTGGCACCATTGGCGCAGCACAAAGTTTTTGACAGTTACTGCAGTTTTGACAATAATTAAAGGTTAGTTCCAATTTATATCGTGCTCCCTTATTTTAAAAAGCAAATGTTCTACTGTATTTCAAAATTAATTGTGTCAGAGAACGTTAACTATGTTTACATGTACATCTGTTATTAATATGCAATCATGATGCATTATAGATAGAGTATCTCAGATTTTAATGATCGAGATTGATTGATGGGGGACCTGGATTAGAACCGTTGAAGCTGTTTACTTTAAAAGAAGTTGCAACCTGAAAACAGGACAACCTCTGAACAGGACAGACTGACCAAAAGATATTTGAATGCAGGTAGGCTGACATAAAGGCTAGTAATATACATCGACCTGTTTAATAATTTCTGTGATATGCATAGTCCTATTAAGGGGAAGTGGTGACATACAAACCTGTGATTGATCAAATATCAAATTTTTACACAATATCCTCATATTTTTTATATCATATACAAAGATGAACTTTTGAAATTTCAAAGCTTTTGAAAAATTTCAATGTTTAAGAGTAAATATATCAAATTAAAAAGAGATATTTAGAATTAAGCATTGGGTTAACACATATATATTGACTTTCTCTTCCGTTCCATAGCCACGCAAGCGCAGGGTAATATAAATACTGCAGCATGGGCCTCTCTGTGAAACCTGATGTATTCAAGAACTACATGTATATATATTCATTTAGATGCACTCTCTGTGAATGCACAGACATCGAATCAATAACTTCAAATTATAATTAACTCTTTTCTCAGTTTCTATTTCAAATTAAAATAAATTTGTGTCTTAATGTGCATAGTATTTCGGTATAAACTAGCTGTTACTGTTTTAGATAAGGCACTATTAAATTGAACTTAATTTTTTTGCAGATGTGTGTTATTTTTGTGGTGACTTAGATGTGGTAGAGGAAGAGGACATTCGAATACATGGATAATGCATGTGTAGTAGGAAAGGAGGAATGTGCATATAGATACAATGAAAATATAAAGCTGGACTGGGAATCAAACCTGGGGCCCCTCCAACTCTAGTCAGGAGCTCAGGTCGCTATCCTATCCTGATGTCCATATAGACCCAATAACTTCACAAATTCGTGTGATTTGTTCCCCCTGCTAGGATGATCAGCCTTCATCAGTGGGGAATCCCCCCATAATATGAAGAAATATATATGTACAATGATTTTAGACGCATTTGTTACTTGTATATTAAAAGTTTGAAAAATGAACAGTTTTGTTTTGGTTTTTTTTTTTTTTTTTTGTAGCCACCCAATGGACATTTTCCATAAAAAAATCTGTAAAACAACTAATAAAAAAAAAATGGCCTTAGCTGCAGAACGATTACTATATATTATAGCTCTTTGGGAAATAATAAAAAGCTACAGTTCTATGTACCTGCTGCAAAACTTGCAAAATATTGTGCTAAAAATGTATATGCCATAGTTTTGGAACAGTACAACTATTTTCTCTAAATTTTTAGGTCACCTGAGTCACTCAGATGACCTTTTGCAATTGGTCTTTGTCCGTCGTCGTGCGTTGTCCATCGTGCATCATGCATTAACAATTTTACATTTTTAACTTCTTGAAAACTACAAGGCCAATTGTTACCATTTTTGATGTGAAGCATGTCTATGGTAGCAGGAATCTAAATTATGAAGTTCATTGCTCTACCACCCCTGGGGCACCATAGGCGGGGCCAAATATGCAAAAAAAGCCAAATTTTCAAAATCTTCTTCTCTGCTCCCACATATGTGGGGAAAAAACTAAATGCATGGTTATCATGCCCATGAAACCCTCTACCAAAACTGTGAAATTCATGGCCCCAGGGTCAGGATTTCAGGCCCTAGGGTAGGGCCAATATGGCCATATATTAAAAGTGTATGAAATCTTCTTCTCTACTCCCATATATTTGAGAAATACTAAATGCATGGTTATGATGTCCATGAAGCCCTCTACCTAAATTATGAAATTCATGGCCCCTGGGACAGGGGTTCAGGCCCTAGGGCGGGGCCAATATAGCCATATAGTGAAAATGTATTAGATCTTAGAAAATCTTCTTCTTTACTCCCATACATGTTTGTGAAAAACCTAATGCATGGTTATGATGTCCATGAGGTCCTCTACCAAAATTGTGAAATTCATGGTCCCCTGGGCCAGGGGGTTCAGGCCATAAGGGTGGGGCCAATATGGCCACATAGCGAAAATGTATTGATTTAATATTTTTTCTGTACTATCATAGTCGTGGGAGCTGTATGCATTTCATGTGCATTATAAATGAAACTGAATGTTATAAAAGGTTGACCATTAAAGGCCTGCAGGTCTCGTTACCAAAAGTTTACAATTTTCGGCCCCTGAAGCTAAGGTATATATAATCAGAGATTCCTCCGACTCTTGTAACCCTCTCCCACATTTTCATGGAAAAATGCTTTTCAAACATTAAATAATAAAAGTGGGGTAACAGTCGGAGGGAGCCTCAGATTAGGGTTTAGACTTCAAAATGAAGCTTAAAATGCAAACATGAGACTGACTGACATGTCAATCTAAGGGCTATGGTACTCAGGTGACCACCAAGGCCTGTGGGCCTCTTGTTCAACAAGGTCTGTCTAAATATTTAATGAAACTTTATTCCTCAATTGTTGACAGTTTCTATTTGTAAAAAGAAACACTCTTCTTCATTTTCCAAGATTAGCTCAATTCTTGAACAAAGCCATCTTGAGCTGAAAATTCTAAAGAGTTCTTCATTTTGATACCAAATGCTGAACCAAATTTGAAAAGTTTCAATTACAAGCAAGATATATAGCTCTCAATTCTTTGTTATATTACAAGGGGCTTGAAGAATAAACAGGTAAATCATGTATATTCAGGAAATTTTAAACATTCATTCGAAATGGGGAAAAAATTATAATATTAATTTATTGATAGGGCTAATGATACAAAAAAAAAGATAACTTGATGATGCTGTTTATCTTTTGTTACAGTACTGGAATGAACATGATGTAATGCAGACACTCTCCCACATGTACAGGTAAATATTGGCTGGGGTATTGTAGAATATCTTGGAATATGATTGTATAATTGCTACATGTATAATGATAGGTGATTCAACATGAATTTAACCCCTGTAAACAAAGTTTTGGGGGTTTATAGGAATGTATATGTAGACTTGTTTGTTTGTCTGTTCTATCATCTGTCTATGCAATCTGTCCAGATCTTATCTTAGTAATGGAGAATTGTTGGAAGTTTATACTTCTGACAAAGATTGCTTAGGATCTTAGGGTCTGTCATGATGCAAGTTTAAAATCTGTATAAGAACAATGGCTTTATTCCTAGTAAAAAAATGAATGGAATTGAATACTTTACATATAGATTGCTTACAACATGCAAATATGTCATGACCTTCATTTGTCCAAGGTCACTGGCAGATAAATATGATGACCTTGAACTCTAATCTATCCTTGTCTGCTTAGTACATTATGAAAAAGTTGACTCTTTTCAATATTGGGGTATGGGGGAGATAATTGTTTCTAAACATTTCTTGTTTTATGTCTGTATCAGCAGATGTTTAAGCACCTTTTTTTGCCTTGTTGTCAGTCCAAATTAGGTTTTTGTCTTAATTGCTGGTAAATCTAGAAAAAAAGTTTTCCACATGGAATTCTGCTCTAATTTTATTTAACATGTTAACTGTTGATTGATAACTCCCTTGACTAGTTAATTAAGCATTAAGATGTACAGCTAAACCATCTTAATTTAACAAAAATAAACTTCTGTCGAATTACAGCGAATTACAGAATATAGGTACATTTTTCCAAAGTTTGCTGGATTGCTCAATATTTTTTACAATTTGGTCTGCCAATTATCATATCAGATCAGAAACTAGGTCATGTGGTTACCTAATTGTGGATTGTTATTTTACATTCAACCCCTTCATATTGCACATAGAAAACCTCTAGAACACTCTCTCCTATTGTTAGTTTGTCTATTCATAGTCTTTTAATTAAATAGAATGTTCACCTGAGTAGCATTGGGTTTTAGAGCATCAGTTCTGTTCAGAATAAGTTGGAAAATATTTCAGGAATTTAATTGAAATGATATTTCTGAGGAAACAAAAAGGAATCTTTCTTCAAGTTTTGGCTTTAAAAGAGGGAAATTCTTTTCCTATGAAAACCATTAATGGCATTATGGTTCCTAATTTCCTTGTACAACACACAGTACTATAATAACATTTTTGTGCTGTGACTGCTTATATTAATAATTAATCAAAAAAGATGATGAAATCATGCAACAAAAAATGCCTAAAAAGTGCAATTGTTTACTAGATGAAGCTCACTTTATTGTCATACCTGAGTAACTTCATAGATTCAGACCTGATGTCATACAAGGTAGACCAATCTGTATACCCTATTTGGCAATCCTGTAAGATATTGAAAACCCTACCAGTATTCTGTAATTTGCTGAAAGTTATAGGACTCTATCATTATTGAAAGTACCAGATTAAGAAAATATCTATAATTATAGCCTCTATTTGGTACAGGATAGACTTCATTGTGTATGAGGTGATAGGGAAACCCCCCGTTGACCTGACTGGCAATGGATTTTCCAGAAAGGTGAGTTATCTATCTTTGCACATTTTTAAAGATGGAGGGGGTACTATAGTTGGATATTTGGCAGTTATTTAACCCATATTGTAAGTTGAAATTACTGTTTCAATGCTTCCTTGTGCAAAGATTAGATGTTACACAATATGGGTATGGCTTAACTAAGTCAATGTTTTAGGAACTGTTTGGGTCCAAGTTATTATGCCCCACACAACAAGTCTTGTGGGAATATAATGCTTTTGACCTTTCCATCAGTTTGTCTGTCTGTTCTGGTTTATTTTGTCAGCGCAACTCCTCTTAAACTGCTGCACAGAATTTTGTGAAACTTTGTAGGTAATAAGGAGACAATTTGTAGATGCATATTATCAGGAAATTCTGATTCCGTTATTTTTCTGGGAATTTTGACCCTTTTGAACTTAAACTGTTCACAGAATTTCCTGAAACTTTGTAGGTAATAAGAACACATGTAGATGTGCATATCCCCTGAAAATTCCAATTCCATTATTTTTCTGGGAATTTTGATCCTTTTAAACTTAGAAATCTGACTTTACTATGTCCCAAGTTTCTGCTTCCACCACTTTTTGCTTAATATTTTGATAATCATAAATACCTTTGTGCCCAAACAATGTTCATCCAGTAGAATGAAAAAAGTACAGTTTTACTGTTTTGAAATGTCCCCTCTACTGCTTCAGGTTCAAATACACAACCAAAAATAGAAAGTCCAAGGGGATTTTGCATTGCAAACGACATGAAAAGTACCTGGATGATAACATTGAAAAATTGTGCGAGGTGTCCTGAGTACTTCCGAATGGAGAAAAGATGTAAACATTTCCCATTAAAAATCTTTGTAAGAAATTTGTTTTCATGCATGTTAATTTCTATGGGTAGAAATAGGTGAAGTGTCAATGAAAAAATCTGGATTTTTCCCCTTGTATCGATTTCAATTGTACATCGTTGACAGGTATGTGTATTCTCGTTAAAATTCATCAAAAAGTGACGGAAACAGTAACTTGGGACAGACTATGTTATTAAATATGGTACTGAGACAATTTGTCAGCGCAACTCCTCTTAAAATAAAATTCAAACTTTGTAATTGATAAAGACAAAAGTATAGATGTGCATATTTGCAGTTTTAATTTGATGATTATCTGGAATTTTGCCTCTTTATTTAATCATTTTTTGTAATTTATGCATACCCCTCCATTCATTATGTGTAGCATTTTCAAATAATGTGGGAGCCTGGGGTATGTGAGCTTGCTCCCTTTTTCTTTCATTATCAAGATGGGACACTATTGGTAAATCATTTATTTGGAAAGGTAACTATATTATTTGTTAGTTTACTCTCTCTATTTCCTTCAGCCTAAAATGATAGAGAAGTTTAGAGTTACTCTTTGATCAGAATATATAATAAAGAGCACCACTTGAATATAGATGTTTACATTTAGAACAGTTCTTTTGAAGAATATAGAGGCTTAATGATTAAAAAATGATTAATGGCTTGAATGATTTGAGAAATATTAAGTTGTTTAAGATAACTTAATTTGTTGAGCCAGTCATTACCGTATTTGTCAGAAAAAGACAATGCTGTTGACATCAGAATTTTTACATAGAAATATATCCAAGTTAAAAATCCTGTAACAAAGAGCAAGAATTGTCCATTTTTTTATATCAATGTGGAAGCACTGACCAGTAAAAATAAAGACATTGCAAGCTGTTATTAGGGCCCTGCTCTGTGGGTGCCCTAAAGTGATAAGTCTGTCCATCCTTCCATCCGTCTGTCCGTCCGATATCACTTGTCCGGGGCATATATTTTCTCCCCTTGGCCCAAACTGGCTCATATTTCACCTACAGAGTGCCTTGGGGTAAAGGGTGTGCAGTGACCTTGAACCAAGTTCCTAGGTCTAAGGTTAAGGTCATAGCAGAATTATCTGAAAAATCCTTGTCTATATCATCTAATTATTCTTTCCCCTTGGTCCAATCTGGATCATACTTCACCCACAGAGTGCTTTTGGTCAAAGGGTGTGCAGTGACCTTGAATGATGTTTCTAGGTCAAGGTCATATCAGACCATGCAAAAAAAAAAATCAGAGCTTATTTACTCTCCCTCTAGCCCTATTTGGCTCATACTTCACATAAACAGAGCTTTTGAGTAAAGGGTGTGCAGTGACCTTGAATGATCTTTCTAGGTCAAGGGTCAAGGTCATATCGGACCATGCCAACATTTTTTTTCAAAGCTTATTTACTCTCCCCCTAGCCTTATTTGGCTCATACTTCACATAAACAGAGCTTTTGGGTAAAGGGTGTGCAGTGATCTTAGACCTTAAACCAAGGTCAAATGTGAAGGTCATTGCAGATCTCTTTAAAATCCAGTTTTAGACCACAAATTATTTCCCATTGGCTTAATCTTGCCCATATTAAACCCCAAAAAGCCTTTTGGTAAGAGGTAATGAGCTTGACTTAAAGTTCTATGCCAAGCTGAAAATTTCTAAGTCATAGGTCAATGTGAAAGCAAAATCCTCTGAAATGCTTTTATCCTATTTTCCATTTTTTAAGCGGTGCCCTTTGAGATGGTCACCATCTTGATGATGTCTAGTTATTTTTTATGACCGAACTGAGCAAACAGATTGAGTTCATAATGGAGGATCCAAAGTGTTACATTGTAGTAATAGAAGTGTGATTGGGAGGTACATGAAGCTTCAGTGATATTAAAAGTTGGACGTCTTCTCTATTTCAGATTGTTCTTTGTCGTCTCAATAGTAATCAGCTGGACTGTGTCTACACTAGATCATACCATGAAGAACTTGCTGTTTGTCAGTGTAAGTTCTCTCTTTTTTCCTCATTAGATATGAGCTTTTTGGCTATAAAATTATGTAGCCTTTTAAGATCAAATGAGCTAGATTTTAATGCTTTTCTGATCAAAGTTTGTCCTGCATCTGTAGTTGTAAAGATTTTACACATTAATTCATATTCTCCTACGGAACCACAATCAAATTTCAAACAATAGGCTTACAAGTTTTTAGCTCACCTGAGCTGAAAGCTCAAGTGAGCTTTTCTGATCACTTTTTGTCCGGCGTCAGTCTGTCTGTCCGCCTGTCTGTCTGTCCATCCGTAAACTTTTTACATTTTCGACTTCTTCTCAAGAACCACTGGGCCAATTTCAACCAAACTTGGCACAAAGCATCCTTAGGTAAAGGGGATATAAGTTTGTTAAAATGAAGGGCCACGCCCTCTTTCAAGGGGAGATAATAAAAAATCATTGAAAATTTGTTGGTAGTTTTCAAAAATCTTCTTCTCAAAAACCATTTGGCCAGAAAAGCTGAAACTTGTGTGGAAGCATCCTCAGGTAGTGTAGATTCAAGTTTGTTCA
This sequence comes from Magallana hongkongensis, assembly GCA_016163765.1. Lineage (NCBI taxonomy): Eukaryota > Metazoa > Mollusca > Bivalvia > Ostreida > Ostreidae > Magallana > Magallana hongkongensis. The sequence goes on along the minus strand of WFKH01011581.1, from coordinate 64,014,070 downwards.
AATCATGTTCCCCGGGGGTAGGGTGAGACCACAATGGGGGGTCGAATTTTTACATAGGAAAATATAGAGTAAATCTTTAAAAATCTTCTTCTCTGAAACTGATCAGCCAGGAAAGCTGAAGTTTGTGTGGAAGCATCCTCAGGTAGTGTAGATTCAAGTTTGTTTAAATCATGATCCCCAGGGGGTAGGGTGGGGCCATAATGGGGGGTCAAATTTTTACATAGGAATATATAGAGTAAATCTTTAAAAATCTTCTTCTCTGAAACTGATCAGCCAGGAAAGCTGTAACTTGTGTGAAAGCATCTTCAGGTAGAGAAGATTAAAGTTTGTTCAAATCATGATCCCCATGGGTAGGGTGGGGCCAAAATGGAGGGTTGAATTTTACATACGAACATATAGAGTAAATTTTTTAAAAATCTTCTTCTTTGAAACTGATCAGCCA
>WFKH01011581.1:63997946-64013228 GCA_016163765.1 Magallana hongkongensis | reverse complement strand
GGGGGGGGGGGGATTCCAATTTTACAAAGGAAAACGTTTAAATTATTCACAAAAACTCAAATGTTATTATATATGGTTTTACTTATATGCAAACATTTTGACATATTGTTGATTCTTTAAAATTGTTTAGACTCTGGCCCCTGGACAATTCTTGGACCTCACAAGGGATTCAAAATTTGATGTAGGTTTATAATCCATATATAAATAGTTATTTAAGTCTGATCATCTTCTTGAGAACTGCAATGCTCAATATGTGATATGACTGTAAAACCACCCTGTTACAAAGGGGCTCAATGATAAACATAAGAATATGCAGGGGAATTTTTTTTTTTAATACAGAATCTATTATACGACATTGTTCAGATATTTTGTATATGACTCCATAGAGCTGATTTCATTATGTTTATTGTTGCTCAGGTGAGCGATGTGGCCCATGGGCCTCTTGTTTCAGGTGAAGGGGGAACAACTAAAAAGAACCATGAAAATAGGTTGGAAGTCATTAAAAAATATTTAAAAGCGCTACTGCACTAGAAATGCCCATCTTTACTGGAAAACTTCTTTAAAGGACCTCCTATTAAAGGTCCAAGTTTGTTGAAACTAGGAAGAATAAAGCAGCTGAAGGATGACAATGGAGGAATACATGCAGGGAGAAGTTTTTAAAGTCTACTCTAAATGTAGAAGGGTACTGTTTGTGATATTATGCAAGCAGCTCTATGCAGTGCATGTAGAATTAAACTTCAATCCATGGCCTCTAGCTCAATAATGGGGCCCCTGTCTTCGCTAACCAAGGGTTTATGATCCATTCTTTCCTCTCCAACCCTTGACAGATTTATTACAAGTATAGACATTGAGAATTGCCCGCAAGCTGAAATGAAATCATACACTAGTTTTTATTGGCTCACCTGAGCTGAAAGCTCAAGAGAGCTTTTCTGATCACTTTTTGTCCGTCGGCTTTCTGTCTGTCTGTCTGTCCATCCGTCTGTAACCTTTCTACATTTTCGACTTCTTCTCCAGAACCACTGGGCCAATTTCAATCAAACTTGGCTCAAAGACTGAAGAAGATATTTTCAAAGAATAATAAATTATGATATTGAAATGATATCAAAGAAAAGGTATAGTGTTAAATTTAAATGTTAAAACATTTTTTCTTTCTATTTCTTTTCTTTAAAAAAAGTGTATTCCATACTTTTAGGTTTGCGTTTCTTGGGAAAACTGATTAAACTGATTAGAAAAAATGTTTTATGTATAAACTATGTTGGATGCAATGAAAATTTTATATAGGCTACAGGGTAAATAAATATATGATTTCTATGTTAAAGTTGTAGTTTATTTATGTTGAAGGTATGTGATTCAAAGAGGTTAGATACTGTAATCCTTATCTGTTTAGACAAACAAAAGTGCAAAGACATTTTCTCTCTGGATGTATATATACCTGAGGATGTAGAACCAAATGTGTATAGTGATTTAGTTAATCACTGTATTAAATGAAAATAAAAATGTACGCTGTCTTCCTCTTTTATATCCGTTCATTGTGATCTTATGGGTTTGGATATATATTATGAACTTTCAAAGTGCTTTCCATCCCTATTAACGTGATCTGTAGGCGGGAAGAAAATTTGCATTTAAAAATCTTGAATTGTGTTAAATCAGGTGTTTCATGATAATTTGTCTTTTTGGTTTTTCAGCAATTGTTTACGAACTTTTGTACAGGAACGTATTCCATCTACACACGGAGCTTGAAGAAGCTGTTCAAATCATTCGAGAACAGAACAAAAACAAAAACAGGAACAGTGTTTTCCCTGTTGTTGAGTAAGTATACTTAATTAGAAATTTACCTGATTCCTCATTGAAAATGGGATAGGGATTTTATATCATGTAAATGTTTGGTTTCTTCTTTCTTTCAATTTTTTTTTGTTCTGAAACATTGATAAAGCATAGATTGTTAGAAGTTCAAAACACAAATCAATAAAACTGAATAGCAATGATTTCACAATAAAATTCAATTGAAGTAAAATTCATAGATAAACACATAAACAAACAAACAATATATTGATCAGTTTAACACATGCTGTAGTACAAGTGATCAATTTCTATCTTATTGAACAAGGTTTTTACCATCTTGCTAAGTACATGACGAGATTGTATTGTTATATATGAGGGTTTGTGACAGTGGAACACATGGAGGATCGGAGGAAGTTGCCACAGCTGTCATTTCATTTCTAAGTCCCTCTTGTCTGATCAATAGTGTGAGTTTAAGGTGCATTGATTCACTGGTCGAGATTCACCACATCCTGTGTTGTATCTTTGTAGTGCTGAATCCAGCCCAGACTCCAGCAACAGCGGCGAGGACTCTTTCTCCAGGGTAAGTTGATCTCTCAATCACATCTCTCTCATTCTGTTCCTCTTGTGAAGATGTTTTGATGTGCTGTAAATCTTTCTCATTTTTAAGTTGGCTTCTGGATATTCATATTCTCAGGTTTGCTAGCCTTGGATCTGCATACCGCTTCACATGTAATTATGTGGTGCATGTATTGCAGATACCTTCCCAGCTTAGCTTAAATTCTCCAATTTGATTTTACAAGTAATGTGCATTGCTAGGTGGAGCCTTGAAAATTTTATGTTCTAACTTGATTAGTGATGAATTTCAAGGGTCATATTATTTCCTATCCTCATTATATAATAATGCTCCACGAGCTATTTATACTTTTTATGGTAAATATTCATTTGATCATTTTGCTAATTTTCAGTTGATCAATCAAAAAATATTTCTGCATGATTTTTATGTAAGAATTATAAATTTCTTGCTTTTTAAATAAGCAATAGCTAAAATACAAACATGTTTTGTTATGCATTGGTTTGTAATTAAAACTAAATTGTATTGGAGAATATCGTTGATCTAAACAATATTTGATTGAGACAGTAAATGTTGTACAGAGATTTTGGGAAATGTGGATAAATGAATAATGATGTTATTTTATTTTTAGATGGTAGGCAATTTGTATTTGCACTTTTCCCCTGAGGGGATTTCTTAGTAGCTGAAACATATATGTACAAGTTCATGGTTTGATATAATAGTTAATGTGTATTTATATATATATATAGAGAGAGAGAGAGAGAGAGAGAGAGAGAGAGTTTTACATAGTCAACCGAAACGCAGTTGATTTTATTTTGCGCTTTTTAAATAGTTAACAATGAGATGATGTCAATTATAGTTGATATCAATGGCTGCTGGCTGTAAATTTCCATTTACATCATATGTGTTCTAACTGTTTCTTTCACAATGTACACTTGAGTACTGGAAAGAGTTCATGTGCATTAGTTTTTTATGCTGTTTAAATGAATGGGTGGGAGATCATAAATGGATTTTGACAGTAAGTTGTACAGTTTTTGAAGACTCGAATCAAACAATTCTGAAATATTCAAGGTGCATGCCAGTGAAATTGCTATGAATAGTAATTAAAAAGAAACTTAAATAAGTCTTCAAAGAAGCTTCTTCAATTAATTTTAAAAGTCGTTCAGAAGTGCAGTTAGTTGGTCTTTAGTTTCAAAGGTTTGTTAGTATCTAGTCAAACATGATCACCACAAAATGCAGCATCAGCAGATTAGTTGTTTTATGTGAATTAAAAGATCATATAAAAAAAAGTTCAATTGCTCTAAGATATAAAAAAGAGCTTGATAGATTTCCAGGAATACTAATCGTAAATGAAAATAGAGTGTATAATGATAAACAGCCCATGCAGCTAGAGGCTGTATGTATGCATGTATAGATATATAATGAGCATATTTCATTGATTCACATGATGATGGTCCCAAACAGCTGCTAGGGTAGATTTATTCAAGTTCTCATAAACTTTACTTTTATTCACCATTGATTTAAAAAAAAACCTTTTTGGAGGTAAGTCTCAATATCTTTTCTTCATTTTCTTTTTGTCTGCGTTCTGCAACTTTAACCTAGGTAGATTATATTGAACTGTACACACATGGGGACTTCATATTTGATAATGGAAATGTCAAAGTCAGAGGTCCATTTGGGTTGAAAGGTTAAGATCATTGATGGAGGCCACAGGTCAAATTTGCTTGTATTAAATGTCAGGGATGTGGCGCTGATTTCAGCAGCTTTGAAAGTCAAAATAGTCATTTGTGAGATCAGTGCAAACCTTCGACTGATTTGATTTCCTTTTTCCTCCTGCCAATCACAATTCTTAACTTCATTTTCATCATTGATATAGCGTTCCGCAAATAAATTTTGCTTTTGAGTGAATTGAAGCAGCCTGAGTAATAACATATTATGTTTCAATACTGTGGAATCATTTTTATTTGTGGGGGTCAATGTTCGTGGATAGTCATGATTTTTCTGGTTCGTGGGGACGTAAATTCGTTGGTAGCAAGTTCGGGATAATTTTAATAAATATCAAACAAATGCTTGTATATACGTTCGTGGGGATGTTAATTCGTGATCAAGGGTTCCCTGCGAAAGCCACGAATATTGGTACCCCACGAACGATGGTGATTCCACAGTAAATGAATATCTGAGGTGTGAAATGGATTGATCCTCACATAGGAAAGTTTAGTTTGTCATTGCTGCATTTGGATTATGTTCATTCTTTAAAGGTTTTCAAGTTGCTCTGCTTTTCAGCATGAGAAGTTTGTTGGCAGAAGAGTGACTCCCCCTGTGCCATACAGAATTGCCAAGGCCTTGGACCCTGTTATTTATAGAAATACTGAACTCGATATATGGGAGGAAGATCAAAGAGGTAGGAATGAGACAGAATTATCCTCATTCATTCCAAGTGCTTTAATGCTTGAAAGAGTTAACTACATAACAAGTGATGCAAAAAAAAAAGATTCAAAGGAAGCTACAAACTTAACCAAGAGTAATTTTTAAAATTTAACTTAAATATGGCAGGACAGGTACATTTTTATTTTATTTTTTACAATGGGTGGAAATTCTAAGCAAGGTTAGTTTGAAAATTTAAATATTTGAAGATTAGCAAGTGTTATTTAAGGTGATTTAATGTTGACCTTTGTTCTTATTGTTGGTCAGGTTCACATTTATTGCTTTCTTTCACAGTATTGACTGTTTGTCTAAGGAATTATTCACTTCATCGGTAGTCCCTCTGTAACACTGTGTATTTACAGGAAATTCCTACCAATATCCAAGCACTTGTTATTTTAACTTGAATGAATAAAACAGATTAACTCTAAATTAACTGATTTGTTTTCACAATTACTTGTTAATTTAAGTTTACAAGAGAAAGAGTGGCTAGGTTACATTTAGCATGTAGTCAAGTAAATTGGAACATTTTGTGCAGAACTATATGGTCATGAAGGTTTTGAAATCTACAAGAAACAGTGAGTGGTAATAGCAGATGGAGAGTTCATTGATGGTTGGGATGAATTTGATTGTGTCATTGTCGTAAATCTGTCTGTTTTTGTAGAAGCAATTCACCGGGAGCGTTACAAATCTGTGACTTTTGCTGCTGGAGACAAGTGTCAGGTAAGAGTTATTTCCCTTTACAATGCAGTTGGGCGTTGATGGATAAGGCCTGGCTTTTGTAGTATTATAATGAAAGGATTGTAGCAGCCCAAACCATAACCCCCATGCTGTTTCTGGGATGTAGGTAGATAGGGAGGTTATATTTTTGGCTGATGTATCCAGGAGGTTAGTAGATAGGGAGGTTATGGTTGGGCTGCTACTTCCAGAAAGCAAGTCCCTCAATTAATTGTATTAGTGAATTCAACAGTTTGTGACAATTTTTAATAAACCACTGAAGTATAGTCCCATACATGATTTTCAAGAAATGTGTTATTGATATAATGCAAGTGCTTTTTCTTGGGGGAGGGGGGCTGTTCTGTTCTGTTTTTGGTTTTGATTTTTGGGGCCCAAGATTAAGATTAAATATTTAACTTAATACTTCACTGCACGAATAAACAGGTTTTCCAATATGGTAATGCAATGGTTGAGAAAGATGGATACTACAGTATAAGTATCCCTACAATAACTAGCTGATTTGTAAAGTAATGACTTCATACATTTACAACTCAGAGATGAATGATGGCAACGCTATAAAGAATCGCACATACTCATAAAGTATCCCTACAGTAGCTGGCTGAACAGCAGAGGTAGCCCAAAGATATATGATGGAAACGCTGTAAAGAACATTATCACAAAGATTCATGTATATCATTGTAGTCTGATGGTTGGAAAGAGATTAATAAATATATTTTAGAAAGTTTAATGTGTCACCTGGTATTTAAACTGTTACAGTACACTTGTCAATGAATGATTTGACCATTTGGAGGATGGGATGTTAAGGTCACAAAAGGTCTCTGTAATGGTTAATAGTGCAAATGGTGTTAATGAAATTTTGTGTGGGTAGTGATCCATTAATATTTAATAATCATAGTAAATTTTCTCATCAAACTGTATTAAAAACTAGAAGCATGAAGGGAGTTCTCTCTTTAAATGCATTACTCTGTGAACTATAATTCTAGGAAAGCTTGAATTTTAGGAGTATATTCATGTCAATGCATTTTGTCATTGGGATTAGAACCAAATGTGCAACCTACATATATTTCATCTGTTGTGCTCAATTATATCAATGAGATGCAAATTTTGAAAGAAAAAAAAAGATTTGATGTTCATTTTATTAATGGAGCTATCTAGAGGTATTGTCATTCAGTTGGCTCTAGAATATTAATGCATTGATATCTAACTTGTTGATCAAGGCAGCATATAGACGGCTGTTGTATGGCCAAAAGTTCATGTTTTATTGTCAAAATGACAGGGTTTACTGATTCAGATGTTGAACTCATGAAAATGAACAATCAATTAACTTTTTATGTAATTAAAAATTTTTATAGCACAAATTTCTAAAGTTGATTTTAAAAATTATAACATATTTTAAAGAAGTAATATATGTGCCTTAGTTGGATAATTGATTAATTTTGGAGGGAATTGTCAGAGTTTATTTTTTTAATGTTGGTAGTGTTTTTAAACTGTTTACCGTAATCCGGTGAATATAATACGCACTTTTTTTCCATCATTTTTTACCGTGAGAAAGGGGTGCGTATTATACATCCCTATAGGATTTTGACATATTTTTCCCTATGTGAAGCACGGGGTATCATACTAGCGTATTATCTATGCTGACCACAGACAGAACCAATACCCCGCTAAACATCGTAACTTTACTTCATTATCACATATAATAATATTTAACCCTTAGGAAAACATTGTTATAGCATGTTATCAAAGAAAATGTATACTTAAAGTCTGTTAATCAAACAAACGATTTTAAAATGGCCTTTAAAAATTAATTTGAACTGCCTATACTTTATCTCTGTGTATGCCGCCATTACAGCTGTTATTAATAGAATGCGGGCTTGGATGGCCACGTGCTATTTGTAACCGATCTTTGAAAACAGCTTGCACATCACTTGGCTCACTTTTAATCATTTACATGTAATGATAATTGATTTATTGCAAATAATTATGAATATAAATAATTCTATAACCTATTCCGTTAATTGAAGCCATTGTTGTGCTCCCCCACCGCTACGCTTGACACCTTGGTTATCTCAGACACTCCCCCTAGGCTATAAACTGTGTACTATACACAACACACCTATTTGTGCACATATTTTTAATATATTCCAGGCCTCTAATTGATCACTTTGATCGGCATCATTTAAGAATTTAATTAGCTCCGTTACCTCCTATACCTGTACACCGGCCGTTTTTCACTACACAGGGGTTGTAGTGACTAAACAATTATATAACACTTGTCAAAAGTAGTTGATTTTATTTACGGTAGAATATTTAATACTAGGTCTATTTAAAACATTGATTATGAAATAAAGATATTACCGCGATGTGTTAGTTACAATAAATCCGTATCTAAAAATTTATTGTCACTTTCTTATTTCCGGTAGTGTATTTCCACGATGAAATTAAGCGTGTATACAAAGTATAACTGCTTTGTTGATACTTAGCATAACCATTTGGTAAATTTTTTGGATGCGTATTATACATCCGAACTAGCTTTTTTTCACCACTTTCAGGCCCAAAGTGGGGGGTGCGTATTGTACACTACTGCGTATTATATTCACCGGATTACGGTATATTTGGTTGATATATGTATATATTATTTTCACGAATCATTTCAGAGGGTACTCCACCCATCTTTTCAATGGTTAATATGGTAGGTGTTTTTCTTTGGCTGGGGTACATTAATCTTCAATTGAAGGCTGGTGATTGAGGCGAAACTGTCTTGGTGATTTGCGTTGACTCTATAGAATCACCGCCTTGCATTTTCTTATCTCTACGCAATCAACCCATGACGCTACATCAGTGTGTATATCCCAGTTTGAATGATCAGGTTTTAATGCATTTAATCTGAAGTCTCGATAGAAAGGATGTTACAGTAAAGAAAAGTTGTGCGATGACTTGAGATTTAATATCTTATTGATTATTGAGCAAGCAAGACGAGATTTCGATTTCCTGGTAAGTTAGATGAGATTGCTGTAGTGTGTATATAATAAAGCCATCAGGAAACCTTCAGAAAAAATTTGATATTTTTTATTTATACTAAATGTTTGTGTAGCTTGCTGTGGAAAATGCAAAAGTATACCCTCAAAGGACAGAATTGATGGCTTTTGGGTTGTTAACTCATACTTAAAACACCCTGATATGGTGATTTAATTATCCACAATTTAAGTGGAGAGATAAAATAAGACAACTTATTGAACTAGCCTCTAAAAAGATTTTATCACCCATATGTTGCTCGAACTGACTCATCAAATTTTATGTTATAAAAAAGATGCATTTCGTCAGTTTGTGTACCTATGATCTGCAAAACATTAGCAATGAACAATTAACATTTTATATCTTGTACTTAAAATCTGTTTTATATACCTGCTCTAAATGGCATCAATGTATTTTCTTTTACCTTTTTCATCACAATTATGATAATCGTTAGCCATATTATAATAATCGTTAGCCATCTTTTACATGCAATCCATTGTTTGCGGAAAGATATCTAAATCTTTTTTAAATGGTTAATAATAAAAGTGAAAATCCAATCATTGCAAGTGATATTTTGATATCCTGTCCAAATTTGTTATATATCCATAAGTTTACATTCTATCTATACTGCTAAGTAAAGAGCTCTGCCCATTCAGATTTTTGCCTATGAATTAGCTATTTAATTGATTTGCAAATTGTTTAAATCCTTCAAGTTTTTAGTTTTGATATTAACATGTGAAAATGACCCCCCCAAAAAGGAGGATATTATGGTAGTTTATATCTTTTAAATTCAATTCTGAAATGATTTAAGCAACCCATATTGCTGGTAACAACTAGGTATGAGTTGTGGTGTTTTTTTTCTTGCAGGATTCCCAAGGTTCAGTGTGTTATTGTGGTCATTGCTTCTGTTACAGGTATTGTCTTCTGATGGCCCGCTCTATCATGGTCACATACAACAGATAAGTCCCGACGAGTCAGATCCTGCCATTGTCTATATCGAGGAACTTGGACAGAAGTAAGTGCTCTGCAGGCTTACCCACCAATATTATCGAGATCTTTGTGATCTGATACTCAGCTTTTCAACTTGTCATTGAGCAGATTTTCACATCTGCAATACCTTGTGGTATATTGATACGGTATAAGCAGAAGTTGTCATCACAATGTGGTCCAGATATGTTGTCACATAAAAATTTTAAACTATCACAAATAAAGACTTCATCATCAATACAGCTCTTGTATGTGTGGCAGTATCCTTATTGTTATATCTACCTCAGTATAAAGTTTACTTCATGCTCTTAGAGTTCTTTTTCCCATTAATGATAGTATGCTCTCAAATGCTGTCTTATTTCTTGACATAAACATTCATAACCCCTCTCCAATTATTTCAAATTTTGCTCTAGTGTTAGGAATCTGAATTTTTTAAATTCATCATAATTTCACAGGAATTTTTTCAAAGAGTGCAAGTTGCTTTTCTCTTTAAGAGTAATCTCCCTTTTCAGAGCAGCTTTATACTTTTAGGTTACATAATATATTAGCTGTTTAGACCACTAGTAAGAAATACAACAGCAGCAAAATTGAAAAACTGTACAAATAGACATGATATTTCCCCATTATATTTAATTTGAATGCAGTGATTATCTGCATGCAATTTTACCACACTTGTAAATTCATGAATGACATATCAAGCATTTCAGCAAAATCAATTTACTTTTCCCTGAACAAGCAGAGGTTTATTGTTGTGCTGTTGCAGCATGATAATAATCAGGTCTGAAGTTTATAAGACAGTATTTTCTTTTTAAACTAATGATAAAGTATTGATATTTTAGGGGTTGGTTGGTATTGATTAAATACTAGTTAGCTTTTGTTGGTACACAAGATGTGCATCCACTTCACAGATTGTACTGTATGTCCATGTATTGTTTTCAGACAAGAAGTCAGTCGAGATCGTCTGAGGCCTGCAAAAGTCTCGGGAAGATCAGGTAATTACAGGAAGTATGGCACAGCTTTACATATAAATTGTAAAGAGACGTAAAAAGGGAGATTTTGATTTGCTCAGAATTATTAGAAATTTATACAAGTGATTTAAGGAATGAATTTGATAGCTACTGGTGACAAATAACTCTAGTGTATTCCTTATTTTTGTGAGTACTTGAAATTCTGCAATTTTGATGTTTTGTCCCAAATTGCAAGGATATAAAATCTCAAGTGTGGAACTTTTGCTGATTTTATAATTAGTTTACATCTGTCAGAAAAGTAATAGTGAGATTATAAAGTAATACTAAGGGTTGCTCTTCATGATTTTCTGTGGATATGAATTGCTTACATTTAATCCTCAGTACCATTAATGATTACTCGGTCACTTGTTCAAAGATTCTGTAGAATTAGAAATACATTTCATGCTTAAAGTCTTGAAAACGATTTGATTGTTTACTCGGTGCCTTGTTTAAAGTTGACATTTTCAATATTGCCATTTGATGGACATGTGTCTCTAGAATAATTGTTGTTCTTTTTCAGAGTGGTTTCTGAAACAGTTGAGGAGAAAACGAGTAAGAATATTAACATCTAGAGTTTGTTGAAATCAATGTAAGGAAAAAAAAATCAAAGATTTGCTCATTGACGCATCAGACTTTTTTTACTTGGAGATGTGACCACACAAACTAAATTGTATTCATCACAACACAATTCTATTTTTAGAATTTAAAACACTTTTTTTTATTTATGTGTACAATTACTGTAGCAAGAAATTAAGTCTTCCATGAATTTAATGTTCAGTATATTAATCAAATTTTAAAATATTGGAACTTTTTAATCTTACTTAATTTTACTGTATTTATAGTATGTTTACAAATTTAAAAATGCATCCAAATTTTTACTAATGAAGAAAAAAACCAATTCAGTATTAAAAGTTTATACTGGTAGTTTGATCATGAGTATAAGGAAAGACAAGGTAAAAATAAAATCATAAATGTTTGGAACTTCTCTGAATCATTTCTGCTTTTGATGACGTTGGGAGGGATCGTGAATTATGATTAATTTCTACGTTAAGCATTTGAAAGGATTTTTAAAAAAATTGAAATTAAAGTGTCACAGTCTTGATGAATTTAAAATGCTGGGAAAAGTTAAGAGAGTTTAAACTGGTCTGAAATTCTTTGCTTACAATAGCATGTGATCACCCAGAACCTCCACAATGACAAATTCTATTTTCAGTTACAAGAGATGACTGTAACCCAGGAGAGGATACCCCCTATGATGCCACAGAGTCTTCCCCCACCCCCCATACAAATCATTCCCCCTACATCCCTCTCTCAAGGTATGTACTACAGAGTTTGCTTCCTTCCTCTGCGATGGATACAGAAGTGTTGGAGAGGGTTTACATAGGCTATGCCTGTTATCCAATCCATTTGAATTTCAATTAAATATGTTTAAATACAAAGTGTTGCAAAATGCTGCTGTATTTATGATTATTGCATCAAGTGCATACATTGTATGGGTGACTGACTGGATAATTGAAATGATTTCAAATCTTTTGTAGAAGTAATGAATGGTGGAATTATTATTCCAAAATGGCAGATTCTAGGTTCCAGTCCAAGTCCTGTTGGTCCAAATAAACTAGAGGTCAGTCTCAATACAAAAAAGCAAGGAAAGTTGAATTATTTGGGGAAGGTATACAATAAATATGTTTCATTAAATTTGTTGTTCTGTACTTTATATGATGTTTAACTTGGTTCCTTATTCTTTCTGTCCAACATATCTTAAGGTGGTATAGGACACCTGTCAATATTAATGTGGATAAAAGTACATGATAATCAAAATACTTTCACTGGTTTAGAATTTTCAAAATTTACAATATTAGACCAAAAACTATGTTTTTAAAAAATTTGTTGAAAGGTAAAAATTATAAAAGCCCCTCCAGGATTCGAACACATGACTTACAGATTTGTAGTTAACGCTCTGACCCATTGTGCTACACTGTTAGGTAACAATTTGGGAAAGAAAGCATAACATTATACTTGATTTTATTGTTTATTTCGTTAGGAAGTACGTCACAATATGGAGGTATCCCATACCACCTTAACTGCTAAATAATATACTGGAAAATCCCTTGAAAAGCAATTTCAGTGTATAAAATTAATGAATTGCAGACTAACAAGACGTACCCATAGATGTGGTTAATGTCAACTTTTAGCTTTTATGTCAGTTTGAATATTCAGTGTGTGTGGCTTTGTATACTAGAAAACAATGAGATATATCAAAAATTGAAGTATGCCATATAAATTGTTATCCTAAACTTGAAAGAGTTGAGAAAAAAATTGAAATATTGAGGGCATGATAAATAAAGAAACTGCTTAGGACTTCTTATTTAGTTCAAGTATGCATGGTATTTTAAATTTTAATTGCCCAAGTTTGACTTGGCACAAAATACCAGTTAATCCTGTATTTTTCAGTCTCCGGCCTGCTCACCAACTGTATTTTTCAGTCTTTCTGCTCATTCACACAGTTATTTTCCAGTCCCCATGCTCATCACTGTTATTTTCCTGTCTCCATGCTCATCACAGTTATTTTCCAGTCTCTGTGCTCATCACGCTTGGTTTTTTTCAGTCTCCCTGCTCATTTCATCAACCCCCTCAGCCAGAGATGACCATGATTCCCATGTCCCAGGTTCAGGTTCCAAGGATCTGGGTGCCTTACATGGACAGTATTGCCCTGTCTAATGTCGATGTCAACATCATGCCGTCACAGGAACCCATGGGTCACGACCTGCCACTCAATGGTATAAATATCTAATAGAAAGTCTCTGCTGCCTTAATTTTCACCAAGATGGCCGCCACTGCTGAATTAATTAATTACAATTAATGGAAATTGACCATTGAGTTTTAAAATAATATATCTCAGCAACTATTCATGCTACAGTTACCAAACATATATTTAAATGAAAGAGAAAATGTTGAAGATTTCAATGCAATGCTCCTTTTCTTCATTATACTTGTATTTATCAATCTAGGTACGTTCAAATGTGAAAATTAATTAAAATTAATGCCTTTTATTGTTCCATTCTTCAATTTTCATATTTTAGAACCCAAATGACTGTGAAAGTTCCTTAGTATATCAATAAGCCATACATTGTTGGATTCATTTATATTCATATAATTTTTAGCTCACCTGAGCTGAAAGCTCAAGTAAGCTTTTCTGATCCCTTTTTGTCCGGCATCCGTCTGTCTGTCTGTCAGTCCATCCGTCTGTAAACTTTTTACATTTTTGACTTCTTCTCTAGAACCACTGGGCCAATTTCAACCAAACTTGGCACAAAGCATCCTTAGGTGAAGGGGATTCAAGTTTGTTAAAATGAAGGGCCACACCCTCTTCCAAAGGGAGATAATTAAGAATTATTAAAAATTTGTTGGTTTCTTTAAAAATCTTCTTCTCAAAAACCAATTGGCCAGAAAAGCTGTAATTTGCATGGAAGCATCCTCAAGTAGTGAAGATTCAAGCTTGTTCAAATCATGATCCCCGGGGGTAGGGTGGGGCCACAATTGGGGGTCGAATTTTTACATAGGAATATATATAGAAAAATCTTCTCTAGAACCAATTGGCCAGAAAAGCTGTAACTTGTGTGGAAGCATCCTCAGGTAGTGAAGATTCAAGTTTGTTCAAACCATGATCCCCAGGTGATACTGGGGGGTAGGGTGAGGCCACAATGGGGGGTCTAATTTTTACATAGCAATATATAGAGAAAAATCTTTAAAAATCTTCTCAAGAACCAATCGGCCAGAAAAGCTGTAATTTGCATGGAAGCATCCTCAGGTAGTGTAGATTCAAGTTTGTACAAACCATGATCCCCGGGGGTACGGTAGGGCCACAATTGGGGGGTCAAATTTTTACATAGGAATATATAGAGAAAAATCTTTAATAAAATCTTCTTCTCAAGAACCAATTGGCCAGAAAAGCTGTAACTTGTGTGAAAGCATCCTCAGGTAGTGAAGATTCAAGTTTGTTTAAATCATGATCCCCGGGGATAGGGTGGGGCCACAATGGGGGGTCTTATTTTTACATAGGAATATAAAGAGAAAATTTTTTTTAAATCTTCTTATCAAAAACCAATTGGCCAGAAAAGCTGTAACTTGTGTAGAAGCATCCTCAGGTAGTGTAGATTAAAGTTTGTTCAAACCATGATCCCCGGTGGTAGGGTGAGGCCACAATTGGGGGTCGAATTTTTACATAGGAATCTTTAAAAATCTTCTTCTCAAGAAAAGCTGTAACTTGCGTGTATTTGCATCCTCAGGTAGAGTAGATTCAAGTTTGTACAAACCATGATCCCCGGTGGTACGGTGGGGCTACAATTGGGGGGCAAATTTTTACCTAGAATATATAGAAAAATTTATTTAAAAATCTTCTTCTCAAGAACCAATTGGCCAGAAAAGCTCTAACTTATGTGGAAGCATCCTCAGGTAGTGTTGATTCTAGTTTGTTCAAGCCATGATCCCCGAGGGTAGGGTGGGGTCACCATGGGGGGCGAATTTTACATAGGAATGTAAAGAGAAATATCTTCTTTTTGAAAATCAATTAAGCAGGAAAGCTGTTACTTGAGTGGAAGCATCCTCAGGTAGTGTAATATATATAGAGAAAAATCCTTAAAAATCAAATAAAAAAGGATGAAACTATAATTGGGGGGGGGGGGGGGCGATTTTTTACAGGGGAAATAAATTTGCACATTTTCAAATATACTTAGTATATAGTATTACTAATATGCAAACATA
>WFKH01011581.1:63979007-63997546 GCA_016163765.1 Magallana hongkongensis | reverse complement strand
TATTTAGCTTATTTTATTATGTCTAGTGTTGCTCAGGTGAGCGATGTCGGCCCATGGGCCTCTTGTTTAACATCTGGTAAACAATTCATAGGTAAAAATAACAGAAAATAAAGAAATACTTCAAACACTTTATCAGTGTTTTTTTTAATGTTGTTCCGGTTCACATTCTCAAACTGCACACGTCTCTCGGTATAGATGTTGGTCAATTGAACAAGAATTTCCATAAACATATCACTAAAAAATATTTGAATATAAAAATATTTTCGTAATCCTCCATTTTAGCGTTTAATTTTTCCTCTCTGGTGAATGGGGTATTCAATGGCATTGGATCAACATATGACTAGCCTACCTCGAGATCGGCATCAAATTATCGGTCATTTCCTGGCACAAAGTCCATCAAAGACACATAAATCAATAAATTAACATCTCAGAAATTATGTACTGCAGGATTAAATCTATCAAAATCATTTTTGTCTTCGCTATCACCGTGAAAAAAGTTCAAAACTTTTGCCTCGTCACTTCAGTCTACTTTCGCCATGTTGGCTAACATTCAAAACGATTCTCGGAAGTTTAACGCTCTGTTGCCTTTATTTTAAACTCTGGAAAACTCTAGAAACCTTCCGAAAACATCGATTGACCAATCATATTTCATTCCTAACAATATAGACATCGTGTTTTTGTTCAAAGTGAGGCTTGAGTAAACCTTAGATAACTTGCTCTCGGAAAAACGACAATAGTTGTGCATAGCAGTGGCGGACCTGAAATTTCGACGCAACAATTGTTGCGCGTAGCAGCCTAAGGGTTAAAATACAAAAAATGAAGTGCCAATTAATTTGTCTTTAAGTGTGGGAATGCCTTTTTTTCCAATGCAGAGATGCATAGAATCAGAGAGTCAAAAAACCAGGCACTATTTATTGTTTTAAATTTTTATCTGTATTTTTATATCAGATCTCTGGAGTAATTTTATCAGAGTTAAATAAATGTTTATTTCAGACATGAATACACTGAGGTTTTTCTTCAATGTTGGTGTTGCTGTAAGTATTTTAAATAATGTTTGAATGTTCTTTATGTAATTTTGTTGCAGTGGTGTTGGAAAAAGTAATAAACTGTACATTGAATATCACAGGTAAACATCAGTGGGAGTAAATTTAATTAAACCATTTTGTAGTTAAAGTTAAAAGATTTTTGGTCTCAAGTATGGATTTAAATATAAGAAACACGGTATCAATCTATTTGCCTAGCATTATGGGATTGTGAGTCAGCAGGCCCTGGCCAATGGAGCGGCTTCACAGGGAAACATCCAACCTATTGTTTACTGCCACGCAAAGCCGGCTACAAGTCTGGAGCCTGTTCATGGACTCGCTCAAATCGGTAATTCTGCCTCCCCCCATGAATCCCCTCCCCCAACGACCTCTAAGTCCGATGACGAGAGTAGCAATCTGTCTAATGACAGCGGATGTGACGCTGATGAGATGACCCCTGGGCAGCTCCACCTGGTGAGAGATGGAGACATGCAGAGTGTTGCCAGGGTCAAGGACAAAACTGTAGAGAGTGAGCTCATGGACAGTAGTGTCGCCCAGAGACAGAACTGTGACACCGAGAGTCGCTGTTCAGACATGTCCCTTACTGACACGTGTGAGAGCAGTATCACCGTGGAAACCCAGGAACAGGGTGGGGCTAGACAGTACAAACCACGCAGAAAGTATTACATGTACGGCAATCTCAAACTTGTTAAGCCCATTAAAGATGTACCAAAGCGATTCATTGATCTTCTAAAATCCTTGAATGCAGAGAAATCGCGTGTTGAGGGAGAGCCAATCATATTGGCTGTCCCACAACATCACTTCAAGGTCAGCAAAGTCTCCAATAGTCAGTTCAATCCTAACGCCCCGACCTTTGTTCCTGGTACCCATGGTGACAGAGTGTGTGTCAATAATAGTCAAACAAATGTTTCCCAGTCACCGTCATCATCTAACTTATTGTACACCCAACATTTGGTATCATCGGCTAATTCTAATGCTTCATCATATCATCTTACTAGTAGTTCTGTCATCAGTACCCACCCTCAGTATCATCCTAATCCTCTCTGCACAGGTTATCCACCACCCCTTCCAGTGGCCAACCCCACTCCTCCCAGCTTCCTGGCCATTAACAGCATGCCGCACTAGTAGGGGTCCTCCAGCTGTTGACAGTTGATGGGTGTCCAGAATGGTAGCTAGCGCCATGTTGCATGCACATCGCACCAACCAACCATGGCTTGCAACATTATAACAGCTTGCTTTTTTATGAACAAACTTTGAGCTGAAGTATCCACTTTTTTGAAATTTTCCCAATTTGTTTTAGTTTGATGTTTCTGCAATTTGTAATGTTCTTGACCATTTCATTTTGGGATACTATATTTGTTATTGCCGTGCATTGAAGCATTTTGATACTAAAATTGTATTGCTATAATGTCATAAAAAGTTAATAAACCATGAGCTTGACGATGACCAAACAGGAACAAATTGTCCTGTGTGCTTACTGTAAGAGGACTTTTAATCAAACAGTTTTGTTGGAAGTGTGCTTTTCTGATTTATTTTTTTTAATTAAAATTTCATATTTTACAAGTTGTTTCACCCTGCTATGCAGTGGGATTCATGGAGTCGTGTGGTAGACGAAAAAATCATTTTAAGAGCAGTGTAATGCGTTAATTATGTAAAATAAAATAGGTCCAGCAATGGATGTTGTTAAAGATTGCCATTAAAAATTTCATGATTACATCAAATAGGATTGTTTAAAATCAGTTTAAGCTTGTTCCAGTCTTTTAAGGCATAGATTGCTGCCTAAAGGTGCTCTCTTTTGAGTGAATACCAGTCCCATCCATATTTTCAGAGAAGCTTATTGATTACCATGGTGATGGGATCATTTTCCTGGTGAAGGGTTGAGATTGTACATGTATGCAAGTTGTATGTATTATTGTGCCTTGTTCACAGGCTATGTATTTTGTGAATGTGTTTATATATGCCCAGATTTAACAAAATAGCAAAACCTTGCATTTTTCATACAAATTAAAATAGTCACTACGCAAAATAATGCAGGGCTTTTTATAAAAATATTTTTTTAAGCTAGCTAGCTCTGCTTATGAATAATGTTAATCTCAAAATTTTCTGTTAAAGCAAATTTACAGTAGAATGAAGCATCTGTATCTCTATATTTTTCCAGTGTATAGTTTTGATAAAATGTCAAACTTTGTTGCATTAATTTTGAGTAAACTTGTATTTGTATATGGAAAATCAATTCTATAAAAGATTTGTACACCAATGGGGCCAATGCATTTCACTAATGCATCTGGCTTTCTGGTTTACTCAGCATTTTATTTTCAAGATTTCTAATTCTCTTCTTATTGGTGCTATTTTTCTATGCAATTGCTTTAATATTTACCATGTATTTGAAATTTAGATATGTATCTCTGTTGTAAAATGGATAAAGCTAGAGAAGAAATGTTTTTAAATAAAATGCATTATCACACCATGATATCTGGAATTTCAATTAGCACCAGCCATTATTTGTTTGTGAATAAGAAACGTTTTTACAGCCTTTTTTCCTTCAGTTGAGCTGATCATTTTTTACTACTTTGTTAGGCCTAAGCTTGTTTTATAGTGCTGCCCCCCTGTTGTGGGTCAAACCACTGCCTTGATGTGTACTTAATCTGTATGTTGAGATATTTTCAAGGTTTGCCTTCACGGTTCTGTTTTTGTGATTAGAGTTTTGATAAGGTAGATCTTCTACATGTATTCCTTTTTGAATTCTTGGATGTACACTGGATTGTTATAGTTTATAGATTGTTAAAGTCTTAAAACAGAAGTTAATTATAGTAATTCAGAGTGATAAACATTTGCAATATCTGTGCAGTTTTTGACTAGCATCCAAAATATTAGAAAAACTTTTTTTTTTCATTTTAACGTGAACAAAGTGGCTAGCAACCATATACTTCAAGGATCCAGATTTTGCTGTATGTCTAAGAATTTAATTTAAAAAAAAAATAATATAGATTACGTATGTACATGCCACCTATATTTTAGATTAAATGCTTGTTTTAGAGTGGGACCCGTGAATATTCATTGAAATTGAGCGGTAGCCTATAGCTATGATCCAAACATTTTGAACTTAATTAGATTTTGTTTTCTAGAACAGCAAACAACCATTTTGAATACTAACGTTTGTTAAGTGTGTGCTGTGTCCCATTTCTGTAAGGATTTTCTATTGTCTTACTCTTATTGTACATACATGTATTTGAAATTAGATTATCCAGAAATTTTACAAGTAACATCTGGGGTGATTTTTACTGATATATTTGCTGAAATCCTCTGTATATTTCGTATAATGTCTTAGGAGGAACGCTGACATGTTCCTCTCATTTTAACGTTTGATAAGATTTTACCAACCAACCCCATTTTACTTTTAATGGGAAATTTGCTGAAATTTTGTGATTGTTTTTGTTAATAGTTCAATAGAGTTTAGTTTTCTTGGCTAAGCAAGAATTGTATGAGAGTTTACAGCATTCCTTCGAAGTTTGATAAGACGAAGCCAGCTAGTGAATTGTTTTCTGAAGAACTGCTGATACTAAAGTGTATTGTTGCCTTTTCACTTTTGAATACTGTGAACATCATTTACAGTTCTAACAAGATGTAAATTTATTTAAGCAAAGTTGTTTATTCATTGTTATTTCTTTAATAAAATTTAGTGTTTTTGAACCTGATTCTTTTTAATCTGTATAGCTCGAGTTGTCTCGCATTTTAGGTAATTTGGTTACGTGGACTGATCTGTGTTGAACTTGGCATCCCCTTTGGCCAAATTTCACCAAACTTGGCACAAAGCATCCTTATGGGAAGGGGAATCTAAATGTAAAAATAAAGGGCACAACCCTTTTTAAAAGGGAGACAATTGCGAAACAGTGAAAATAGGCTGCATGTCTTTAAAAATCTTCTTCTCAAGAACCAGTGCACCAGAAATGCACCAGAATATTTACACCAGAGCTTGTATATATATAGTGAAGATTCTAAATTGTTAAAATCGTGACCCCTGGACTAAAACTGGGGTCCAAAGAGGGGTTCAAAGTTTAACATAGAAATATATAGGGAAAATGCTTAAAAATTTTCTTCTCAAGAACTACATGTACAATGCTACAATTTTTGAGATTACTATGCAAGCATCCTCAAATAATGTAGATTCTAAATTGATAAAATAGTGAACCTCGGACTAAGATTGGGGCCCCAAGAGGAGTTCAAAGTTTAACATGGAAATATATAGGAAAAATGTTTTAAAAAATTCTTCTTAAGTACTACAATTTGTGAGATAACTATGCAAGCATCCTCACATAATTTAGATTCTAAATTGTTAGAATAGTGACTCCCCAGACCAATACTGGGGCCCCAAGAGGGGTTCAATGTTTAACATAGAAATAAATAGGGAAAATGTTTTAAAATCTTCTTCTCAAGAACTAGAATGCTACAATTTGTGATATTAATATGCAAACATCCTCATATAATGTAGATTCTAAATTGTTAAAATTGTAAACCCCGGACTAATACTTGGGGCCCCAAAGGGTTCAAAGTTTTACATAGAAATATATAGCGAAAATGTTTTAAAATCTTATTCTCAAGAACTACAATGCTACAACTAGTATGCAAGCATTCTTAGGGTAGATTCTAAATTGTTTAAATTGTGATCCTAGACTAATACTGGGGCCCCAAGAGGGGTTCAATGTTTAACTTTGAAATATATTGGTAAAATATTTAAAAACTTAAATAAAATGATACAATGAACTGTTGTTCAGGTGAGCGATGTGGCCCATGGGCCTCTTGTTACTGGAATGAAATAAAATGTGGAGTGCCATATCATTAAATTTATAAATTTTGATTTTATAACCTTACAATGTACATGTATTGTTAAGTTTACGTTCATATACAATCTAGACCTATTTTATCCTATAGAGGTAAGAATCCCTAAACATTCGCTACATAGTTTTCATTCTTTTACGCAATGGACATGGACGCGCCTTCAAATCAATTCTGTAAGATGTTAAAAAAAAATTCAAGTAAATTATTGAAATACTCTCGGTCAATCTTGGCCTAACATGGTACATGCGTTCTTGTGTATCATCAACAGTGCCTGTGAGAGGAACGCAATAAACTATTGACCCCACCCTCATGAGGGAACTAAAATAAAGTGGTCGAATGTTCAAGTTTCAAAGGGTTTAATTTCCCTTCAATGTACAAATTGTGATATGGAGGTTTTCTGTGTCATTTTCACACCATTTTGTAAAGTAATTCAAATATCTTAAAAATGATTGAAATCCACATCCTTTAATCATATGCCTGTGTACATGACGTATCAAGCCAAGTGTCTATAGGGTCAAATTCATCCGAACACATTGTAAATGGTCATCTTGAATATGGTGGAGATTCTTATGATACATGTGCGTATGCCGTAAATACATTGAAGAGAAGAGGTTAGACAAACTCCACAGGGTAATCCCTTATCCATCAATGAATTTCAAAACTAATTTAGAAATATTTTATAAGTGGTGGAATTGTTAATATTTTACTAGTTCTCTTGACCAGCCAAAATATATATATTGGTATATAATAATATAGCTTTCGCGGCCGGGTTGCACAGTATTTTCGTGCCTTTGTCCCATATATCGCTTTTCAAAGAGGAGCTAATTACCAAATAGTGAAAATTAGGAGTGTATCATATAAAATCTTCTCAAGAACCACTGCACAAGAATGTCAATTATTACATCGTTATATAATGAAAATTCTAAATTGATCAAACCGCGTGACCCCTGGACTAATACTGGGACCCAAGAGGGGTTCAAAGTTTAACATAGAAATATATAGGAAAAAGGTTCAAAAATCTTCTTCTCAGGAACTACAATTCTACAATTTGTGATATTACTATGCAAGCATCCTCATATAGTGTAGATTCTAAATTGTTCAAATCATAACTCCAACGTAGAACTTGGGATATTATGTTCCAAAAGTATGCTTCAATGATCATTTATATTTTGTTTTTAGAACTTTTGCGAGTTTCACAACTTTTTAGAAGACATTCCTATCTAAAACTTTCAAATGATATACAAAATATGTTATCAAGTAATGATATTACATTTAGTTGAAACCCAGCTCTTGTGCTTACACTTCATGGGTTTCCAGTCTTTTTGGAAGATCGGCATTTGTGACATCATAGAAATTAAAAAATGTGTACCCTTTTTATGTCTATTTAAAAAATGTTTAATCTAGTATTCAAGTAGATGTAATATCATTATAATTCAAGTCTCTTTGCGGACTCCGGACCGTGTCTGCATTTTTTCGTTAACCCTTGTCACTTTTTTTTTAAAACATCGAGCCAATGATTTGAGATGAAAGCGTTAGTCCCTATCTTGAATGCATGGAAAATATACGTCGTAGAGCACCGTTCTAATTACTAAGTACCAACAAATAGGGAAAGACTAGTTTACTAGGTATTGTGAGACTAGTTTACTGACTGGGTATGTTGTTCTTCGAGTATAGTATTCTGTCTGCATGATTCATCACTATTTTTTATTTGTTCTATTGTTTATACTATATTATGAACGTGTTGTACCTGATGTACCATCTTTAGCATGGTACCCCATAAATAAAGTGGAGTGAACTAATTCATCGTAATGAATCTTAAACACCATAGCATATTGATGACGGTCAAGACGAATAAGATGGGCTTGGTGCAGTGAGCTAGGTGATCCATGAAAATTGTTAAGTCCGAGTTCTGATTTTGGAAAAGAAAAAAAAGCATGCTTTGTAGAAATTTAAAGAAGACATAAAGTCTTGTGTTCTTTTAAAGGTATGTTTCGTTTGCGTTCGACTTTTTAAAGCAAAAAAGCACTCAAAATATTAATACAATATGTGCTTTTTCAATTCATTCAAGAAAACGTCAGTTGAGTAAGTAATAATTTATAGCGGCAACGTAGTCGAGTCTCGACAACTAGAATTTTGAGAATTTCTCGTTGATTTATTCTTGCCCTAGATGTGACATGGTTTGGAGAACTCGTTATGGTATCCGTGTTTAACGAATAATCTCGTTCTGTTGTAATCCGTATGACGGTCTTAAATGTTCAGAACACATGACAAAAATTCCAAAAAACTTCCGAAATACCACACAAGGCTGGAGTTTTCCTCCGAGTAAAAGACATTTCGTGGTACGCTATTGAAGTCGATGAACATATCTAAAGCCTTTTTATTCTGTCTCTGGGGGCATGCTAAGAGCGCCTTTAAGACAATCAATGCACTGTGTATTTATTTATCAAACCACAGAACAAAACGCTTAATCAGTCCACTTCATGGGTCTTACCAATGGTTATCTCTCTGAGAGGAGAGTACGGAATCCCCGATGATCCCCGTGATGGGGGTCGGGGATTTAAGCGGCCCAAGGATTGTCAGACCCAGGGTTGGGAGGCCACGAACTAGGAATGTTGGACATGAACTTAAACGGCCCTACAGGTTGTTAATAGTCTTCGGTGTCTACATGCATTCTTTAGTTGTAATTTTATGTCGGAAGAAAGTTAATTGTTATGGTAGTGCTAAAATTGCATTCTTGAACAAAGTGACCTTTTTAAAAAAAATTCTTGATTATCAATTTTTTAATGGCAAAAGAAAGACCGTTTGAGATCGAGGTCCACCAGGTGTTGAGACCGTCGCGCCGAGTTTCTCCTTGGGTACAGTCGTAGTGCCGCGCACCTGTCCGTCGGTTGGCCGGTAGACCGTCTCCTAATATTTCTCGACCATTACATTTCCAAAAACTTTCAAAGTCCGTCGATGCTCATAAAAGGCCACGGGACTGTTCTTTTGTAAAGTTTGCATACATTCTAGTATCCATAGAAGCTGATCATTCGGGAAGACGTACAAGTAATCGTATATTGTAATTTTCACAATGATATTTTTATCAAGTGAAAACCGTTTTCATCTTCGTCAACGATTAATACTATAAACCGGTTTTTACAATCAATACATGTTTTACTTGGATATAATGTAGAGAGTACAGCGTAAAGTATTCTCTCATTGCGTCACATTGTAAAAAAAATCGCTACAAACTGAATCAAGTGAGGAATCTATTTATTATTTTAAATTCATTTTTTATGTTTATAAACCTTTTTGTTTAATTTTAATTTGTACTCGGACTAGAAGTCTAGCGTTGTACGGGCTCTATAAGCGTTATTACATACATTTTATTGGTAATAAAATAGTTAAATATGCACATCGCGAAAATGTCCTCTCTTAAACAGCCTTCAGTCGCTGGATCTTAGATATAACTCGAACACAAAAGATTCCTTTAGAAAGAGATTTTTATCATGGCCTGATTTGTAAATCATTCTTACTTTATTCCGTTATTTTCGGATTAAAAAACACTTGTAACATTTTTTGTCGGATGTTAAAATCCCTGAGGTATTTTAATCGACTCGTTGTCTATGCACGCACTAGTGTTTGCATTCACAAACGTTTCATTTCTCCCGACCCAAAAGACCCGATATCACAATTATAAACGGCCTTAAATATTGACAAACTTTCTTGCATTATCGCGCTACACTTTAAGCAAATCATTTAAGACAAGAGTTGTTAAACAACTAAGGTTCAAAGTTTTGCTAAGATATCAAGGTTTGAGTTAAAATGTAATTATTGGATTAGCGCCTGTATCGTGTGTGGAGAGGTCTCGTTGACGGTCTGAGGGTGCATAAGGCGTGTCCCTGGAGTATCCTCGCCGTCTGACCATCAGGTGAGAATAGTATTTAAAGACCCTCCTTATTTACCGAGGGGACGGACTACTTAACAAAATTTCTGTCGCCACAGCGGGGTACAGTCAAAGGATTAGCATTAATGAAATTGACTGGTTTTGACTTTTTTTTTTAAAAAGGTGCGAAAATTGAACACGAGGGGCTTTTACTACTAAATCGGAAAGAGGATTTCAGCAAGGTGCTTGATATTAAGAGTCCTATAATTAGCGTCCGATTCACACCTTCGATGGAATAGTAAAGATTTATGACTGTTGATATTATTTATGTGACACTCAGAACTTTTTGAAAGAATTTGTGCGTGGATTTAATTCACACGGGTCGCGGTACTTGTGTGGTATTCAAGGTCTTCTGCTGTCCGAGATGATTTGTAGGGCACGTCCTGGGGTAAGGATTTCTGTCGACCAAATCGAAGGATAAGCGTAAACTTATAAAATTCATATGTCAAAATATTGTGAGGGCTTAATGACGAATACACAAACTATCTCATATTGTTAACTGGAATTAGGAGATTGAGTGAAGAATGGTGGGTCCCCGCAGTGCGGATTATTAAATGATTATTTGGACCCCAATAAAGCCCGGATTAGTCACACAGATACGCACTTACTTTCCGTGTGTAAATAGTACATAGTAATAAGACAAAAACACAAGTTATAGATGGATGGCTGAGTGAATTTTTATCTACTAAAATGTGTCTCTTTGATGGTAAGGTAATCGGATAGCGTTTAAATTGAGAGTTCTGTGTGAATGTTTGTGTCGTGAATTCACATGTGAATGATTACGGGGAATCTTTCCATTGTTTTACCTGAACGCTCGCTGAATATTGGTTTTATTGGAAATCAATTAAGATGGAATAAATCGAACGTAAATGTGACAGTGCACAGAGAGGTCCCGGCCTAGGCGGAAATGTTCGGCAATAAAGCGGACGAAACTGCGCGCGGGGATTAGCGCTACAAAGGACTGCTCCTGTACACACGGTCCACTGTTTCTACACATTGAAAATCGAACTCAGGAATTGTTCTTTAAACTTTTCAAACTGTTGTGAATATTTTAAAAAGTTAACTTTTTCTTCAAACAGTAGTTGTCTGGATCTATAATGATTGATCGGGGGGCAACCTAGAGTGCCCGAAATGTGCGAGATAGAGCACGGGACGAGCGGTGGGATCACACCGGAGCGGCGGATCGCCGGACTCTGAGACAGGAAACGGAAGTGATCGATCACCAGGGGGCATGTTCGGTCTGCAGGTGCCCTTGTCCCGGGCCACGGAGACGTCGGAGTTCGACAGCGTCAACACCATCCTCTCTAACAGGTACCGGGTATACCCCTCCTAGCGGGGGGATAGAGCCATCGATAAGATACTCTTATTTAACGATTATTGGTAAACAGAGGTAATCTGTAGTGTTTAGGAAACGAGACATTAAGGCCTAAGTGACGAGAGGAGAAAGTCGTCTCCCCATTTATAAATGTCCACTGCGGTTGATCCCCAAGATTCCGTGGAATGCCAAACCCTCATTAATTACCTAACGATTGATAGATGGTAAAATCGTATCATGAAACTTAACCAGATTTCATTGAACCTAAGTAACAGTGCTGATACGGTTATATATAGTCTATCATATTGATTTGAATTTCCTTAAATACGGAAATAGATGACCCCCCTGAAACGCTCTCTCATCTTGGTCATTTTCTTTTTTTTTCTTTCCATTTTTTTTAAAGAAGTAACAGATTTTAGGAATGTAAAAGGATGTTAAGAAGACAAAGGGGTCGCTCAGTCATGCATTAATCTAAAATCTCCGGCTGGTTTTAAGTGTTTTTAGTGAAAACACCTTATTCTTTTGATGTATTCTTCCACCGAGTCGCTTTACGCTCGTGACAATGTTGGATGCGTGTAGACAACCGAATATCAATCAATCAATCTATACATCTGAATTTTCATACCAACGTGTGCCCCAGGCAAGTTATTAATAATATTTCGGGAGTTTTTTGGTCGATTTTATGTAAATTGTCGCTCACACGATATGCAAGCCATTTCTGTCTAATTTCCAATAACTGTTACACCCATGCTTTGGATTTCTCCCGTCTTAATGGGTGATCACGGTATATTCTCTCTGCTTTTGTCAGTTTTTGGGTTCTAATGTATTTGCTATGAACCAAATCGTGTCCCCACTGTCAGCGAAATAGCGATTGTATCTGTGAGCTCCAAGTGTTCCGTGGGAGACCCAGTAATGCGGCTATAGGGTACACTGTAGATATAGTCCCGTCCTATCAATATCTACATCCCGCTGAAATATCAGAAATATACCTACACTGATCAAAGACCCACCTGTCCTTGATATCACAGTGTAGTGTTTGCGGTGATTAGTGGTTCTGGGTGTCTATTATATTCTCATTTCTGTGTCGATTACCACTACTGTGTATATGTATGTTTGCTCTTAATGTTTTTAATCTTTCGTAAAAAAAAAAAAAAAAGAAAATGAGAGAGGGATTGGTCTAAATGCGTAAAGAAAGAAAGTGAATTCGAAGGAGATTTTAAAAAGATAAATTATTAACATTTGAACAAATATTTTACCTATATTTGCTGTTGAGATTCAGTTGGTGTCCTTATTGACACCTGACCGACAGTCGTTGATAATTGAAGTGTTTTAGAATTAATAGGATTAACAGTTTCCTTTAGTTTGGTAATGGCGGGTTTCAATAACATTGAATAACTCGCGGGGCTTCATTAGATCCCCAGCATTATTTACTCAGAACCTGCTGTGCCTTAATGAATGAACCCAGGGGCGCGCCTAAACTGCCACAATCGGTTTACTTCAGACAAATTTAGACAGGTTATTTGTTGATTTTGTTGTTCAAACTATTTTTCTATTTGGAAAAATATAAACGGAAAGCGAACAAAGACTCTATTGAGGTCGAGTTCTAAGGTTTTAAGTCTGTGGCAACGTTCTGGACCCAGCTTTCAGAGGGAAGGAAACTTTCATTAACTTAAGACTAAATAAAGTAAACTTTTGTAGTTACATGAGTAAACTTTGGCTTCAGAAATCGTTGACAATTGGATCAAATGGAACTACTGTTGCAAGAGGAAGCAGATAATTTGCGTGCATACATTTCAAACTAAAGTATGAATATCAATAAAGCACGAGGTTGATGGGAAGGGCATGAGACCACGCAGAATTAATACTAATGATGCGAAAATTATGTAATGCATGCGGCCGGGGTCTACGCAGGGACCCCTGATCAATGTTACAATTTTGTTCCAACCGGTAAAACTATGTAATATTTATTAAATCTCTGACTATCTTCAACTTCTCAATAAAAAAAAATAATTCGAGAATTTTTGATGGTTGGCGGAGGGATGGGGGGGGGGGGGGGGTACAATCCGGATCCGTGAACGTTGCGAAACGGTTTTTTAATTTACCGAGCAATCTTTAGAAAGATGGTGATAAGTTGACGGGTTTTGTCCGTGTTAACGTTACTAAAAAGGTAAACTATTTGTATTAAACAATATTTTTTGTGAGTAGTCAGCATCTAAGCAGCTTGTCTGCATCCTGTAAACGTTTTTATTCAAGTCAACTGGATTTGCAACTTCACTAAGAGGTGTTTTTCTATCTGTTGTATTCATGTACTCATAAAATACTGAATTGTAGAAGATGACGCGTATTTAGGAGTCAAATTTGGTTTTATTACGGATAATCTGCTGGGAGAAAACCCATAATCTTCATACAATGCAAAATTCATGCAAATGTTCCAGGGGGTTGTCTCAAAATATGTTATTAATTACCATTTAAGTTTATGGAATTCTGTTCAAAATCTTTGTAAAAGATATTTTAAATTTTAACAAACGTAATGATATTTATATACAAAGTGATGAAATTACATGACATGGATTTTATATATAATACTTTGATTTTTGGCAAAACACTTTAACAATTTTAGATTTACAAAAAGTGTGCATAAGGAAGAGAGAATGGACCTAAAATCTATAGTAAATACACTCTGTACTCTGTCCCAGGGTTTCTATTTCCATCACGTTTTGACAATTTTCTTAATAAATACACATACTAATAAATAATAATTGAATAAACAAACAAGCAAACATTAATATCAGTGATGAACAATTAAAATTAATACAGGGTCATTATAGGGGAAAAAAGTCCAAGATTTTATCAGTGACATGCCCCCTCTTTTCATCGGGAAAAAATTACATTCGAAGAAAAGTAAATTTCTAATGGAGAATTGGACAGTTTTTTTACATTATCATCTCTATACTTTTACATCATCCTCCTTTTATCTTAAACTGTTTTTAACTTTTTTCGATAAAGGGGCATTATAAAACAGAAATTTTGGACTTTGTTCATTCTATTGAATTTATATAGAAATGATACTGATATATGAAATCAAAATGAAACATCTAAAAAAAATTGACGTAAAAGACTGCATGTTGTATAAAATATATACGTGTCTGGTGAGAGAGTATTTCAAATTCAGTTGAATAATTAAAGATTTTCTGTGATGTTGAAACTGCTTTGGAAATGCAGGATTTCTACAACAAATGGATCAACAAAATAATTATATAGCTTGATCTCAATATTAATTTAAAAAAAATTATTACTGGAGTTTCATTATTTATTGAACACCAATTTTTGTTGATTTTGTTGTTGACTCAATCTAAAAAATCAAATGTTCATCAAATAATTTAATTGATAGGACCTTTGCACCTTCATAAAGATAAAAAAAATTGTAGAGTTAACAATAATTCATACACAGCTGGTATCTGAAAAGTATCCTCGTAAAGGTGGTTTATTTAATTGATTACATGTATTTATTATGTGGGGAAAACTCATTTCAAATGAGGGTTAATTTGTAGTTTTAAACCCAAAATCATTTTTTCCAAGATAAGTATGTAGTCCTAAAATTCACAAGAAAATTTATAATACTGTATGCATTTGTATATTAAAGATTGAAAGATTAAATGTCAAAGGCATTCTCTTTTTAATATGCATGAATGTGACCTTAATCTCTGTTAATGTAAACCTGCATAGAATACAAAAGCTTTAATACAAAATCTGGAATATAAAATCATTAAGGACTTTTTATTGTTTGTTTTAAAAAAGAAAAGAAGTTAGAACCCCATCCTTTTCATTTACTCAATGGCACAAAGTAAACTTAGCTCATATGATAACACAAAGAAATACTTTAGGTAAATTTACATTAAGATAATGGGTGATAAAGCAGAACAGTAAACAATCTTTCCAAATAAAGTTCACACATTATCATGATTATCAGTCTACTGTGAAGTGACTTGTTAAATCATGTAAGAACAAAGTTGTGAAAAAACCTTTTTTTCTACAAACATTTTCTGATAACTGGTTTTTAGGTTTTTGTAGGACTAGGTTTTTGCCATAAGTTGAATAATAAAATCTTCCTGATTTCACTTTAAAAATTACTAGAACTGAATTTCATTCAAAATCTGATATGTGAGATACCTATAAATATATTTTGACACTTTTACCGCCTGCTTAATGGTTGTAAAAGTTTTAAGAACCTCTACTAGTGGTTTTAAAACCCTAAAGAATTCACATTAAAAAGAATACTTGACTCCTTTTGATTTTCAGTGTATACAAAAGCTCTGCCTCTGTTAAGCTGTCCGAGTGTCACAAAAAGGACCGTCTATTTGTCCTAGAATTATTCAGAAACCAGAAACACAAATGTGATAACCTGCACTGTCCTCACAATGGACACTCCACGGATGACACAGGATATGGAACGGACAACGAGGATACAGCGGGGGGATCAGAGAGTAATCCTGACTATGAACCTTTAGATATAGTGGGGGAGAGGTGCTCACAATCCAGTGTGGATTTTACTAGAATGGATAGCATCCGCAGAGTGAAACTTAAAGTCAAGAAAGTGAACCTGCAGAGTTTAAATGTTTCTGACAAGGATAGAAAATCCGGACAGCTTGGGCGAGCTTTATGCAAGGAGCTGATCGGAATCATTCCTGGACACTTTCCGTCCAAGTCCAGATCTGCCTGTGGTCAGCGGTTGTGTATTCGAGGATTGGTGCCTCATAGTCACGCAGCCAAATATTCCAAAATACAAATAGGTACTGAAATTTGTTAAGTTAGTTGACTGCTTCTTTGCTGAATGCTTCATTGCCTTATATATGTTTATTGTTGAAGTTGCAGACTTCACAAATCAACTTTTGAAGATATTCAGACTAATATTTAGAATTCTCCTGTTATAATTTTGTCATACTTTTATTCTGAACAGGAGACTGTCTGCGATTGATCAATGGTAGAGAGATTACCTGGGACAACATTGACGATGTCCTGCTTAAGATTTCTCAGCTTGAAGAGGTAGGAATAAGAGTTAACAATTCGCAAACTGTGCTTGTCATGTAGCAATAATGCAATATTTAGAGTCTTTTCATTCTAAATATACATTGTATGTACTGTGTAACAGCTTCACTGCCTATCTTGTGTAATGTACATTTATATATGACCATCAGCCAATTTTGGTTACATTAAAGTAACTGTACAAAAAATAAGTTGTTATATATATGTGTTTCTTTCTTGTAGGTGTCTGTTGTGATACAACAGGTGATCAGTAAACAACCCAAGGTCCCTGTCCTGAGTCCACTGCGAGCCACCGCTGCCGACCAACAACTGGTTCAGCTTATTGGTGGTCAGTCTGTTGGGACAGAGATGGAGGGCTCCAACCCTGCGGGGCACTGCCTGATGTTTATTGACCTCCAAAAACTTCAGTCAGAGACCGAGTCCTCACAGGTAGGCCACAAGCTATAGGAAATCATAAGTTAAATAATCATTTACCTTGTTATGGGATATTAAAAACCCTTAAGTTAAAATGCATATTACTTATATTTCAAAAAGTTGTGTCAAATGTATTGCAGGATGACCTTGTTTACCAATTTCCTAAGACGACCTTGAGTGATCTCAGGGGAGCACTAATTACCCTATACCACACAGCCCAGGAATGGTCCCACACCAAACTACAACAGTAAGGCTCAACATCATCAAAGTACCAGATCATTTATTATATTGATTGTGTATTATTTAATTGTTAATTTGTGTCTTCTATCTGTATAGAAGTTTTGGAGAGAAATAGATTGAATAAAAGTCAAATTTAATGATTAAAGTTTAATTTTTGTAGAACGAGTTATGAATGTAATGGAGAGAGGTACACAGTTGCTTACTATAAGGAGGAGACAACACTTCTTCTTCTTGTCTTCAAAGAAGCTCAGTAAGATATTGTTCACTTTAAAAATGATTACTTATCTGACATTATAAGAAAGTGAAAGAAGAATAGATCAGAAATGAACATTAAATCTAGTTGGTTTCGAAAACTCATTTTGCATCAACATCCATTACTGTAACTTATTTAAGCACAGGTTTCCTACTTTTTTTAAAGGTTGTCCAGGTTAAGTGTTTCCATGGTGATCGGAGATTTACTTCGTTTGATGCGAGTATTGTATGGTTCAGTAATGGATGCCTTCATGAACTTCAGTAACCATAGTGAACTGAACTGTCTGTTAGCTCTCTTCTTCCACAGCCTTGGTTTGAGTCAGCCTCATTCTGAAACACCGTCAAGAAAACTTCAAATATCCTTGGACACCAGTTTATGTAGTCACATACCATACCTACCTCTCTCAACCCAGGACGCTGTAAGTACTTTATGTTGTCTAAATACAGAATGTAGGCTTATAGCGAAGTGCAGTGCTGATTTGATTCACCATTATATCCAATATTTTATACATGTATTACATTTTATTGATAAGACTAAGGGGAATGAAAATGCCTTTGCTGTTAGCTTGAATTCATTAAAAGGGTATTCGCTGTTATCATGTTTTACTGTATAAATATGTCATTTGTAAGTTGACCATATATCTATGTTATGAATATTGTGAAAATTCATGAAATATATTTCTTTCTTCTTTGTTAGGTAAACATTGACAAAATCCTAACTTCATGGGAGGCTCAAGAATTTTCAGATATGGTAAGAATATATTAGTTAAGTTAGTTACTTTAAAACCAAAAAGAAAATTTTGCTATTCTAGTTGATATGTTTTCATTTGTTTTTAGTCTGAAAGTAATTTTGGATGTCGACGTGCTTTCACAATACTTGGTTCATGTATGTTTTACAAGGTAAGAATTATCTTCCATTCTCATTACTGGCTGGTACTTTGTATTTTCATCCTAGGCATGACAATAAAATTACAATTTTTTTTTTATAATAAGGATTAATAATTACATTATCTTACATGACAATTTTGTTTCATCCTCAGTCATCACTATTGTGCAATCATCTACCAAAAGAAGATTTAAATGACCTCTACCTCTACCTCAAATACCATTGCCTCCTCTCCCTGTGTTGTCGTGACAACATACAACAACTTGTTGTGTGGCAGGAAGTGAACTCTACGAGACAGATGTACGACCTCGGCGAGGAGCAGGTGTTCGGCTACACGGAGCCTGTGGGAGCCAAACTTATCTGGCTCATCGTGGGCTATGTGAGTGATTCACTTATTCTGTTCCTTTAATATACAGTAAAACTTGTCTTCAAGTTCCACATTTTCAGACATGTAGTGAATGCTTTTGTAAAGTAATGTGAAAGATCAGCAATTTGCTCTTGCTCTCTCTCTCTCTCTCATTCTCTGTCTCTCTCTCTGTCTCTCTCTCTCTCTCTCTCTCTCTCTCTCTCTCTCTCTCTCTCTCT
>WFKH01011581.1:63948446-63978997 GCA_016163765.1 Magallana hongkongensis | reverse complement strand
TCTCTCTCTCTCTCTCTCTCTCTCTCTCTCTCTCTCTCTCTCTCTCTTTAAATGAATCATGAACATATACCTGTATCAGTTCCACATACAATAGTCTTTTTTTGCCTAGAAATACTGCTACAGTACATTTTATTTGTTAGATTACCTTTTTTCTAAAAATCTTCTAAACTCAGATATGAGTTAATGCCATCCATCTATTCAGCCTCATAAATCAGCTCTCATTTCTCCATGCTATCTCTTGTGCAATCTCAAACCTTCAATTGGGTCATTTACATATTGCTTGGTAATGTGTCACACCTGACTGGATTTTATTGTTCTGGGTGATGGGGGACTGAATAAGACTGCTGCATTAATAACACTGACAGTATTGATTTAGATACACAATCACTTAATGGAGCAGTGTTTTATCAAAGAAAACCTAAGATGCAGAGCAAGAATGCATTACTGTTACTGATGCCAGGGATATTGCCTTCAGAGCATGAAATTGATTTACTGCTTTATGAACTTCATGAAAATTCATGAAGTGAACTTATCCATGAAATTTAAATTTGATTAATTAAGAGCGCAACACTATGTAAAGTGTGTTTTTAGGTAAAGTTGCAGTCTGTAGGAAGTGAACGGACATAAAACATTGTTTGAATGGTGGTGGGACAGAATTTATGAGTGTAATAATGAGCACAATTAAATCTAATGTAGTCAAGTAATTATTCCATAACACTATAGCGAGACCAGTGTACTTTTAGGCATTTCACCCCTGGCTATCACATGCCAGTTTCCTGGTTGAGAATAGAGCAATTCTAATTTGCATACTTTCTTGATCTAAATGATTAGAACTTCATTACAATTTTCATATTTTATGACGACATGTGATAATTTAATTTTTTACAGAAATTAAGTGTCATTGTTTTCTCTTTTACAGAGAGAGAAAACCCTTATCAATTTTGTTATACCTGTTATTTATATATTGATCATACAAAATTTCATTTTTAGAAGAGAAGCATTCTGTGCACTTTGCTGGAGATTAAAGGTGGAGCCTTAAAGTAAGCGACACCTTTGTGGATAATCTTTCTAATCTTCGTGTAATATTTCAGCAAGCTTAATTTAATTAAAAAAACCCTGTAAGTCTTTGTGTCTGACATTTAGTGACATTCTTTTAATAAAAACTGGTATAAGGAGATGCATGTCTTTAGTATACATTAGAGATGACATGGGAACATTCAAAATTAAATTTGATGCAAATTAAGCAAACAACTTGACATTTTCTCTCATTTAACTATAATCTACGTGTACATATAAAAGGTCAAATGTCAGTTTATAAATATATTTTTGATGTTTTTTTTGTGACATAGATTAATCAATGCATTAGCATTGGGATGATATTGGAGTTGATTTTCCATTGGTTGTGTTACAGGAGGAACAAGTTTCCGGGTCCGGATCCTCTGTACATTGACCCGGCCAAGGCTGTACTACTGCAGCTCAACTCACTGGACCTCTCCCAGATGTGTAAACAGAGGTAGGTACAAGTACCTGTGCATTGTAACAGACACATAGGAACTCTGCAGCTCAATTCACTGAACCTCATATCAAATATTTATCAGAAAAGTTAGGTACCTCTGATTGAAATTGATTTGTCCAATAAAGGGGGGGGGGGGGTGTTACAAAACATTTGTAGGTCTAGAAGGCAAAATTAATTGAATGATTTAGATTCTATTCATTTTATATTAATGTAATCCCATTAATAAATGAGAACACATGTGGTCCAGTGAATAGTTTTACATTTTCAAGAAAATCTCACACCAATAGTAGGCAGTAGTTGTATACAGCAGAACTAAAAATTTGTTCAATTTGTGATGAGTGTATGAATCGAATCTTGCTCAGGAGATCTTCATCTACCTGTATATCCATTGTATTGTGTGATTTCTTTCTCTATAGAAGCACTACCCACAGGATTCAACTGGTTCCCAGCCTGGAATCGACTCAGTCTGTCCCTCACAGTAATGCTGGCTACCCCGTGACCTCCAGTCCTAAACTAGGTAACACTTCCGCCAATATCATGTAAGCTAGTTTTCTTAAACAATCCATTATTATTTACTTATAATGCAATCTTTTATTACATTTTATTCCAATCAGGATTGATTCAAATTATTATCATCACTCGAAACTTGTATCGAGTAAGAAAATTTGTTTGAAGGAAGTAGATTTATTTAGAGCTAATTAAGGAACACTTGTTTATCTACTATGTTTGTGTAATATTTCTAGATGTGGGTAACCTGTTGACACGGGGGAGACAGATACCAGCCCTGGTGCGGAAGGACTCTGTCCGATCGGATGGATCCCTGGAAAGCAACTCTAGTGCTGGAAGTGACAGGGTAGGTAGAGTTGTCTCTCTTGATAACATGCAGGAGCAGTTAATCAATCATTTATAATACTTACATTTTATTGAATGTAAAGGCAAAACTGTGCACTGGAATCATTGTTTGTGGGGACCAATTTTTATGGATTGTAAAGTACTTTTAATAAGGTTTGTTTTAATATATTTTTGTGGATTTATTTGGAAGTTTAATGAACTGATGTAAATTAAAGAATGAAAGGTACCCACAAAATTTGATCACTTTGAATTCAATTCACCAACAGTATTTAGCATATCTACATATGACCACATTTAATATCATGAATTTATTACTTTGATAGCAATTATGTTTATTATAAGACTTTAATTTTTACATGGTATTAAATGTTTTACAGGCAAGACAAAGAAAGGGAAAACTATTTGCTGATTTACAGGAAGAGAAACAAACAGATTTTACATTTCCTCAGGCAGATAAAATCAAGTTAGTCTTATTTAAGATGTTACATATTATGCCAATTTGAAATACTGTATACAGGGTTATTTTCGCCCTGAGTAATTTTTGCCCTTCTACACATGTAAACAGTTTTGCCCCGTCTTGAATTCGCCCAGACACAGTTGTATATAAAGAGAGATAAATTGAGACATCGGAATTCGCCCAGTCTCTAATTTGCCCACTGACAACGAGGGCGAAAGGGGCCAAAATAAAACGGGGGCGAATATTTCCCTGTATAGAGTATTATGATAGACAGAACTGCATATATCATTTAAATACTGATTTAAAAGGCTAAAGAGTGAAAAGAATGACTGGTTAAAGCTTTAGATTCTGAATAAGTAAAAGCACTTTTATGACTTTTTTTAGAATGACATCAGGGGCAGACAACTGTCTTCTTCACTTCCTTTATTTTGACAAGTACGAGGGAGTGATTATCTCCCCTGATCCTTTGTTGGGTTTGGCTGAGATAGTTCAGAACTTTCACCGCAGCTGTTCACAAATCAAACACATGTTTGAAAAGTACAGGTATAGACGGGTAAGTTTGATTGACAGAACTCTTTAAATTGTCAGATATGGAGTTATGTATAGCTTGCAGTATTGATGTTACATTTCCATGCTGTTTTTAGAAGCCACCGCCTCCTCTGATACCAGATATGGAGACAAAGGTTCCTCGTGTGGAGGATACTACATTTAACTTTATGAGGGAGGAGGGGGTCATGTTTGCTGTCCCCACCCCTGGAGGAACTGCCAGATACTGGGTTGTTGGGTAAGTTATCTGGGATCCCCAATTTATACCAATGTTTAATGCACCACTTCTTACAATTGTTCTCTCCATTAACAAGGAGAGTTAGATATTTTAAAAAAACCTTCCTAATTCAAGTATAAACTTGGTTGAAGCAGTGGTGTTTCATGAAATATAGTGTACTTTTTATTTTTTTAAAATATTCAGCAAAATGGTGGATATTATTATATTTTTTTTTAAATCTATTTCATTCATGGATGTGAAAGGATGACAATTTTTTCACCATAATTTTTTTAATAAAAAAAATTGGTAGTCTTTGATGCATGTTGTTGTATTGTGACATGGAACCAATGGTTGGGGATACAGATTTATGGTAATGTAAATTGCTTCAGAATTTTCAAAAACATGTACACCTTATTGAATTCAATGAAATCTTTCTTTACAGGCGCCAAAGGTCAAAGGAAGAGTTTTATGTCTGTTTTCAAGATGGCATTCCTCAGAACATGATAGAACTGACTTTCAAAGCAGGATTTGGGCTGAAAAGTTGATGGAGAACTCATCAGATTATTCAAGAAAAGGCTGAGCTGTAGGTGGCCAGTAACGAGGGACCAAGTACTGAATGCAGGTCATTTGGTCCAGTTGTTTTGTTGATATTGTTGTTACAGTGACTGGAGATTAGAATTGTTATCTTGTTATTTATTGTTTAGTCGGATATCTAGTCTGCGTCAGTGATTGAAGGAAGGCAGATATAACTGCTGTGAATGGTCAGTAAAGCAGGATCGATTCCTTCAAATTCAAAGTGTGATGCAAACACTTCAGTTTACTCATTGATGAATAAAACATTAATATTGAAGTCACTATGTTTGTTTGTTTTTCTTTTTACAATGATTGTTATTTGGCTTAGATACCTGTTATCTTTTGTCTGAAATGATATTTAATAGTATAAATGTTATCCAAATATTCTTAATAATGGAGACCAAGTAGGAAAACGAAAGCTCTTTAAAAAAGATTGCGCAACTCTAATGAGAAGATAAATCAGATTCAAGTCCAAAGGAACAAGATTATCTATGAAGCTTTAAAGGTCCATACATTTTGTACATGGGTATTTTTTACCAAGTTTCCAGTATTTTGATGTCATCTTGCATGTAGACGTGTTATATGCTGAGATTTTGACTTTTCCTATATCCTGTAGCACTGACATGGTTGAGCAGAAAATTGACACAGAAATCTTTTTTAAACTGGTTAATTTTTGATTGATTTTACTGACGTCACAGTTGTTTTCTGGCATCCCCCCACACAGGCTAACAATAGTTGCAGTTGTGCAGTCCAGGATAGGTACCGATTTCTTTGTATATTGTCATGCCCATTAATAGGATTGTAAATAACAAGAACATTTATTTGTTCATGCCACACTAAGGAGATCAGGATTATGTATGTATGTTCAGATCTCTTTTTTAAAACTACACAAGACAGGTGATTAGCCACAACTAAATACTGGACACCGTGTATGCAATAAAAATACGTATTTTTTACTTAATATGTACGGAACATATTTACTTAATATGTATGGACGATCTGTTTATCGGTGTTCAGATCACTCAGTGACAACGTGTATACAACCCTATAATATTATAATGCTGTCATCATTAAATGGTAACTTATTTCATACTTCGAAGTTTACTATGCCGTGGGTCATTTCGTGATCGCTCGAAACTTTTGCTACATTAATAGTTCACTGCACGGCAGTCTTCGGAATATGAAAGAATTTGCTGTTCTATTTATTTATCTGGAAAACTTTCACGAAAACGACAATTCACACACTGTATTCACTTTATATGAGTTATTGAAATTTCATTCACATACAGACATATAAACAGTAAAATGATTTCTTTGGTGTTTCATACGGGTTTGAAGGAAGCAATCATCTACTAAAACTTTCTCAGACGGCTATTTGTTATAATTTTAATAAAATTGAATACATCTTCGTTATTTATCAACTCAGTAAATTAATCTTATGTTTAAACTGAACCTGTTGAGTCCTGTTCATTGTCATGATTGTGGATCATTGTTCAAAAGAAAATTTACGATTATAATTGCATGTCGAATTTTTGTCGTAAAATATGAGGAAGCCAAAACGCGTGCGAATACTAAGCAGCATTGAGTGTTCTAGCTTATTCGTAGCAAAATCTGAGGAGAAGGCCTAGAATACTAACGCCCGTTAATTAAAACGTTAATTCTACAATTGATGAGGAACTTTTCTTAGGTGGGCTACAAATTGAAGGACCCCTTCCTATACTCGGCATTCTTGGCTGTACGTTGCTGCGTGATCCAAGCAACCACAGGCAACGCCGCCTCTTTCGCGGCTGTAGTCTATTTGTGTCCAAAATTTCCTCTGGTTTTGTAAATCAAACAGTTGTTTTAAACAAGGTACTTGTACATACATGTAATTAGGGAGATAGATCTGTGCCTAATTTGATTTTTCTTTTGATGTTATATGATTATATAAATTTAATTTATAATTAGTACAAATATCACCTGTACCCTATATTGACGTGTATTTACGTTTCCATAATTCATGTGTGTATAACAACGTTACAAAATTAATATAAATATCTGTGTTTAAATTCAGTGAAATTAAATTAATGGAAATCACGAAAAATGAATTAATCTTTTAAAAAGCGGATGCCAAATAATTAATATACATGTAACAAATTTTACAAGTGTCATCCATTTTCTGAACAGTCGTCACAGAATGGTTTATGGTTTAATTTCGGTTAAAATGCATTATAACCGATGCAGTGAACACAAAGCCGATTACCCATAAGACCGGTGCACACAAATGATTGACCACTAAAGTCTGTAAAGTACTTAACAAATTAAATTCTATTCAATTGTTGGCCCAATTTTTAAAACCTGACATTTTGGTTAAGGAGCTGGACGCGCTGGACATTGTGAAATCGTGATGATGGACTATCCATTTCACACAAGATATAGTACGTGTTTTTATTTATTGTCAGTTTCGTAAAATGTGGGCCAAAAATATAGTCACTGATCCAACGTAACAGTGAAATATGGCGTTAAAGGATTCCTTTGTGAGGGAAGTCTTGCCCTACTTGATGGCAACTTGGTGCGTTTTGACTGTTTTGCTGAATATTATTTTCGGAGTCCTTACAATACATTTAATCAACAAACAATTGTCCTTTACTCCAGTTGCGCAGAGTTTTACGATTCAATTTATAGTGATTGACGTCATATGTGACATTTTGGTGCTGCTTCCCGCGGCCGTCGTGAGCGTTACTTTATTCTGGATCCTTACTGACTTAGGCTGTCAGGTGTATGGTGTGGTCACTATCTTTGTGTATCTTGTGACGTTCAGTATTCTGTCCTTGCGTTGTTTTGAGAGAGTCGTTAGGATTCGACATCCGGGTCTCCATCGTAAACTGTTCGGCTCGCACCGTCGTCTGGCTATCCTAATGATATCAGTCTGGTTTGTTGACCTGCTAGTGTCCGGTATACCACTGACAGGATGGACCGCCATCTCCTACGACTATTACCACTCAGGCTGTTACCCAGTTCTAGAGAACAACCTATATCACCTGATTGTTGTCGCCTTTCTAGGAATCGGGCTTGCTCTGATTTTGTTCATTGTTTCCCATGTTGTTATATATAATTCAGTAAACTCACAGTCAAGCCAAACTAGAATAGAACCTATTATCATTAAAAAAGATGACGAGAAAGAGGAATCCTTACCCAGAACCTCATCACAAAACTGGATACATGATAGCGAAGAGTCTGACGATAGTGACAGCAGTGCAAATAGTGAATCTACAAACAGACATAAAAAGAAAAAGTGGCTTGAGATTAATTCCTCTCATAACTCGAATAAACATAATATCGAAACTGATGACAAACAACAAAGAAGATCTCCACAACATAAACCAAAACGAAGTGGATCGTACTTAAGAAAACAACAAGAAGAAAATCAAAATGGCGGAAATGAAAAAGACGAGGTTCGCGAGAAACTTACAAAGAAACATACTTTATTTTCTATCTTGTACTCGGTTTCTACTCACTTTGGAATCTGTTTATTTATGATAATTTTCTGGATGCCTTATTTTATCGTCGCAATCTGTAGAACTCTAGACACAGAAGTGTTTCGAGGATATTACAGTGTATCTCTCTGCTTTATTTTGCTGACATACACAATCAAGCCTATTGTTCATTATATCAGACTTTACCGTCTTATAAAGACAAAAAGAAGAAACAGGGTGCAGTGGCATAGAGAAATCAAACAGGAGAAACTAAACTCAGAACGAGCAAAAGTACAGAAAATGAATAGAAGACACAAAGGATATATGAGTGACGACGAGGGTTACAGCGAAGAAAGTTCCATAGGATTTGTTACAGATTCATCCGACGACCAAAGTGAAAGACACGAAAAACGTCACCCAATATCAAAGTTGAAATTGCGGGGAAAACCGCCTTC
The DNA here is from genome assembly GCA_016163765.1 of Magallana hongkongensis. NCBI lineage: Eukaryota > Metazoa > Mollusca > Bivalvia > Ostreida > Ostreidae > Magallana > Magallana hongkongensis. Next base: position 63,970,926 of record WFKH01011581.1, on the reverse strand, counting down.
ATATGATGAGACTTTAGTTACCAAAAACGCAAAAGGAACAAGGATAAAAAGTGAATTCAAAAATACTCGTAAAAAGTCCGACAAACGAAACAGTGGACAAAGAAAAGTACAAAAAGAAGCACCAATTAAAGGCTTACCAATGCTGAGTAAGAGAAACTGGCACAATGATGACGACAGCATATTAACCGATGAATCTGATTCAGAATTTGGCGAGTTTGTAGACGAGACTGTGCCAGCTGCTGGTCCGGAGGCAGTGGAAAAACAGTATGGAAGTACTCACAAAAACAAAACCAATACAAAGAAAGCTGTTGAAGAAACTGAAAAAAGAACATCCATTGAGAAGCAGAAAGGGAACAAAGTTAAAAACTCTGAGCAAACTTATGATAGTTTATCCGATGAGAGCCAATACGATGCAAATATTGGGAGTGTTCACATAGCTTTGAAAACTTCCAGGAGTACGGCATCTATTAATGAAAATTTGAAGTTTGATGTCAGAGAAACAGGTACCAAGCAGAATGATTATAATAACGATGTTCAAAATAATTCAAAGCACACTGATCTAAAGAATAAAGAAAATGGGAAACCCAGTGAAGTAAAATACAAAAACCATGCAAATACCAGTACAAGTCAAACTGATAATCAATCTTTATATAAAAATGAGTTTGATGAAAACCTTGGTGCTGACACTAAAAACAAACCCTTACGACAGATGAAGAATATTAAGAATACCGTACAGGCAGATGGCTTAAGCAATACTAATACGAAGTCATCATCTATCAAACAAAACTCTACTGAAGTGACTCGAAGAAATTCGGACCAGCATACAACATCCCCATCCCTTGTTCAAAACTACACCTTTAATGAAAGAAGAAAGACATACGGAGCTTTAGATACAGAAAAAGAATACATCCACCATAATTCAAAACCAAAAGAAAAAAATTACAATCAAAAGAATATCCGTGCCAGTTTGCCAGATAGGGAAGCATATTTGAAGAATTTCGACAGTCAAGATTCAGCTCCATTAAAAGTCGACGAGGAAGACAATGAAGTGAAGAAGATTAGAATGGTAATAAAGTATGATGATAACAGTAGTAATAAAAAAGTTGAGAGGAATACGAATACGAAGAAATCAACAAACCAGCTGGAGGAAAACACAACTAAAAACAAAAGCAAGAAAGGAGAAAATACCGACGAACTTTTACTGGATACCGAAAAATTAAAAATACAAAATTCGAAAACTGTCTCACAAATAGACGATGATCATAAATTCACAAGCGGTTCATCTGCTCCAAAAACAAGCAATTTGAATAGAACAATGATTACAGATGTCAGTGATAAACAACACAAGAATGTGTCTAAAGACGAACAATTCTCGGAAAAGGATTTCATCAACAGCTCTGATAAAAAGCACACAGAAACGAAACAACAGACACAGAAAAAGTTCAATATCTATAATTCGGAAAATTCTTTGAAACGCAATTCTTACGATGATAAAAAAGTTACATATACAAACTCAGAACTTGTTCATGAACAGCTAAACGACGAAGGAGATGATGATGTGGATATTCTCGTTCATGCAAATAAATCTTTGAACCAGTCGTATCCATTCAATCAAATGGTACATTTATCATCGAGTAAAAATCGGTATGGAAATCAGAAACGTTCGGAAAAAGATAAAGCAACAACAAATAACCCCTCAAACGCCTATCTCACATCAGAAAATGAAAACAGTTTGGTCTTAAACAGAGACGTGTTACCAGATACTTATATTAATGACTGTGAAGAGTACCCAAGGAACCATCAGGAGAAAGTAGAACATTTTATCTCTAAAGAGAATCCTAGTGTAAAAAACAAAAAAGGGTTGACTACCAACATGACTTCGAAAGCCAATAGAAACACAGAAAGCAGTAGAACTGGTACCGTTGACCAGTCATTCTCGAAGAAAAATTACCATCCGAATTATATCCATGATATAAACCAGAAAACTCAGGTCAAAGAAGCAATCGACATCCCTTCTGTGATCCAAAATAAAGATCACCTCACAACACAACATTATTCGGAAATGCCTAACGCAATGGAAACCAACCAAAATAAATATTATGATCAAGGTAACAACAGAACAAGCAGAAATGATTCAGACATCATTATAAAAAAACCGTCAAATACAACTTTCTCCGATTCGATCGCCGGGAGAAGCAAAGATCCGGATGGGATTGATGAAGTGGACTTCGACAAGGTGTTTATAAACAGGGATGAGTTACCATCTCAAAATGTATCTATAACATTGAAGGACATCAGTGAGCCTATATCCCCAGTAGAAGATAAAGGAAGAAAAGGTAACAATCACTTACCTGCATTGCAAGTAAATGAGAAAGAAAAACATGAATCGAAAAATCCTGAAAAGAGAGAAAACCTTACTGCTGTAACCCAACCCAACAAGACTCCGAGAAAAACTTTCAATATATACGATCTCGAGGAAGCAGCTCCTATTTCCTCACGTTCACTGGACACCAAACCGTCTGAAAACTGGTACAAAGTAAAATCCAAAGTAGCCTCGTATTTAGCAATATCAAAAAAGAACAAATTTTCTGCAATCCATGGGGATGATAATCCGTATGACCGCTCTGGAGGACGGGAAATTCCGATATCACACATCAAGGACGATAAAGTCTTGAAAGACAAATTAGCAGACGTTCATCTTATGTGAAAAAAAAAATTAAAACTTGTATTTAATTACTCTCGTGAAAAATAAAGCGTCATTGTTTCTCTGATACAAATTGTTGTATTTTATATGTGTTTATTTCGCCATCTAGAAATTAAAAAATTACACGAGAAGTAAAATAGTTTATTTATTGTGCTGTAACGTTAACTTATGCATTAAGTATAAATTCTAATTAATCGATGATACCGGATTCCTAAAACAAACTCATTGATTACTAGTACTTGATAATGCTTGATGCAAACAGTATTAACTACATGTGCAATCAATCCACTCCTTCCCATGTTATATATATTTTAAATACACTTCCATGCCAAAGTCATTATTTTGGTTTAAAACTGAAGAGCTCAACATAAATGAATTAATTGTTTACATGTACTTTGAAAACTTTATCTAAATTAATTGAAATCAAGAATAGTTCACCAATATGATTTATATTTCATTTAATCGATTGTCTTGCATTTTTGTTGATACGATATCATTATCAATTTTCCTTTCAATGCCAGGTAGTATACGATTGTTATGATAATTTCGATGTGTCTACAGATACCAAAGCAGGACGAAAGTTCTTTTCATATTCATAATTAAGATTTTTGTCCACATTATAGTTTTTTGGTTTTTTTGTTTTTCTTTACCAATATTACGTTCATATTTGCACACGCCATTTACAATTTAATTCTAATGTGCAAAAGGAAAGAAACGCTCAATAAATTGTTTTAAAACGATAAGGTTGTAATGTATAGTATTATTAAACCATCACTTCACTAGAATAGATCAAAATAATGTAGAATTATAAAGAATGTTCTTCATTTCCGACAAATCCTTTTCTTCAACATTACTTTCTTTTTGAATAAAGATGAACGTTATAGCAACACTGACCAAGTAACCTATATACATGTATATGTCTGTTACATCCTTTCTTATAATTTTTTCTTGAACAATCCTATAACAAAATCCCTATTGATATTGGTTTTCAATTGGCAAACCAATGAATCAGACTTTTAAGTAAAAATGGGCTTAATTACATGATGTGATTTACTTTAATAAGCTTAAGATAATGTAATTATAAGTTCAAATTTAAACTAGGTCGATTAATACGTGACCTAAAATTGGCAAAGTGTATATTGAATTTAGATTTGCATTATACTTTTCCCGTATTAAAATTTTAATAAGGCATTTAGTGCATCTGAATCTTAACACATATACCGTATAGCCGATATTATTGGCGCTTCACAAATTTGGACCTACAAGATATACCATTAATTTTGGCGAATATAATTTTGGTGAATCCATTTCCAACTACAAGTATAGATAGTAAATATATACTTTAAAATAGTATACCCTATATCAACAATCAATTATTAGACAATTATGTGCACCTGAATTGATAATGGATCCTAGAACAACAAAGCTAACACCCCTGCCACTGAGGTTTATTACACACCTGGAGTGAGAAAAGTAAAATGGTGATTAAATAATCAACTTCTGATTTATAGTAATGTTAAATTAGATTTACATTAGTTTTGTATAACCAGCATAATGATAATGAGTTAATGTATCTGTAACACCGTATGCATGTAACAATCGTGATTTTTTGTATCATTCTTACAGCCTTACTATATTTATTAATATTTAATAAACCCCAAAAATATATGTTTGCCAACAATATATATACAAAAGTACTCAAAGTTGGTGATTTAAATTTTGATGAATTTTCATAAATCGCCAAAATAGACCAAAATTTTAATTTTATTCCAGCCGAAAGAAAACAGCTACTTTTTACGATAAAACATCTTTTAAAATGATTAATTGACAAGTACTACAAAAAATATTAAAACATATATTGTATCTCTTTCAAAGTAAAATTAAAAAAAAAAATGTTTCTACTAACATCATGCCAATCGCAAGAGTACGGCCTCGGTAACAAAAATACAATGAGTACAATTGTTAAAAGATGATTAAAAAAACCGCCTTTGAAATGTTTGATAAATTTGATTTCCCTTTAGCGATTCAGTTATACAATAACGAACATTTATTCAATCAACTGTATTTAATAATTCTGTCTAATTTGCTTTTAAATTAGGAACAAATCACTTAAACATCATTTGAATTGAATCAAAGAAATAATGACATTTTCATTGTAAAATAAATCAAGACATATTAGTATAAAATCAAATAATTTGAAACAACACGGCTCATTATATCTGAAACATTGATCGCATTAGAAAAAAATTACGGTTGTAAAAATTTAAGAGGATTAAAATTAAAAGTTCACTAGTTTAAATTTCTATGACACATAGAACAATACACGATAGGGATCTATTCAAATTGAAGACTTATCTAGAAGAAGTAAGACAAATGAAAGAGTTACTTAAAATGTCTTTGAAAGAAATTCTCTTTGATTATGCTGAATTTTGAAGCAAGGATTCTATATGCACATCTTTATTCTCAAAACTCTGGGATAGGTTAGAAGAAAGAAAATGGCGGACGCGTACTCATATCTCGTTGCAATATTTCTTATAGCGACTGTTGTTGTGAATTTTATCATCAATGTTGTTGTGTTAGTTATGATGAGAAAGAGGAGACTATATGTCATCGTGGCAAACAGACTTTTTCTTCAATTTGTTCTGATAGATTTCATTGCCTGTTTCTTTGTGTTCATTCCGGCGAGTGTAACAGCTATTTTGGAGTCCTGGGCTTTCTCGGATCCTGCGTGTCACATCCATGGTGTTGTCTCGACCTTAGTATACATTGTGATTTTTGGACTGCTCATCGTTAGATGTGTTGAGAGAATTACAAAAATCAAAAACCGCGAACTACACAAAACAGTTTTTTGTTCCAATTGCCGACTTATGCTTGTCTCGTCAGTGGTGTGGTTAGTAGGAGTAGTGGTGTCCGTAATCCCACTTTCAGGATGGGTCTCTTTTAAATACGACTACTATCACTCAGGATGTATTGTGCAACTAGAAGAAAGTGCTTTGTACCTTTTCTTAATCTTTCCTCTCGGTGTTGGTATAACTGCTGTTTTTGTGATTATAGCTTTTGTCATTATCTTAAAGGCAGACAAAAATGTCGGCGATATAGAAAGGATAAACGGAGGTAGGGGTTGGTACATGGGTAACGGAAGTAAGCCCGATGAAAACAAAAATCCAAACATGGCAACAGCAAGTGCTAACCTGATAATCACCACCGTCTCAGTTATATTCTTCTTTCCTTATTTTATGATAATGTTCATCAGATCCGCAGGAGTAGATATGTGGAGGGGAGCATACAGTATATGTCTAATACCAATTGTGCTAACATTTACTCTACGGCCATTTATTTATCTATTTCGACTTAGAATGTCCATAAAAGCCAAGGAAAAAAATACTCCTCGTATTCCTAGTGATAAAAAGAGAATACTGGCTGTGTCAAGAAAAGGAAAGCGACGTTCTTTACCGAATGATGAGAAAAGAGGGGATCCTGGCGAACCAAACTATTCATCTGACGAATGGAGCGAGTATGATGAAGAAAAAGGTAAAACGTGTTGTTTCTTTCCAAAATCAAAAAGATATGACGAAAAACATGCTCCTCCTCCTCCTTATGAATCTGTTCCTGAGAAAACTCATCCAAAACCTTCTCCACTCAAACAGAAAAAAGACAACGTCAAACAAGATAAACTGCCGGGCGATCCCGTGTTTAAAAAACCAAGTCTTCATGACACAAAACCTAGTAACGACGATGTAAATGATGACGAAATGTCGGAATTTTATTTAGATGGTAACTCCTCTGAGAATGAATTTGGCAAAACTCCTAAGAATCGATTATTTGATAAGAAAAATAATAATTCCAGTTCCAAATCCCAGCCAAAAGATCAAGATGATCTCAATGGAACGAAAGATGATAAAAAGAGGAAATTATCAAAAGGAAAAGATTCAAACAGCGATTTGGAAAAAGTAGGAAATGATCCTGAATCATTTTTATCTCCTCGCATGATAAAAATTCAAGAAAATCCAAGAAGAAAATTAAAAAAGCAAAATGATAAAACGGATGAAGAAACCCCTAGTAGCGAAAACTCCGAAAATGAAAGAAAATCAAAAAGAAAACGAAGACATCGAAGAAAACCAAAACGGCGACTATCTGATGATGAAAGTGATTCTTATTATTCATACAGCGAAGATGACAGACCATCAAACAGAAAAGAAAAAACAAAAATTATTGTTATCAAACAACGAGCCAAATCATCGGATACGAAAAGAAACTCACCTAAATCAAGGAAAAGCAATAAAATTGAACCAAACGAGAGCAAGGAACCAATTGTTGAAGAAGCCCTCAGAAAACAAAATAAATTAAACCCTTTCTTACGTCCGGGTGTAGATAAAACTGACAATAATGATAAAATCAAGGGTGAGAAAACCCCAAAACCAGGCTTAAACAATTCCAAAAACAGTAATGATTCTGAAAACAGTTCTGAAAATGATGGCAGAAAAAAGGCGAGCAACAAAAAATGGTCTGACAAAAATATTAAAAGAAAAGGTTCAAAAAAGGGCCAAGAAGATCAAACAGATGAAGAGAATAACAATAGGAAAACACAAAAAAGAAAAGAAAAATTTCACTCTAATTCTGATACTGATGATTATACAGATGATGAAAGAAAACGTAGAAAGAAACGTAAAAGAAACAAAATAATCAGCGATGACGAAGATTCACAAACTAATGAAGAAAACAAAAAGACGGCGATCAACAAATCTAAACCAAAACCTCTGACAAAAGGAGACTACAAAGACGAAATTCTCTCGGATGATTCAAAAGACCTAACAACCAATAAAATGCCAAAAAATGTTGACACAAAAACTTTTGGAAATTCAAACGACGATATTCCTTATGGATTAGAAAAAGATACCAACCCAGGAATCAACGGCAACACCATGGAGGATATGTTAAGGAAAAATATTGATTCTCAAATTGCCCCCATTGTTCAAAACAACTATTATTATATAGATCCAACTCGAATGGGAAATCTAGTCAATCCGACTCAAAGTAGTTTGTCAGCGAGCATGAATGGTCAGTCGCAAAATGAAAAAGGAAACACGATTCCAACAAAAGCAGAATGGAAAAAATCTGACGCAAACAATCATCCAGTATCCATGACTCCTCCGACTGAAACGCAAAATTCTTTACCCCGGACTTATAACAATGCCCCGGTAAATGTGGATAATCTACCAGAATATAACTCGTTGAATCCGACAAACGAAAATGGAAACATGAAATATGTTAATGAAAATCTCGGTAATGGTGACCAACTAGAACCATATAAACGAAGGAAACTTGTTCCAAATGGTTCAAAGGGTAATGGTACTACTTTTGAGGATGATTCCTTGGACAAGAAATTTAATCCGTCAGAAACAATGGGACAGGGTGATCCTATAATTCCACATAATCCAGACGATCAATTTGAATCAAAGGAAGACGATTCATCAGCTATCCAAAAAAGCCCTGATAATACAAATTACAAAGAACCGGAAAATATCCTTAACGTTATGGGCCCAGGTGAAACAATTGAACCGTACAGTGATGGCAAATACAATCCAAGAAGCCAGAGAACTTTACCAAAAAATATGAAGAACTTAAACGAAAATAACATCTCATCTGAAAATCAGATTAAAGACGAAGATTTGCCAACAATGCAAAGCAACAACATTAAAAACAAAGATCTGACAAATATTCTAGGACCTGGAGATCCAATTATTCCTCATGAAGATAGTGAAGACGATGTGACAGATTCTGAAAATGATATGGACTTCCCAGCCAATGGATTAAATAATCAGAGTAATCAGAATCCGAAGTACATTGTGAATAACCCACCCTATAATTATATAGATCCTCAGGAATATCATCCTTTAAGAAAAAGCAGGACCTATCCAAATTTTTCAAATCCCTACGACGAAAATTACGTTCCACAAACAGGTCCTTACCCGTACAATCCAAATGTTGATCCTATTTACATACAAAACAACACTGGTAGTCCCAAAAGACACCAGAATTATCCTTATGTAGCAACCGGAACAAATAACAGACAAAATCCTGAAGATTTTGCTAATAATACAGTTACTCAGAATCAGTACAATCCAAAGGATATAAAACCACATCTGAATAGTAGTGATTATCCTATTCAAGGTCAAAATCTTTTAAATTATAGAGATAATCCAAACAATAGGAGTTATCCTCATATAACAACAGGGAACACGGAAAGTGGACTTGGCAATGTTAATAATGTTGATTATCCTATTCAAGGTCAAAATCTTTTAAATCATAGAGATAATCCAAACAATAGGAGTTATCCTAATATAACAACAGGGAACAAGGGAGGTGGACTTGACAATGTCAATAATGTACCCAATTACACAAGCGAACCTTTTCATAAGAAATCTTTGAATGACCCAAAATACTTTGATCCATATGCTTTGAATGAAAATGAAAAAAGGCCATATCAGCACCATGCAGCACCAGATATGCAGACTTCTCCTGAATATAATCCTGGCGATGATAGACCTTATATACATCCCCCTGGCTATTCCACTATGCCTGTTGACAAAAAGAAAAACAAACATTTCCCAAATTCTAATAGCAAAAATAAATCGGACGCACTTAAATCAAATTACCCCTTAGCAAATCAACACGTAAATTCTGAAGAAAAGAAGGATAATTCCAACCCAAAAATTCACTCAGCTGAAAAAATGAACACGGATTTGAATAGTGAAAGTCCAATTAATCAGAGAGAGAAAGCTGCAAATCTAAACAAGAATAATAATGGAAAAGCTACCAAACCATATTTTCCACGAAGTAACATGAATTCAAAGGACAAATTAAACAGGTTTTCAAATGATCCTTACAATCAACCTAATAAGGAAGATAATCCTGCACAGTTTCAATACATTATACCAGAGAACGCCGATGATTATCCCAACGAAAGTGTGTCTCTTCCCTATCATAGCACAAGAAGTTTAAATAAAGAAAACCAACCCAAAGAACGAGAGAAACAGAAATCTCCTAATGAGAACAACAATTTGCACTCTGCAAACCAACTAGGTAATGTCAAACCCACTTTGAAGTCTAGAAACAATCAGAGCGGTCAGTCTGAAAATCCTGATGTTTTGAATAATAGTCAAATACCTTACAATACAGATCAGAATGATTTAGATTTATCATTTCCAAAACTGCAGCCTAACGTGAATAACAACAAAAAACAAACTAGTGAAATAGGGCCTCCAAAAAGTTACAGTTCTATAAATCAAAAGCCAAAAGATGGACGGACAATTAAACAGAAAACACAACCCTTGAACTCCAATGTTACGTCAAACCCACAAAAGGATGGATCACAAAAACCCACAACTAAAGGAGTTTCTAATAGCCCTCATTCCGAACATGAACCAGCAAGAAGGATCAACAAGAACAATAAAGAAGCAAACAGAAATTCAGAGGGAATGAAACATCACTTGCCAGAAGATAACCAAATCAAGTCGAATCAAAATAATCAGCCCCAACTACAAGTAAATTTCAGTGACCCAATAGGCCTGCCACAAAGTTATAGTTCCATTCGTCAAAAGCCCAAAGAAGGTCAAGCCGTTAAAATTGGTCAGCGGCCTCCCAACTTCAATCAAAATTCTAAGGGTACTGGAATCAATTTAATTCAGCATCCTAACAACTCAAACCAAATAAATCCTGATAACCATGGAAAACCAAAAACTGAGGAATATTCAAATCCTCACATATACAAACCTACTAAAGACACGGTAAGTGTGCCGCAATATGAACCTTCTGGGTTAGGTCATTACCTGCCTAATGCTGATGATCAATCCAAAGACAATGCTCACGCTCCTGACACAAACAAACATGCATCAGGCAAAACTAAACTCAGTAACATTTCAAATCCCAATCATTACAATACTGATGTCGAAAACAATGCCCCGACAAAAATTCCTATATCACACAACATTGGTCCACATAACCAGAATATGCTGCCTGAAGATATGAACGACGGTAGAAACAATCCTATGTACAAAAACTATCCGCCAGATATACCAACAAATCCTAATCCTAACAATGGGGATTATAACAATCAGCAGCAGCATTATAAAAATGCTTCACAGGATGAATATAAAGACGGACTTAGTCCTCCAAATACTCACCCTAGTTCCAGAAATCCCCAAGGAGTATTCCCTAATAGCAACGGACAATATCCGAATGATTATAGAAATAATCAACATAATAATAATTCTGCTTCACATGGTCCAGGCAATGTTTCAAATGGAACAGGGCTTCAGAATCAACATCCAGCAAATAATAAACCACTAGCTGATCAATCTCAAAACATAAACAAAAACACTTTTGATCCGTACAATGTCGATCCACACAACGGCCAAAATTCCCACGGTAATAAAAACGGACACTTTTACAATGAATCATCAAAAGGAAATGGAACGACAACCAGAAATTTCAATGGTAGTAGTACGCAAAATAAAAATAATCCATCAAATGCAAATACACGCGATCAAAACGGACACTTGTATAACGAATCATCAAAAGACAATGGACCGACAAGTAGAAACTTCAATAGTAATAGTACGCAAAATGGAAATAATCAATTAAATGCACATAAACACAATCAAATGCCTCGTAATCAAGGTAACCAACAACCTGACAAAAAAGTAACTTTTGAACAACAGGAGACATCTTTAAAAGAGAGCAATTCACCTAAAAATGAAGTAGGATCAAAACCATCGACGACCCTTAAAGGTAAAGCAATGTGGGATACGGCCGACAAGAAAATGGCTGCGTATTACCACCTGACTCGCATAGATAAATGGGACATGGTGCATGGATACGACAACAAATACGATAAGCGTGGAAAACCAACGAATACTAATAGTGAAAATATGAAGGAGCAGGTGAAAGATGTTGACCTTTTGTAAATAGGCATATATATGGATGATACTCCGCTAAAGGGGCATGGTCACGATATGGTCAAATTCTATTTTTCTGTTTTTATTATTTACAATGCTTTAGGAATGCATTTCTAATAATCAAATCAAATTTGAGAGTCAGGCGTTAAGTTATAAGCAAGATACAGAGCTCACAATTCTTTGTCATATAAACAAGGCTCGTGCCCTGTTTTTGTTTACATAGGTTCAATATACCGGTAAAAATCTTTTTCAAGCTGATTTGTCTATCTTCTTATTCATTTTAAGCAATAATAAACAGTTCCTAACGTTTAACACATACATTTTAGGTCTAAAATTTGAATTTTCACTTCAATATTCAAGATGTAAACAAAAGCTTTGTTTACATAGCAAAGAATTGTAAGCTCTGTATCTCGCTTATAACTCAGCGAATGACACTCAAATTTTTGTTGCCTATTAAAAATGCCTTACTGAAGCATTGTAAACATTAAAATCGGAAAAATAATTTTTGACTAAAATCGTGACCATGCCCCTTTAAAGCATGAAACTAAAATGTGTTACATGAATTAACGTGTAGTACATTTTTACCGATAACAGTGTCAATGCTTTGAAAAAGATGACGTAGAAATATTACATACCATATCATTTAAAAAGTTCTATTTTTGCTGTTAAACAACAACACATGTACTTGTTTGTTCATTAAGTTTATTTGTAAATTACTTGAAGTTGTCGAAACTAACTTGTTTGACCATTGTTTCTGTCTCTTGTGTTTGTTTGTTTGGGGTTTTTGTTCGTCTTTTTTTTAATTTAAAAGTTTAAGGTCAACAATACCACTGTTATTTATGGTGATTTCGATGTCTTGATTATGATTTTTTAACGAGATATAAAATATCATAGGACTTTATATAACAGTAATTGCCTTTTAACTCAATGCTTATTTTAGCAAGGAGTTGTAGACAGATCAAGAGATAAATGTCTTTCTTTTGAGAGGACCAGTCAGCCTTAATATGATTGTTTCATATAATGTTACGTATTTGTTTAATTTTATTATTTATCATATTAAATAAACGAATTCTTATTTCTTGTACAATTGTTTTGTTAAAAAATTTATGAAATTGCCTCAACATTAGGTCCTATCTTGATAGATAATTTAAGCTAGTCAAGAAAAAAAAAAAAATTTTAACCACTGATGCAAAATGGAAAAAGGGGATAAACCCTAAGATTCTCTTCATGCGTTTGAAAATAGTGTTATAACACGTCGTTAAAAGTAAATGAAACCTGGGCTGTTTCTTCCAAATCTAGTATGTTCAACAACATTCCTTTAATATGTAATCCCTCCCTAAAGAAACCATTGTGAATTATCAATCATTTCACTTTGACGGAGGGTTCGACACTTTGCAAACCGTGATAACGCGTGTCCCTCTGTAATCCTAATATTTTTAACAGGTTTTCAGTAAATCTAAGCGTATTCAGAAATCAAGTTTTCTGTTTTATTCACTTCACAACACAACTTAAGAATTGATTCACTAAAACAATAACGGAATTTAAGTATTCTCAAAAAAATGAAGCAATGGCCTCAACTAAACTACATGTCAAATTATTTTTAATATGTTTCGTGAATTTGATGGATGCCAATTATTTGGGAGGGACCATTAGCTGGATGTACTTTAAATCTGTAAGTAGATTTTATTCTGTTTCCTTAATAGCATGTCTATTTATTTGCAAAGGTGATGCAAGGACATTTTTGATACATTCAACTTCCTCGATGGCTATTATTGTTAGTTAGATAACACGCCTTTCTAAATTGAATAGTTTTACTTTCATTATAAAGTCTAAAATGTTGTACCTATTGAAAACAATGAACGTATTAGGATTCAACTGATGAACATCCTTATTTGATTAATTCAAGTTGCTCAATAAATTTTATTAAGAAACTTTTAATCATTTTTTCAAGTTACTTAATACTTTAACAAAATATAAATGCCATCTAACGACAAAAAGCTTATGCATAGATTTTATCGCTTTTCAGTCTGGAAATGAGAGGATGGTGTACATGTATATATTCTAGCACTAGTGTTTACTGGATTTTTTCGTCCACCACAAACAAAAACTTCTATCTTCAATATTCAGATTTTTCAACATCTTGTGAATAACATGGACTTTTAGTTACGATTAGCTCGAGATTATTCTGAAGGATATTTTTAAAAAATTGTATCATTTATGACACATTTATGACACATAATGTGTTACAAAAATTCAAAGAAATATCGATATTACATCTATAATCTGTGATGCAAATCTATATCCAGATCACTCGACTATCAACGATAATAACAATACACGAAAATAAAATATTTTCCATTGCCATATGATCTTCAAGAACCTTTCTGACGATTAAAAGCTGAAATCAGAATTATAAATCAGCTGACTGATATTGAAAAAAAATCCAATTCCCAAACGTTTAACTCACATTTACATTATGAATGCAACCCTACATATTAATGAAAACTTCTGTAGACTTGTCATGTGTTTCATTCATATGCAACGAGCAAAGATTTTTTTCCCAATTTCATTGATAGTTGGGAGGGGTGAGATTTACATACCGCCTCACCTGGGTAAAGGGAACTGGGCCATGTGGACAGGGATGCTCACAGAGTAACCTCTATACACGGGGGACATTACCGTCATACTTAGTTGGACTCAGCTGGGTTTGCACAAGCGGATGTGGAAATGGATCTGTAATCTTGCATGACGTAAATTATATTGTGACGTCAGTCAGCACTAATTCGTCCGGTTGGGAGCAGGGAGAAGGATTCTTCTTCTACAACTTTGTCGGTTCTGGGCCCTTCACAGTGACGTTAGTTATTTACTTAAACAACTTATTTTAGTTATCTTTTAACTATTGTTAACATTTTCCCTCTAGCTTACACTCAATTTTGTAAAGGTTGGAAGGCGTACCATGGCAAGGAACACCTGGTACAAGTCGGCTAGTGACAGTGGTAGATTTGGGGATTCGTAACGATACTTCCACCAACCAAACCAGGGCCTTACCGAATGCAAGTCCCATCGCCGCTTTACAACCGTCTGTCGGGTAAGTCTACCCTCTATTATCATTTGGTTTGTTCTATCAAAATATGATAATACCTACTAAGCAAATTTGGTCATGCAACGTGTTTTGTATTAATATTGTTTTTGGTTCGTTGACGTAGTTCATCATTTAGTGTTCTTGAATGTGAAACGATTCAGATAATATTACTTGTCCTTGAGCTGGAATACCTGCTTACTTTTATTATCTAAAGATAGTGTAATTTCATCTTAGGATGCAACTAATTAAATGAATTATCTTGCAAAGCAAAGAAATATTTGAATCACTGTCCCAATTCTTTTTTTTTTTTTTGGCTTAAAATGAATCGATAAATCTATGGCATTGAGCTCCCAAATAAATATCTCCTATTTTATATATCGGGTCTCAATATTGGCATCAAACGTCATTTGTAAATCATGAACATATAATTACAGTGTTCAGTATTCATGTACGACGAAAATTTTCATTCCGGTATCCGATCCCGATGCAGATACAGTCAAGTGTCGCCTTGCAAAGTCAACAGAATGTGGAGATGTTTGCACAAACCTGCCAACTTTGGGATTCACTTTGAACGCAGTATGAAATTACCATCTGTCTTCAGAATGATTTTTTTTTCTTAAAACAAATATGGTCAATTTGTTCGAAAACAACGAGTTCGGGTTTTTTTTTTATTTTAAAAGGTTGGTTGTACTATGATGGTTTCTGCCACTAGATTCCATGGCTACAGACCTGACAAGGACTATCACGTGACCCTCATTGTCGAAGACTTCCCAGATTATACCATTATGGTTGGATCAGAAATCAGATCCATTCGTAAACCTATCAGCAAAATACCGCTACAAGTTAGTTTAAATATTGCCTAAATCTCGTACTTTTTGCTGCACCACCAGAGCAACAAATCATTTAATGCGGGTTTCCATTGATTTGTTAACAGTTCACAGTGAGGGTGATCCAGGACCCAAGGCCGTGTGGTTACAATCAGCTTCTGGAGAAGTTTGTTGAACCCACCAGAGAAGATAAGGTCAGACTTTCTTATGGAGGGCCTGCATTTGGACTGTATCAAAATGGTGTTTATCTTCATACTGCGGATATAACGTAAGATGTAGTACTTATTTGACAGTTTTGATGCTACTCTGTATGATTAGCTATGAGCGTTTATTGAATACAGAAGCAATTCTTTTTTAAAAAAATATGTTTTACTTTAGTTTTATCCTAAAAAAAACCTATTGTACTAATATTTTTTTTGGTATCAAAAGTTTTTTATATGACTGTTCTTAGAAATACAGAGTTCATGGTCAGTGTTTATAAAAGTGTAAATATCACTTAAAAGGAACAAATATTTTATGCAAGATATTGCACATAGGTATTTTTAATCGTTTTATCTTGATTTGTGTACTTGTAATGAACATTCAAAAGATTGCTAAATGGTTCAATAAAAAAGCTAGATTGATTGTTTATATTAGGTGACGTACATCCCTAAAAAAATCCGAAATCGAAAATAAAGTCATGTAGGCAGAATATCACTTATTGAAAACGTTCTGTTGGGATTCAAACTTTCATTGTTATGTATTAATGTACACAAACAATATCGGTTAGATTTTGAATCAAATGGATCGGTTAAGCTCTCTGTGTTAAAGAAATACTAGTAACATTAGTAGCTTTTGAACTTGTAAAAGTCAAAATGAAATGTTTTGGAATCAAACTATTCGTTTTGATTTGGTGTTTCAAAAAAGCAGAAAATGGTAAGTGTGATGTTTTCTCCCTGTATATTTCTTACATACTTTTTTATCACTTAAAATGTATTGAAATAATTATAAGTAAAACAATATGATATAATTTGTAACTGAATAGTTGTATGCACTACACTGCATGTACATCGTGTTGTAGCAATATCAAAAATATTAAAGAAGTTTATATTTTGTCCAGATAATGTTGAATGTACAGACGTCATATTTTAACATAGAAATTGGGGGAAAGGAAATTGAGTACCTAAGCATTATAAGGGGTCCGATTGCCGGTTCCTCCACTTTGTGTTTAAAATATATCTTTTTTCTTTAAATTACCATAAAAAAAATATATGTTTAAGCCAACGAAAAAACGCGGCTACGTACGTAAAAATGTTAGTAAGCATACAAATTGAGTTCATTAATTTTTCGATAATTATTTTAGTGATTTGAGGAAGAACAGTTTTCTAATTTAAAAAAAAATTGGTTTCAGGGTTTTTCTTTGGTTCCAGTCTGTTAAATTGGGAATCAGCACGTGTCGATTGTGAGACTAGGGGAAAGCGGTTGGCCTGTCTGAGGAATGTAACCATGTATAACGCAGCAAAATCCTTCCTGCATAACACCATTGGCAGGTAACTGTCTTATGTCAGAACTCTTGACCATATAACAAACACTTGCGTTTTGGCAGTATATATATTAAAATTGGGTTGAGGTTTGAATTTTCGGAATTATATATGTACAACGAACTTAAATATCGATTGGGAAAAAAGAAAGATTGCTACTGTTTTCTATATCATTTAAATCAAAGACTATCTTTGACACTTATAAATTAATAAATAATAATTTTGCAAATTAATTAAATTACGAAATATTTGCACCAGAACTAAAGATCGCAACTTTAAAATTGCTTCACATGTGAGATGTTTTATTTTCCTTTGATTGGTAATTATTTTAATTGTCGAGAAATAAGCACTGTGTGTATTCTTTCTTATCATTATCTTTTCTTAATCATGATTAATTCGATTCTATTGAGAAAGAGAACATTACGAATTTTTTTTTAATCTTAATCTTACTAAGAAGAATAATACTTTATATTTTACTCCATGCATTTCACGTCAAAACACAATGCCTTTAGTTTGAACCTTAATTCATATTAAGTCCACTTAATTTTTATCAGTTATTATAAAAAGTAAAAATTGTTTGCGGCCCTTTTTTTTTATGCTGATAGTTGTTTTTGTTTGTTCTAGTTCAAGCTTGTCAAATGACATATGGATTGGACAACGGTCCCTTTCTACGTTACCACCCTACATCTACAAGTGTATGGATAATGAGCCAGCCGAATACACCCTCTGGAATTCAGAGTTCAATGAGCCAAATGAACAAAATATCGACCTGTGTATCAGATTATATAGAATCTCACTTACCTACGGAACGTGGGATTGCTCGGACGAATGTCATTATTTATGTGAAGGTTGTTATCTCTCTCTCTCCTCTCTCTCTCTTTATATATATATAATGAGGCTGGATTGTACACAGTTGGCTAACACTGCGAGCTATTTTGCACTGTACAAGTAATACATCGACTGTATTCTAGAAATTCTAATCCAGCCATGTAGTAACCTCTAATAATACAGTATTCACGAATGATAAAAAGCTGCATAGTGGACAGAATCCTGACCTTAAATGATATACTTTCATTATCAACGAACTACAAAGCCGTCCATTAATGATAAAATTTCAAAATTATATCATGGATGGTAAAAACTTACATCCACCAATGATATAAAATAAAAGCAAATAATAAGTTCATTGTTGACCATAATTAATGATATATTTTATTGCATAAGTGGATGGACTTCAACCATTAATGAAACAATCATTTATGAAAAAAGTACTGTTTTCAAAACATGCATTTTAGCATGATATTCTGTCTATTTTTCTGTTGGCTAAAAGGAGTATTAGATAGCGTGTTCTGAAAATAGACAATTCAAAATAAGTACAATATTTACCATTGATTTTATATATTTATATTCCATTAGACCTCATATATGGAAATCGGAAGCAAAACAATATAATATGCCCCTTTTAAATAAAAGAAAATATCACATAACGAGCTAACTGTAAAAAAAATACATGAATTTAACCAAAATATCTCGGAGTTGTTTGTTCCTCTGCTTAAATAAATCTTCTGTGTTCATCTAGTCTGAAAAATATGTAACATATATAAATTTGTATTATGTACTTATATTTTATAATGCCAAATTTCAATATTTTATTAACCCAGTAGTAGAAGTATATAGAATAACAAATAAAAGTTGTTATGTAAAGAGCTTTATTTTGTAGCAGGGAGTTTTAAGAAGAAAATTATTTTACATTTATTTTATTTCAATATTTTTTAAGTACCGTAAGCTTGGCTTCTTACTTACTCAAAATAGGATAAATAAGCATTTATGGTTCTTATAAGCGTGTGCCCAAAAAGCTAAACCTTATTAAAAAAAAAAAAAATAATAATAATAAAAAAACAAAAGAATAGAAAAAAGTTAAGTAGAAACCGATTGAATAATCTATATGACACTCTTTTTGATATAGACAGAGGGCATGCTAAAATGCATGAATTTTAAACAGTACTATTTTATACATAATTATATCATTAATGGTTGAAGCCCGTCAATTATGATTAAACGCCATACCAAGGTAAGAATGTAGTTCGCCCTTTCATTTTGAGATATCATACTATATTATAATCATTTTTGAAAAATCCTTGTTATGGTCCAATTTGAAATCATTGACATACTCCATCCTTTATATTTGACTGTGCTCGCCTAAACAATATCACTGTATACGCTTTCATCACAATGGAACGTCCTTATAAATAAACCAATTAAAATCTGTAGATGAATGTTTGGATATATGTCCTTTTTAGTTGAAAATCATTCAACATTTCTTTGTTCATAGTTAAAAAATTGTGGCCGTCACAACCATGTAGCCTTTTTTTTTTATATTAGATGTACCTGTAAATGGTAATTGGTCGGAATGGAGCACATGGTCTGCTTGCAGTGTCACCTCTGGTGAAGGATTTCGGTCTCGATTTCGATCCTGTGATTCTCCACCCCCGTCCAACGGCGGCACTGATTGTACAGGAGTTAATACGGAGGACAAGTTTTGTAATATAGTTATTCCAGGTATATTTTCCACAATACAGTTTACATCTTAATGTTTTACAAATTGAACGCTAATTTGAGAAGCAAATACAGTAAAACTCGTTTAGTACGAATACGGATATAGCGAATTCTCGGATATAGCGAAGTTTTTTGAGTCCCCGGTAAAATTCTTAACAAATCTTTGCAAAATTTTACGGTTATAACAAATCCGGATATAACGAATATAGCAACTGATTTTGAGTCCCGTAGAGGTGAATAATAACGAAATTTAACACTTTTATAACGAATTTCTTTACAGTTTAAAAAAGTTTGCACTACCATTTAACATAATAGTTTGAGTGAATTTATTATCATATAAAATTTTCGACTCACAATCCGATTATTGAAGGTATCAAATTATGTAATTTTATTCTAAGCCTCAATTAATTAACCAAAATTATAGTCTGGTGAAAGAAAACATGTATATAGTGATTTCGCTATAGTTGTTATTACGAATTCGTTATACGGATATAACGAATTACGGATATAACGAAGTAAATTCATTGGTCCCTAGGACTTCGCTATAACCGAGTTTTACTGTATAAATAAATCTTCTATTTTTTGTTATCTCTATCTACAAATATATAAATACCATGAAAAAGAACTAGGTACAGTTTCAGTCATATTTTGCCCTGTTTTAGAGTGATTTTCAAAAATATCACATACAATTGAAATGTAACGTTTGTTTACACAAGAATACCTATAAATTAAGAATCTATAAATAGATACCTGATTAGACTTTTACAACGTTAATTGTAATGTCATAAACAGTGCATTTTTCCCGTAACTTTAATAAAACTGAGCAGAAGACACAAGTTCCTTAGTGGTTTTTTGAATAGAAAACTATGTCCGCAGCCGTCGCCCATGATAAAACTCACATAATAACTTTATATTGTGATATCGCATAAAATATATTAATTTCGTTGTGGGCGACGGCTGCGGACACATTTTCCTCTTCAAAAAACTAAGAGAAAATGTGCCATTTTTCATAATTTTTGACCAAATCTTAGAAATATGCCAATATGTTGATGTCTTAATAATTTTTTGAAACAAGATATAAGTGTATAACTTGGTACTTTATATACACACATGTTCAGGATGGTATATGTGAATTTTTATTAGATTTAAACAACCTTTGAGTTTTAGGACAAATATTGAAAGAAACTGTACCTTCTTCTTTGTTAAATGAACTCGGAAATGTGTGAAGGCAAAAGGAGTCCAACACTTGGTCGTTTTGGCAGATTTTACAGACTTCCAACCCCAGTATATACCTCATTTACTTGTGTACGAAACATCTTAAGTATGTTTGGATATACAGTTTATGTCGACATT
Source organism: Magallana hongkongensis (assembly GCA_016163765.1). Classification (NCBI taxonomy): domain Eukaryota; kingdom Metazoa; phylum Mollusca; class Bivalvia; order Ostreida; family Ostreidae; genus Magallana; species Magallana hongkongensis. The sequence continues at coordinate 63,949,927 of WFKH01011581.1, read as the reverse complement.
TGAGATTTCAATTGATCAATTTTTTTGGAAAGGCTGATTAAAGAGAAAGAAGACATACCCATTTTTAAGTTTGATGAGATAAAAAGGGTGATTTTGATTGAATAAAAATTCCTAGTGTCAAGAATTTGAAAAACTCAGTACTATTGCCATGAGGAAAAAACTTGTGTTTTATAGTATTCTCAAATTTAACTTAGTATTAAGGTCGAATTTATAAAACAAAACATTAAAATTTATCACTGAAAACTACATTTATTGATTTTATATAGAGCTTTAAATAAAAGTAAAAGTAGTTTAGATAATTTTTAAGATAAAATTAAAATTTATTGATTTGTCATGAAATAATTTTTAACTTCAGAATGAAAATTAGTAAAGGACACTATTTAAATAACTTGAATTGCTGTCATAAAAAGGAAACTAGGATAGCCCTTTAAACACTTTTATTTGTAAGCAAACAAAACATATCAAATTATAGTAAACAATATAAAATTAGCTTTAAAGAAATAAGACCCATTAATTCGTCAAACAGGTTAATAGTCTTTCGAGGGAAAAGTTCGATTTGATGTGATGTAATTATTTGCTTTACCATGTATTTATAATTTTCATCAATTCAAACTCATGTTCAACTAAGCTTTAATTAAAATGAAAATGGTATTCTCCTTTAACAGTCAAGATTCAGCTAAATATTTACAATGTTAAAGTCCCCATTAAGAGCTACTAGATATTGCTTTTAGTTGATGGTGTTTGGTCCGCGTGGAGTGAATGGTCGAACTGCACACTTGTCCAGTGTGGTGTTGGAAATCGAACACGCACCAGGTCATGTGACTCTCCTCTGCCGTCAGATGGCGGTAAAAACTGTGAGGGGGATTCTGCAGAGAGCGAGAAATGTGATAATATAGTCTGTTTATCAGATGAATGTAAGAATTTTAGCATGAAAATTATTGTAACGGAAATACCAATAAATATATGTGCAAAGATTCAGATTATGAAATTGAATTAAAATTCGTTCATCATATTTTATTTTATCTCAATACAACGTAGTCCGTGCAAAGTACAACCTGTGATAAAATAAGTGATTTATTTGTATTTCTGTAGATTGGACTTGTAGTCATTTTCAAGAAATCACCCCGGTTATGTTGCAAGAAAAAATTGAAGAAATAACCAAAACATTGGCAGTTAATAAGAGCACCCTTTCGTCGGAAGTGCGCAGAAAGTCCTGCGCAGAAGACCCACGGCCGTCATCAAAATACATGGGATTAGTAGCCATTGTATTTCTTGGGGTGTCTTTTGGACTTCTATTTCTGGTAGATTTTTCTTCATCTTTGAAATTGTGTTTTAAAAAATATGTATAGTCCTCTTAATGCAATAATTACTTCATTCAACGCAATATCTAATATGTAATATGAATTTGAGCTAAAGGTGTTCAAAATGTTGTAAACACACACACACACACACACACACACACACACACACACACACACACA
>WFKH01011581.1:63934403-63948436 GCA_016163765.1 Magallana hongkongensis | reverse complement strand
ACACACACACACACACACACACACACACACACACACACACACACACATCATTCAGAAATACATACAGGAAACCTTCTGTGAGAGTTTTGTGATTTTGTATAAATAAAATATGTTTATTTGAATAGATATAGTCTTATTTTATCTGCGTTTCGTAATATGAATTTACAAATTTACAAGCAAATTCTATAAAAACAAGAAATTTAAATATGTTCTTAAAGAGAAACTACAGCTAAATAAATACCATATAAATTTTTCTGCGAAGTTAAAAGTATGATCTTTGCAAAAGTTATTCTCTGCAGAATCTAAAAATTCTGAATTTATCGCTAAAAATAATAATTTTAGACGGTCCATACAATAAATATTGCTACCTCAGCCTTTCGTTTATCAGCGCATGCGCATGGATTGTAAATATTTCTGCGTGGCTTTCAGTGAGAGTGTGGAAATATAACTAATTTCGACAGATTTATCTTGTAAGAGGAAATAACGTGAAATGTACAGGTGTCGTCAAAATATCACTTTATTGTAGGATTATATTCAACATCTAGATCCGCCGAGCATTTTTTCTCAGACGACTCATATAATTTAACATAACGTTCCCAAATCGTACCAAGTAGGAAGTTCTTTTTAAACATTTAGCTGTAACGTCTCCTTGAACGTTATTGGAAATTGATTGTCTGTCTTGTTTACTTATTCTATTCATATTCTAATTCCAATTATAGCATTCTCATCAGCTGAACCATATAGCATGTATATGTACTTTGTCAATTTTAATAAACATCTTTATATGAAGATATTGGTTTGTTTTGTAATCTTTATATAAACCATGAAAACAAGGTATGCTTAGAAAGAAGTCAATGTGTTTTTTAATAGTTATTGTCATAAACTGTACATTTGATAGTTATTGTCATAAACTGTTCATTTTTAAGCTCTCTTGTATAAAAATAATAGAGCCTGGCTGTTCCACCTGGCTGCAACTGATAAATGAAGTGTGCTTATTGTCATTTGTAAATTAATTCATACAATTACAAATGAGTCAATTAGAATGAGTAATAATTACCATGAGTAATAATTCATCAACATCTCTGTGAGTCGAGTTACCTCAAGCAATAAATGATTAACTACAAAAACTGATATAAAGATGGTCATATGAAACACCAAACAACTGAACAAACACACCAACAAAATTGTTAATTGGCCTCATCATCCATCTGCGAAAGTCAGTTTTGTTTGCCTTTCTATATCATTTATCACATTATTCATATTCCTGTGTCAAGTGAACTGATGGACTGAAAAAGCACGGTTATACATGTATTTAATAATAAGAATTTTACTTGCATGGAAGAAAAAACTCTTTAAACGATTACGAGCATTATCTATAACATGGTTAGATATGTATCTTAATTACAAATGCCCGTTAAATTATTTATGAACGGATGGATGCCACTATGTCTCCCGTTTTGGGAAGTCAATCAAGTGATCTTAACTGCAATGGTGTATGCACTGAATAATTCTTCAGTCAACTTCTGATGGCACTTACTTTCAACTCCATGGACGCAGATAATCGACAGTTAAAATGTGCTGACCATAGATCAAATATAGCAGGCTGGTCTAAATGGAATTACGTTTACCAAACAGGGACAAGCGTACCGGGCATTGATTCTATTAGGTTTAATAAAACATTGCAAAACGATATTCTAAAAGACGTACTCTAATAGCGAATTTTAACAATGGAAACACTTTAAAGGAGGAAGGTACATGTACTGTAATATGTCCCTCTGAACAAATACTATTCGTTCACCAAACATTAGAAGTCTTCTATATCATCACAATTAACAAAACGTTGGTAAACATGTTTAATGTTTATTTATATCTAATATATCGATAAAAAGACATATATAAATGTAAAGAGAGTTTGGAAGAATTCTGTGTATTAGTAGCTTTATAAAGGATATAAGATCAAGTATGAAATGCTGCGGAATCAATTTAGTCATATTAGTTTGGTGTATAAAACAGGCAGAGAATGGTAAGTCTCTCTCTCTCTCTCTCTCTCTCTCTCTCTCTCTCTCTCTCTCTCTCTCTCTCTCTGTGATTGGATCCTATGCACAAGGACTAATGTTGTATCATTGGATAGTTCGTTGTTCTGTTCATTTATGTATTTTATCTGAGTCAATCAGATGAAGCATATTGCTGTCATTTTTTAATGTGTAACAGAACCTTAAAACTTCAGTAAAATCATCTAACATGTTACATGTACTTGTAAATCGAATACATACATAGAGTTTATTGGTGAGTTTTGAATGGCATACAACACCTTTCGCGGTACATTATTGCAGTTTTTCATGACTTGTTACAAAGATGTTACAAAACGAATGAAAAGGAAAAAAGGCCAAACTAATATTTGATATTGGCCTGGCTGTATTATTTAGGTAGGAATGCAAGTGTACTTATTTTATTCTAAAATGTCTAAATAAAGGCTCGGGCAATGTGTCCTTGGTATGAAGACTGATTTTAGCTATTTTGAATACTGTAAACAGGGAAATATTCGCCCCCCCCCCGTTTTATTTTCGCCCCTTTTGCCCTCGTTGTCAGCGAGCGATATTCAGACTGGGCAAATTCCAATTCTAATGTTAGTTTTCTTTAAACACAACTCTTGGCTGATTCAAGACGTGAAGAAACCGTAAGCAATTAAAACGGGCGAAAATAACGTGGGGGCGAAAATAACCCTGCATACAGTATTCCTCTCATACATAGATCAGATTTTTGGTCACTATCCAATTAAAATTCGGTCGACAAAAAGTCCAACCTCTGTCACCATAAAAGTATGATATTAACTATACAATTTACCGAATTATATTTAAAATGAATTCAATTTGCTTATGTAAGAACTTTTTTTTTTACTATAGCTGCAGAAACAAAGTTGCAGGGAAAACCGGGTTTTCATTTTGCGATATCTTGACAATGCGTGACCCGATTTTAAAACAAATTTTAGTTTTAATGTATCTCTCGGTGAACACAAAAAGCATGAATTGTGTTTTGTAATTAAATGAAACATTTCATTATAGTTTCTACTTTTAAAAATTCTGTTTCAGGATTTTTCTTTGGCTCTAGTCTGTTGAATTGGGAGTCGGCACGTATCGACTGTGAGGGCAGGAAGATGCGATTGGTCTGCCTGAAGAACCTTACAATGTATAGAGCTGCCAAGTCCTACATACAAAACACGCTGAACAGGTAAATCTCTGGTGTGCAATTTACTAAGAAAATCAAAGTACTGAAACTACACTAGTAAGTTTTATTTATTACCTATTATAGGACACTTTTCTGACCATCGCTTATTCAGTGTTGGTTTTTGCAAATTATTCAAAAAGATATATTATAAAATTCATAATATTGTTAAATTTTTACCCTATCTCACAGATAAAAAAACCCACTGCACATTATCTACAGTGTAATGAAACGACGACATTCTAACAAACAGACATGTCTTGAACTTACGAGAACCCAACACCCTAAAACCATATATTTAAGAGTGTTTCGGTGGTATTAATGGCACATGTAATTTAAAGTTGTAAGGTCCACCTTATGCACACGTTAATCAGTCTATATTAACTTTAGTTGGTTTTAATTTTGATTTAAAGATTAAATTAAACAATGGTTATCTGACCTCTTTGCAAGTACATCTTTGATAAGACCGACTGTGTAGCTTTACTCTTGACTTGTTTGTTTATTTTCCCAGGTACTAAAATTACCAAAAAATAATTAATTCTAGAAAAAGTTGTCCAATATTATGAGTCATGTGGGGACGAGTCTACGAGTGGTGTTATAAAAGCCCGGAAAGTCAGTTCTAGCCCATCTTCTTAATTTGAACAATATGCTTTTAAACATAATAAGATTAAGCAACAGGCACTGCGCCTATCTAAACATTGTCCCAAAAATACAAGATAACGTACGGTAAACAAAGAACAATTAAAAATAAAACACACATAGTTTTGAGTACCGATTCTAAGAAAAAAGAGTGAAGATTACATGTATTAAATGATAAATATTACGAAGTATAACATATTGTGCATAGCGTGCTATCGTCTAGTGGGTGTCTCTGAAAGGGGTTCAACCTTACTAATGAAATCTTTTTGTGGTTGTTAAATATATTGGTACCATATTAAAAAGTGCTATATTTTTATTGAAACTTCTGACTAAATTATGTCAAATTTTCATTAATTGAAATTTTATAATTCAATTATGTAATTATATTATAGTTTTATGTCTTCTAGTGTAGTCAGCACAATGAAGTAGAACTGTTGCTTGTTATTTTGTAAAAGTATATAAGACCAGTAGTTACCTGTAGGTTTATAATAATTGATAAATATGCTTTATATTTATTTAATGATGACTGCAACTGTTTTGTTTTCAACGTAAAATAATGATTTTCTGAATAGAACACTTTTCTTCTTAAAAGAATTATTTCACGTTGCAGATTGATTATAAGTCTGTGTAGCTTACAAAAATCCACAGCAACTGATTGCAGATTTAAAATTAAATGCCTACACTATCTTACTTTATAAAATTATGCAAATATTATTCTGCAAACTATATCTAAGAACATTTAAGAAATTATATTTACATTTTCCTGTCTTTGTGATAACACTATGAATCAAAGAGTACAGTTCATCTATGACGCAAATAACTTAGTGTTGGAGAGCAAGTGAGGTTTGCATAATTATATGAAATAAAAATAACGTAAAAATGTAAATGACTAAATATTCAATCGTATAATTGCTGAAAATAATACAAAAATAAGTAATAAGGAATATTATGAGATGATCTTTACGTTCTTGGCTTGATCAAATCTGTCATTAAGCCATTTGAGCTTTAATGAATTTGATCACGCCTCGACCATAATAATCACTTCATAATACTTTTAAAGAATGATTCCTTAAATAAAGTTGTCAGAAATATTGTCAACTTCAACCAAAACAAGAACTGTGCTTACGTTTGTTTACAAACTATAACTAATCTTATTACAAGTGAACTTTATTTTTGTGCATGAACAACGTCTGAAAAATATAAAAATGCTCTGAGAAAAGTATTTACCCTTTTTTCAAATTTAGTTAAGGGCAGCTAACATACGGATTGTAATGAATTCATATTGAGACATTACTAAACTAATCGATGTCCGTAAACAGTTTGCTAGCTACATAAAACCAGGAAACGAGTCCCTTTTCATTGTTTGCTTACCACTTAAACCTGATGTTTTTACGAGAGCATTTCCATTGTGGAGACAATATAAATTGAGGTCCCTTGTCTAATCTTTAATAATATTCCTAAAGCACTTTTGTGCTTACTTTATTATGAAAATAGTCCATAGTAGACCGTACTACATGTATGTAAATTTATACTGTATGACTAATGTAACGCTTTAAAAATACATTAATGACATAAACTGGTAAACACATTATTTTCTTCTTTATTTCACAGGCTTTGAGTCTGTTGGACATCATTTAAGGAATACACAATTTTACTTAGAGAGATGTTCTCGGAATTATTTTAAATATTTTTCCATCTGTTCTGCCATGTCTTCCTACCATATTATTATCGTTCAACAACCATTTTTATACTATATTTACTGATTCTTTACATATACGGCAAAAGGTCGGCTCGATTATAGCTCCAATCAGATTCACTGTCAACTAAAAAACACATACTATCGATATTTTAACACAAAACTTATCGAATATAATGGTCATTTCAAAATAAAAAATAAAGTTTAGAAATAGAACACTACCACTGTTTCTAGCATGTTGTACCCAGAGAATACTTGCATGATTAAATTTCTAATTATATTGCCTGTATCAATGATTAGAAACCTTCACACTTGAGTATCCGTAAGTACTTGATATCTCATAATACATTGAGCATTTGTTTTTTAGAATCGATTTTGCATATCTCGAAAAAACATTTAAAAACCCAATATGAATTATTGTAGTGAATTTTTTGATACCACATAAAAACCGCGATTACATTGTCAAGTTTTAAATAAAAAAAACAATTTGAAGGTCCAGTTGTATTTTTAAAAGAATGACACACTAGTATACAAATTAATCAAGAGAACTATTGGTTGATGTGTGCATGTTTACTTTGCATAGAATCTTATTCTTGCTTTCTCAGTTTAACTGATGACGTGTGGATAGGACTCCGCACATATTCCACCTCTCCACCTTATGTCTACCAACATGTGGACAACGAACCTGCCGATTTCTTTAAATGGAACTCCAATGCTAATGAACCCGATAACCAGGACTCGTCTTTGTGCATCAGACTGTATAAAACCCCACTGACCTACGGGACGAAGAGCTGCTCTGAGGAATACCACTACTTATGTGAAGGTGCTCTCTCTCTCTCTCTCTCTCTCTCTCTCTCTCTCTCTCTCTCACACACACATTGTAAATATTATCATCTCTAAACTAATTCAGATGTACCAGTCAACGGTCTTTGGTCGGAATGGACCACATGGTCTGCTTGCAGTGTCACCTCTGGTGACGGATCTCAGTCTCGAATTCGATCCTGTAATTCTCCACCCCCGTCTAACGGCGGCAATGATTGTATGGGAGTTAATACTGAGGACAAGTTTTGTAATATAGTCTTGCCAGGTATGTTTACGACAATTAAGTTATTTGTATTTGAATGTAATGACAGTTCTATTTTTAAAGATGATTTGTACATTGATAGAGAATTGCAATTTTATAAGGAAAATTATGCTTAGCTTTTAGATAGAGGATGTTTAACAATTAAATTTGCCATATTACTTTGGAAATGACATTAAAAAAAGAACGTTTTATTACCCAGCCTTTCATATAGAGCATATGTATACCTATCTGGCATGTACGGAAGCATATTAGTGCCACATTGACAATTTTAAATTATTTACTTTTACACTTTAATGTGTAAATTTTAAACTTTAATGTATAAAATTTACACTTTAATCTCTACAATTTACACTTTAATCTGTAGATTTTACACTTTAATGTCTAAAACATTTATATAATTACGTATATTTTTACATACATAATTACTTTAAGTTGACGGAGTTTGGTCCGCGTGGAGTGAATGGTCGAACTGCACACTTGTTCAGTGTGGTGTTGGAAATCGAACGCGTTCCAGGTCATGTGACTCTCCTCCGCCGTCAGGTGGCGGTAAAAACTGTGAGGGGGAGCCTGAAGAGAGCGAGGAATGTGTTACCCTAGTCTGTTTATCAGATGAATGTAAAACTTTTCGCAAATACATTGAATATAGTATAAGAAATGAAATTGACGAAAGTTCTTTTTCAATTGGTCAATCTGGATATATCTCACCAACTGCATTAGTATTTCATTTAAAATTATATTTTCTGTAAGGATGCAATTTTATTTTGACAAGGTAATGCATTTCAATTTTTGTAGATTCGACCTGTGTTTATTTCGAAGAAGTAAGTACCGTTAATTTGGGAGAAAAAATTGAAAATATCACGAAAACACTGGCTGTGAATAAGAGCATCCTTTCATCGGAAGTGCGCAAAAAGACCTGTGCAGAAGACCCACGAACGTCATCTAAATACATGGGATTAGTGGCCATTGTATTTCTCGGACTGTACTTTGGACTACTTCTACTTTTGGACATTTCTTCATTTCTGAGATGGACTTATGAAAAATGCAGAGCGAGATAATATTTCAAATAATTAAAAGTCCTTTTTGCAGTTTCCTAGCAGTCAAACTTTCGACATTGTCTTCATTTCTGTAGAACTAATATTGGTAAATTAGATAAAGTTTAAATTTTCGGATTTAAGCTTAATTTATCTCAGCCGGGGATTCCCCTTTATAAAGAAAATTATTATGTTTGTAGTTTTTTTTAAATTTGCATTGCTCATATGCTAATTAGATTATCGTTTTCCGGTTTTCAAACATTAGTCAGAAGGTGGCGTTCTGGACAGCGACAGTACCTAGATATACACCACTCAATATTGTTATAAACATTTCAATATTATTTTAAGTACTGAAAGTTTGGCTTCCGAATTACTCAAAATAGGATATGCGTAAGCAAGCAGACAAGAAGTCATGGTTCTTATAAGCGACTGCCTAAAAGACTATACCTTATTAAAACAAAAGAATAGGAAAAACAAAGTAGAAACGGATTGAATAATCTATTTGATATTTTTTGTAGCCAACAGAAAAATAAACAGGTGGGTATGGTAAGATTGATGGGTTTAAAACAGTAATATTATAAACATTATGTATCATTAATGGTTGAAGTCCGTCTACTAATGCAATTAAAACTAAGAAATGTGAAAACATGATTATGACATCACAGTGAACGCTATCAAACGCCATACCAAGGTTAAAATGTATTCGCCCTTTCATTTTGAGATACACCATTTACTAAAGTTAATTTTCTTTTAATCATTCTTAACTTTAAAATTGAATATAAGTAAAGGACAATATTGATAGAAAATGAATTCCTCTTATAAAAAATTAGAATAAGAACTAGGATAGCCTTTAAATATCTGTATTTGTAAGAAAACAAAACATGTTAAATTTAAATAAGAATATGAAATAACCTTCTAATAAGAACAAGATTTGTCTAACAAGATAGTTGTCCATCGAAGAAAGGTATATAATTGTGTGCTGTAACAAATACTTATATTTTTATTTATTCAAACTTCTATTAAAATAAGCTTTGATAAAAATGGAAATGGTATTCTCCTTTCAAAAGTTAGGATTCAGCCAAATATTTACAACATTAAACTCACCATTCAGAGCCATTAGATATTGCTTTTAGTTGATGAAGATAGGTCAAACTGCTCACTTGTCCAGTGTGGTGATGGGAATCGAACGCGCTTCAGGTCATGTGACCTCCTCTGCCGTCAGATAGCGGTAAAAATTGTGAGGGGGAGCCTGAAGAGAGCGAGGGATGTGAAATTCACATGAATATAAACATTTCTGGCGGCTGATTGTTGTAAATGAAATACCTAATAAATATATCTGCAAAGTTTCTGATTGAGGTAATGAAATAAAATTTATTCATTAATTTTTTTTCTTTATCTACCGTATTTCGTGCAAAGTGCAACCTTTGATTAAAAAAAGTGATTCATTTGTAGTTTTGAAGATTGGACCTGAAGTCATTGTAAAGAAACAACACAATGTTGCAAGAAAATATTGAAGAAATCATCAAAACATTGGCAGTTAAAGGTGTCACTACAGTATTAATTTTTACTATATACTCTTACCAAAATTGCGCAACTTTAGATACAGATTAAAAATTCCAAACGAACTTCTGGGGAAAATACTCTTGACATCTTTTTAAACAATACTTCATTTACAATCTAGTAGCAAAAAACACCCGTGCATCTAGCAAGGCATGATACTTTGTTTACGTCGAAGTTACACATGTGCTTGAAAATCAAGCCCGGGCCTTTTCACCCCCCTCCGGAAACAACTTGCATCAAAAATTCAAATGACCTCGCATTGTTACAAAACCTGGATAGTCAGACATCTTACACATTGTTTTTCAGCTCATAAAAAAATCAGCTCCTGTCTCGGGCGGAAACACCCCAAATTCAAAGGGGAATTCGGGAATTATTTTGCCTCAGCCATGTTTTGACGTGAACCTTCAGTGAATTACTGTAGTGACACCTTAATAAGAACGCTCTTTCGTCGGAAGTGCGCAGAAAGACATGCGCAAAAGACCCGCTGCCGTCATCTACGTACATAGGATTAGTAGTCATTGTATTTCTCGAGGTGTCTTTTAGACTTCTCTTTCTGGTAGAATTTCATCATCTTTGAAATTGTTTTTTTCTAAATACGTAGAGTTCTCTTAATGCAACAAGTATTTCATTCAATAAAATCCCCAATAATTTTTTTGCATTTGAGCTGAAGATGTTCAAAAATGTTGTGAAATTGCAAAATATCATTCAGAAATACACAAAGAAAGGCACGGTTATATTCATGTGAATTTTATTTTTAATGTGAGAAAAAAATTTCTTTATAACAATTTCCAGTACTACGTTAAATCTGTATCTTAAACACCAATTCCCGGTAACGGGGCCAAAATATTTTATAGAATTTTTATCATCATTTGATAAGACGATAATGTATAAACAGATGGATGTATTTTCGTATACTAGTAACTTGGTTTTGTTTGCAGATGCCAATATATATATATATATATATATATATATATATATATAAAATTTTAACGATTTTTGCGATAACTTAGAAATAATGTATGAGTAAAACTAGTGTAAAACAATTTTTGCGATTATTTTTTTTTTCGCATTTGAGATACAGTTACACCGTAAAACTTACAAAAAAATCTAGTCATAGTGTATATAACGTCAATGTAGTCAATTATTTGTGCTGGTGGTCTAAACTGCAATATTGTATATACTGAATAATTCTGATGGTGCTTACTTCAAACTCCATGGACGCAGATAATCGACAGTTGAAATTTGCTGACCATAGATCAATTATAGCATGCTGGTCTAAATGGAATTACGTTTACCTTCACAGGGGCACACTTACTGGACATTGATTCTATTAGGTTTGATAAAACATTGCAAAACGATTTTCTCAAAGACGTAAACTATAATCGAATTACAACAATTGAAGCACTTAGGAAGAGGAAGGTACATATACATGTACAATAACATGTCGCTCTAAACAAATATCATTCGTTCGCCATACATTAGAAGTCTTTTATATCATCACAATTAAAAAAACGTTGGAAAACATGTTTAATGTTCATTTACATCATATATCGATAAAAAGACATTTATAAATGTAAAGAGAGTTTGGAAGAATTATGTATATTAGTGGCTTTATGAAGGATATGATATCAAGTATGAAATGCTGCGCAATTAAAATAGTTATTTTACTTTGGTGTATGAAACATGTAGAGAATGGTAAGTCTCTCTCTCTCTCTCTCTCTCTCTCTCTCTCTCTCTCTCTCTCTCTCTCTCTCTATTTCTCTCTCTCTCAATGCACAACATTATCTTGCGACCGCTGGTTAAAATTGAGGTTGATGATATTAAGAATGCTGGATGGTTGTGGCCATTTGGATACTATATTAATCTCCTGAAGAAGAAGAAGAGTTCTGTGTACAAATATGGCAAAACATTCAAATTTTAAAGCTATAATAAATTATATGGAATTTCTCTTTACTGAATAATAGTTTATAGCTCATATCTTATTACTATTGTCACTTAAATACGATCACACAGTTTAACAAATAATATTAGTTAATACTAGTTACGGATGTAAGAACTTTTTCCTAGTTATAGCTACAGAAACGAAGTTTCCGGGAAACCGGGTTTTGATATCTTGACAACGCGAGGTCTGATTTAAATACAAAACTTACAACAGTCACTAAACAGGTTACCGAATAATATTTAAAACGAATTTAATTCACTTATTTGAGACCTTTTTTCATAACTAAAGCTGCAAAAACGAAGTTAAAAAAAACGGGGTTTCATATTGCGATCGCTTGACAATGCGTTACCCTATTTCAAGACAAATTGCAGTTTTAATGTAGCGCATGGTGAACACAAAAGACATGAATTGTGTTTTGGTTATTAGATAAAACATTTCAAATTGTTTCTCCTGTATTTCATTCTGTTTCAGGATTTTTCTTTGGCTCTAGTCTGTTGAATTGGGAGTCGGTACGTATTGACTGTAAGGGGAGGGGAATGCGATTGGTCTGCCTGAAGAACCTTACCATGTATGAAGCTGCCAAGTCCTACCTACAAGAAACGCTGGTCAGGTAAACCCTTGGTGTGCAATCTACTTAGACAAACAAAGTAATGAAACTACTTTAGTGAGTTGATTTATTCCTTATTGTACGACAACTATCTGATAATCGCTAATTAAGTGTTTATTCGTGCAAATATAGTAAGAAATATACATGTACTGTACATGATGTCATATTGTAAAATTAAAATTTTAAAATTTTAACTTCCCACTGATAAAATAAAAACATTACACACTATCTCTAGTTAAATTAAACAATAATCATCTCACCTCATTGTGAGTTTATCTATGATACTATGATAAGACCATCATCATGGGATCCTATGGCTTGCACTCCTGGCATGTTTCTCCTTGTACGGAGATGAATGCCAAATATTTATAAGAAAATAATAAGAAAAGATTGTACAATGAAATACAGAGTTATAAGAAACGTGGTGACGAGTCTTTAAGTGATGTTCGAATAGCCCGGAAAGTTAGTTTTAGACCGTTTTCTAACTATGACACATCACATTGTTAAACATTGAATTTTTTTTTAATTTTGAAATATGCAATCAAATTATACATGTACGTGTAGTTCTATGCCTTTTGGGCTGGTCGACAAACGTAGTTGCTTATTATTCTGTATTCTGCAAATGTATTTGCTTGTTATTTTGTAAAAATAATGTTTATATGATTAACACACTTGACTTTATGAAAGAATTATTCAACGTTGCAGATTGATTTATCAAATGAATGCAGAGGTATTTACTACTTGCCATAAATCAACAGCGACTCGTTGTATCATTTCAAAAAATAACGTAATATACTTATAAAATCAAGCAAACATAATGATTATTCTGCGATAAATAAAGATGAATGCATCCATGAACATAAAAGAAAAGTGTTGTCCACGTCAGCCAAGACAAGAATAGCATTGATTGTTTGTCTAAGAACTATAAATAATCGTTTTTTACAAATAAGCTTTTTGCTTAAACAACGTCTGGAAACAATAAAAATGCTCTAAGAAAAGTATTAACCCTTTTTCAAATATAGTTAAGGGCAGCTTACACAGGGATTGTCATGCAATCATATTGAGATAATACTTAACTGATCGACCAAACACTAAGCACTTTGCTAGACACATAAAACCTCGAAACGAGTCCTAGTTTACTGTTTGTTTACTACTTATACCTTCTTGCTTGACAGAAGCATTTCCATTGTGGAGACAATATGAATTGCGTTCCCTTGTCGTATCTCCGATAATTTTCTTAAAGCACTTTGTTGCACTCACAATCACTTTATTATGATAATACTCCATAGTAGGCCGTAATATTGGTAGATGTAAAATATACTATTTTACTAAAATAATAACGCTTAAAGGGGCATGGTCACGATTTTGGTCAAATTCTATTTTTCCATTATTATTATTTACAATGCTTCAACAATGCATTTCTAATGATCAAATGAAATTTGAGAGTCAGTTGTAGAGTTAAAAGCAAGATTCAGGGCTCACAATTCTTTGTCATGTAAACAAGGCTCGTATGTTTACATAGGTTCAATATACAAGTAAAAAATCTTTTTCAAGCTGATTCGTCTATCTTCTTGTTCATTTTAGGCATAAATAAACAGTTCCTAACGTTCAACACCTTCATTTTAGGTCTAAAACTGGAATTTTTACTTCAACATTCAGAATGTTAACAAAAGCTTTGTTTACATAGCAAAGAATTGTAAGCTCTGTAACTCGCTTATAATTCAACGAATGGCACTCAAATTTTGGTTGCCTATTAAAAATGCCTTACTGAAGCACAGAAAACATTAAAATCGGAAAAATAACTAGACGCTCGTTGCGAGCAACAAGAGGTCTTCCGTTTGAATAACCCTAACCCTAACCCTAACCCTTAAAAAAGACTATAGACATAGTTGTTCTTTTCTACCTTTTCTTAAAACTCTTTAACATAGAGCAAAACCAATACCGGATATCTAAAACGCTATGTAAAAGTCAAACCAATTTTGTAAAATCCGTATTGTGACGTATTTCGATCCTCGGTCAATTCGCCGGCATCAAAGACATTCCGTCGCAACAACAGTGAATCAGGTTCCAACGATGCAACTGCATAAAAAATATATTAAATAGCTAACCGCGGGTCGAAAAACAAATATTTTTCATATTTATACATGTACTAACATTTAAAAGTATTCTTATGTGTAGAATGACCTTTTTCAATAGTATGTCAAAAGAGAGAGAGAGAGAGAGAGAGAGAGAGAGAGAGAGAGAGAGAGAGA
>WFKH01011581.1:63897546-63925152 GCA_016163765.1 Magallana hongkongensis | reverse complement strand
TCTCTCTCTCTCTCTCTCTCTCTCTCTCTCTCTCTCTCTCTCTCTCTTATACCATATCCCCGGCGTCGGCGTCCGGACCTGGTTAAATTTTTTAGAGCAGGTCCTTTATCTTAGTTAAAACTTGTCTTTCCTTCACCAAAGTTGCATGGATGGTGCATCTGGATCTACTTATGGACTTAAAAGACTTAGATGCTGAATCTCCGTCACGAATTTCCGATGATGGGGGAAGTTAAGGTTTTCGGAGGAGATTAAAGTTTTTTGGCGCAGTTGCCCTTGATAGCCATATCTAAGTGTTACCACTGGTCCTTTCTTTACAGAACTTGCATGGATGGTGCATCTTATGACACTTATGCACTTCACAGGCTTGAATGCTGAATCTGAGGGATAGGTTTCAGATGCTGGAGGAGGTTAAGGTTTTAGGAGCATGTTAAAGTTTTTTGAGAAGGTGCTCTTTGATGGCCATAGCTAAGTTATTACTTTTCCTATCTTCACCAAACTTTCATGGCTGGTGCATCTTATGATACTAGTGCACTTGACATGATTGAATGCTGAATCGGTTTATTGGATGATGTTAAGGTTTTGGAGTTATTTTATGTTTTTTAAGTAGTTGCCCTTTGATGAAAAAATCTTTATTAGTATTGGTTTAATCTTTACTTTAGACAGATGATGCATCTTATGATACAAATGCTCAATGAATGCTGAATTTGAGCCATGGGTTTCGGATGTTGGAGGAGGTTAAGGTTTTTGGAGCAGGTCACATGTGTACGTAAATAATAGTACTTACTTATTCAAACTTGCATTTCTGAGTTAACTATGTTAATAAATCAAGAGATAGCTTCAAATACAGAGAGTGATCTTTAAAATTATCTAAATGCTTATACAGGTTTAAGATTTTTGAACAACTAAAATTGTGTTTGGGTCTTGGAGCTAATTACAAAATAAGTAAATTCTGTCCAAACCTAGCCAGACTTAAGCAGTTTATATAACTATGGGTGTGTAAATAGGGGCAGCTTCAGATACACAACTTAATTTCGATTCTCTTGATGCTGGAGCAAGTGTAAGATTTTTGAGTAGTTAAATGCAGGTTTGAATGTTGGAAAAAATGCTGTTCTTACCAACTTTTATGGTTCATGTAACTTTGGATTTGAAACATAAGGCAAGATTCAGATCCATTATCAAGAATGCTTAGAAAACTTTGCCCTACCTCACTCAATCTATTTTGATAGATGTAATTGTTGATATATCATGATTCCTACTCTTATGATATTGAATCATATAATATAATATCTTATATGATATAATATTTTATTGTATGTATCAGGGAATTTTTTTTAACAAGAAAGCCAGATGCGACTAAAACGCAAACGTGAACTCTGAATCGTTACAATTCCTTTTTAAAAGGGCCGGAAAAATTTACATTGAAAACTATGTCATCTTTATCATAAAATGACATTGTGTCAGAGATGCAAGTAATGATTAGGCCATGTTCTCCTGACTGATCAATCACAACTAATGATTGGGCCATGTTCTCCTGATTGATCAATCACAACTAATGATTAGGCCATGTTCTCCTGATTGATCAATCACAACTAATGATTAGGCCATGTTCTCTTGATTGATCAATCACAACTAATGATTAGGCCATGTTCTCCTAATTGATCAATCACATTTAACGTGGTTACGTAAATTTACCAAATCAAGATAATTTCCCAATTTCAGCATAATGATAGCCCCAACAGACGCACCCTTAATTATATAATATTATATCACATTACAATTATCATATCTAAACTAATTTAGATGTACCAGTCAACGGTCTTTGGTCGGAATGGACCACGTGGTCTGCTTGCAATGTTACTTCTGGTAACGGATCTCAGTCTCGATTTCGATTCTGTGATTCTCCACCTCCGTCCAACGGCGGGACTGATTGTATGGGAGTTCCTACCGAGGACAAGTTTTGTAATATAGTTAATCCAGGTATGGTCTTCAGAATTAATTAATTGATATTTGTGAATATTTTATAAATGTAATGGCAGTTTCATTCTAAGCCTCTACAATTTTTTTACTGACAGAGACTTTCAATTTTATAAAGAAAATTATTCTAAGCCTTTAGATTGAGGATGTTTTATTAGTTTGGTGTGCCAAATTATTTTTAAAATGACATTGGAAAATAACTGGGTTTTTTTCGGTCTTTAAATTGTATATACATATACCTATCTGGAATGACCCTTTCTCTCTCATAAAAAAGCGATAACAAATTATAAAGTCATTTGAGTCTATTTTCACTATTTTATATACATAATTCCTTTAAGTTAACGGACTTTGGTCCGCGTGGAGTGAATGGTCGAACTGCAATCTTGTTCAGTGTGGTGTTGGAAATCGAACGCGCTCAAGGTCATGTGACTCTCCTCCGCCGTCAGGTGGCGGAAAAAACTGTGAGGGGGAGCCTGAGGGGAGCGAGAGATGTGATACCCTGGTCTGTTCATCAGATGAATGTAAGAGTTGTAAATGTAAAAAATACATTTAATATAATAATTCGTTTATTATCCTAAAAATGAAGTTGATCAAGGTTTTTTTTTAATTGGTCTATTTGGTTCTATCCAACTAACAACTTTAGTATATCATTTGAAATGAATTTAACACATTCATATTTTCTGTAAGGATGCAATTTGATTTGATAAATGCATTTTAATTTCTCTAGATTTGACATGTGTTTATTTCAAAGAAGTTACTTCGGTTTCTTTGGAGGAAAAAATTGAAAATATCACAAAAACATTGGCTGTGAATAAGAGCATCCTTTCGTCGGAAGTGCGCAAAAAGACATGCGCAGAGGACCCGCGACCGTCATCTAAGTACTTGGGATTAGTGGCCATTGTATTTCTTGGAATGTACTTTATACTGCTCCTGCTTGTTGACTTTTCTTCATTTCTGAGATGGACTTATGAAAAATGCAGAGCGAAATAAAAATGCTATCAAAAGTCCTCTTTACAGTTTCTAGCTATTAAACTTTTAATATTCTCCTTATTTCTGAAGAACTAATATTGTTCAATATGAAGTTAAAAATTCGGAATTTTAGTGTAAATATGTGTGAAGTTAATTTTGTTATGCATCACTTGTATGCTCATAAGATCCTTGCGACAGTACCAAGCTATCCACCACTGTACATATCACAGCGTATACCACCCCCCCCCCCCCCCCCCCCCCCCCCCACACACACACAGAGTTTATGATCAAATATTGTAAGATTTGAAATTTTTCGAATTGTCTTTATACTTTGATTAGCTGTTAATGTAAAGGAATAAACAATTTGATTTTAAGAATAAAAGTGTGTGATTTTTTCAAATTAAGTTATAAACCTTTTTGTTTTAAAGTTCATTCACATTTCATATAATTTATTCAATCTTTAAATCGGATACGATCCCCTCCTTATGAAATATTTTAGTGTCATATTTCAATTTAAACTTCTTGAGCGTATTGCAAATGGAGTGTAAAACACTTTTTCCACAAAACCTTTTATACACTGGCCGTTTTCTAAAACAACATTTAGTGTTCTTACATTCTATAATATTTAAAAATCCGAAACAATAACTATAGGACAATGCTAAAATACAAAATAAATCTTATCAAAATGTTAAAATAATCAATCTACCTTGAGAGACAGTTTTTCTCAACTGTGTAAATGGAATAAGTGAAGCGCATGGGTTATCTTTTATTAAATTGAACAATCGAAACAAATAACCCAAAGGAAAATATATTAAAAATCAGTGATCAATGAAAAAATACCAACAAAACGCTGTAATGACATAAATTTCCCTTGACACAGAATTTAGTGTGAAAGTTCTGGTTTATCTTCAAGTGGGACCGATTCTTATTCACTAAACTTGAGGACTACCAGAATATATTAACACAAGGGGTCATAGCAAGAAAGTGCAGCTCGAGAGGCCACACCCTGTAAATATCTGATTTTTATATTATATATTGCCTTACATTGTGTGCAAATTTGGAACATTTATACGCGTTTAAAACAATAAAGTACTCAATTCATTAACGATTAATTAATTAAGAACGTTTATCAAGGGACACCAGTCTAAGATATAGATCGGAAAGTTGAAACCACGTACCCAAACAACGCACACACTTCTGACACCGTAATCCTTATTAACCTATTGACAGGGGCTAAACAACTCTTGAAGATTAAGGGCAAACTAAGCAGTGTTTATAACTAATTAGAATTTAATTCTATTAGTGCCAAAATATGGGATACTTATATAATTAACATTTTCTATTTATAGTTTTAATGGATTTAAACGATACAACCAAAGTGGGGAAAATAATATAAGCGTTTTATTCATGTGTAAAATGCATTGCAAAAAATTGAATATTTCAGGTAATATTATTTAAGGAAAAATTCTTTATGACTCATGGAAATATTTCCATGTAAAAAAATATTACGATAATCATTCCGTGTGTTTGGTTATTTTCTAGGGTTTTTTTTTTTTTTGCAATTTGGAGGGGGTTTGGATCAAAGTTTGTTTTAAAAACTTGCATTTGGTTGTACAATGTTATTTATCACACAACGTTTTTATTTTACTGGTTATGTAGTGACTATATTAATGTAACCGACCACGCTGTATTCGCACATCACATCGAATAAACTGAGCGCACTAAAAGTAGCTTGTGTCCGGTTTCTTTTCATTCTTCATTTTAGAATTGCTTTACAAATCTGTTATATAATGGCTTCAATATATGAACAAAGAATGATTTCAAGCTCAATATGACGTAGATTCACTTGAAAACAACGTATGTCGATTTGTTTTTAACTTATTTCAATATTTTTTATTTGACATAAGAAATCCATGTCTAGTTAAAATAATTCATATTAAAGATAATTCAACATGGTAAGTTACAAACGACAGTGGTTCACTATTGCCATTACGCCAGGGAAGGCATTAAACAAATGTAGATCATCTCCGGTCATTACCAGCCCTGAACTAGTAATTTCACATATCAACTCCACATATAAGACAACCCATAATTATTAGGACCATAGTGTGTGAAATCTGGCAGGATTAGAACAACGCTCGACACGGTGAGATTGTAACTTTAATTTCATTATTGATATTTTAAAGATGATATATTATATATATCTCCTTCAGACATTTGGATCATATACATTTCATATAAATAATGTAAATATAATGTTAATATGTTTGTTGTACGCCTGCTGTACTTTAATAAATTATTATAGATAACGCTATATCAAATGAGTAATGGAAAATATTTTATAAATAAGAATAAAAATGCTGTTGTCTTTGCTTGTTATTAACTCCTTGTTTTACTCAATCTTGTTGCATCAAAAAACATTTTATTTTCACTTCTTTTACAGACAACAACATGGAAATTGAATATACCCAACACACTACATCGCCAGTAAAACGTGTAATATCGGTTATCCCAGAAGACTCTGAAAGATTTCCAGAGTTAGAATTTACGGCTTCCCGTCTCAGTCGCAATGAATCTCGTGCGATGATGTCACGTGCTTTATCCCGGAACCTGACACGGGCGTCCTTAAAAATCCCGCCATTTGTTGGTGGACGTAGCTCTAAGACATTCTTCGTGGATCCGCCCACTAAACCACAGTTTGATCCCAATGATGACTACGACTTCGACTTTGAAAGTGACGAAGGTACACACAGTCTGTCTCCTCCCCCCCCCCCCCCCCCCCCCCATATTTTAGAAAGATTACAAAATCTACTTTAATCAAAAAAAATTATTCAGGAAAAAGGACATTTAACTTACCTAGATGTTCATTTGATGAATAGCAAAATTGATAGAGCTTTCAGTTTCGATAGGTATTGTTAATTAAAATTGACACTAAAAACTTTGGTTTTTTTTTTTTGTTTGAAGGGAAAATAACTTTTAAATTGATTTTAATATTCAGTATACTAAACTTTAGATCATAGTTTTAAAAGTTTGTTACCGGTCACTCGTTCGACCTCTAAGTTGTATGCGATATTCTTTTAGATATACAAATACAGCTGTTTTACCGAAAGTAAGATCAACAACATATGGTCTAAAATCTGTTAGATTTGAATCTGCAAAAATCTGGAATTCTCTACCATAGTCATTCAGAAATATTACTACTTTTAATCAATTCAAATCAAACAGAAGTAGTTGGTTTGAAAACTGTTGTAACTGTTGCACTTGTTGCTAATTTCCTAAACAGGTTTAATTCAGTATGTCAGAATTATTATGGTAATTACTGTCTTAAGGTATTCTTGTGGTATGTTTGTGGTTATGTTTTTACCAGTGTGATATTGATATTGTATATTTTATGTTGTATTTATATGTAATGGTATTATGTAGTAAAAAAAATAGCTCCTCAGAGCTAATGTTTACTGTTAACTACCCGACTTTAAATAATTATTATCATCTATCATCTTCATTATTTTAAAGTGTTAATTTTAAAGATTTGAGTATGAAATTCACAGACAAAAGTTTAAAGTGTCAGTGTGGCACAATTATCATGCCGTAATTTACAGAAGCACATATCTAATACTGACATAGGACGTTTATAGAAAGCTGAGAGCAAAATAAGCTTTGTAACGCGCCCTGTAGCTGGGCTTTAGTATGTTCATCTGTTAGTATTATATTCAATTTAGTGTAATACGTGCACATACCTTTTCCCTACGTCACAATGACTTGCAGTTTCTATCTAGACCTTATTTGTACATTCGCTTGTTATATTAGGGAACATGATTCGTATGGATATGTAATTTTCCTTCGATAAAATAATGAAGAATATGGAATATATTCGATAGACTCTACCAAATTTATATAATGGTTTGGGTTGCAACCTTTTAAGCTTCTGTTTACAAATTGTTTCGCGTAAAATGCACCGAATTCAGTTTATATTTGTATAAATTTGGCAGCTATCAAATTGATTCCTCAGATATTTGATATTTGGAAATACTAACAGTGGGGTGACAATGGATTTTGACACTATGTGTACAACAAGATCACTGAGTGAAAATAAAGGACAAAGGAATTTTGCGAGATTTTTAAATGCCTTTTTTTTAATATGGATTTCTAAATACTCATATTGGTTTGTAATCGTTTATTAATTTCAAAAACCAATTAAATGTCATTTTGTATCACCTTTAAGTATGTGAATACCGGAATTATATATCATTTCTGCTTTTTATCCATATTATAAAGCCAACTCTTAAAATATAATGCTGAGAAGGTACTGTGTTACAATTTCAATTCTTAATTTCAAAACACAGAACAAATTACCAGAAATGAATTGAAATTGAAAATTATTAAAACCAGTATATGAATTGCCAGTTTATGGATGTCATGAGGTCGAGTAGAGCAAAATGAAATTTTCATTGTTAACCAATGTTAAAATAAACAAGTAGACAAAACAAGGAGCGATGGGGGTTGTGGATTACCATGGGTGAGCATGGTGGCTGTTTAATCTGGACGAGGCAATGATAAGACTCCCCTTTAAAGATCACGGCCTCTATGAAATAACCAATCAGCCATTGTTGATCTAATCTTTGAGCTAGTTTCTGTTATTACAAATCAAAATGAATGTTCATGGTCCGTATCGCCTCTTAGACGAAACATACGGCAGAGATTGACAGTGAATACTAGGGGAGGACTCGGGTAATGATCAGTCATAAATGAGCAATATTACCCTTCAACACTGATATGAATGGTAAGTTCTTAAAACATTTCGGTTAAGATTTTCGCTGATTTGATAACATTCCTCGATGTAATTTTAAGAAATAACTAGATCTCGTTACGAGTAACGAGTAGGTCTTCCGTCCGATTTGTTTTATATGATACAATGAAATATCGATACTCTCTGCCAAATCTGAGATCACGTTGAAAGCAGTTTTTTGTCTCGGGACCGGAAACGGACGAACGGAAGTGATTAATGAAAATAAAAGCTGGTATTTCTTGTATATTTGCCTAGTGAACATCACTGTTTATCAGGCTAGATGAAACACCTAAGAAAGTCTGTTAAACTTGTTAAAAACATGAATTGTTTGAACCCTTCCGGTAAGAACCGGAAGTGACGGTTGACAAAATAAAACCCGTTAAACACATTTTCAATCAAATGTCTATCATTCATAAAAGTTTCGTGTCTCAATCACTTACAGTGACTAAATCTCGCGAGTATCAAATCTGTAAAACGGAAAGCTACCTAAGATATTTGATATATCTTGCCGGAAGTAAAATATGTTTGCTTATTTAACATTGTATAGACAACATATATAAGAATTTATTCTGATTTAATCATTCCATGTAATATAAATAAAATAAGATAAAAAAAAATTTGAGGTGCTTCCGGTGACGACCGGAAGTTACGACGAAGCACACAAAATAATGTCAACACAGATACATACATAGGACTATCATCCCACAAAGTTTGGTTGTTCAAGTCGTCACCGTTTTTGAGATCTCGTGGAGTCAATGTTTTTGTCTCTGGACAGGAAACGGACGAACGGAAGTGCTCAGTGAAAATAAAAGTTTGTGTTTTTTTAATACTGGATAACTGTACTTAATTGTTTATCAATTTTACTAAAATTGTCACACAAAAACAGTTAAACTTTCAAACAACCTAATCTATTTGAACCCTTCCGGTGAGGACCGGAAGTGACGGTTGACAAAATAAAAGTGGTTAAAGGCATTTTCTATTAAATTTCTATCATCCATGTAAGTTTCGTGTATTGATCACTTGCACTTTCTGAGATCTCGCGGGTAAAAATTGGTTTAAAAAAGGCTATCTGAGATGTTTGAGAAATCTCACCGGAAGTAGAATTTTTTTGTTTCTATTACATCGAATAGATGACATATGTAAGGCTTTATACTTATATTTCAAATATATGTGAAAATAAATTAAATGCGTAAAAAAATAGTTTTTGAAGTGCTTCCGGTGACGACCGGAAGTTATGACGAACAAAACAAAATAGTTTGAAGACATCTACAACTATAGGTCTTTCATCCTACAAAGTCTGAATGCTCAAGTCCTTGTCATTTTTGAGATCTCAATGTCACAAGCTTTTTGTCGCGGGACAGGAAACGGACGAAAGGAAATGAATTTTTAAAAAAATGAAAAAAATAAATGCAGATATTATTATTTTCTATCATTCCTGAAAATTTCAAAAAAAATTGTTAAGCCGTCTCTGAGAAATCTTGTGAACAAAAAAAAGGGGGGTGAATGTCAAAATTGGTACCCAATTTTCGAGCCATGGCGAGCTCTAAAAAATGGCGCCACTGGCGAAAAACAAAAACATTCGGAACAACTTTGAACTATGGTCTACCTATCCTGAAAATTTCAAATCCATATCTCTGATAGTTTTTGAGTTTTTGTGTGCACAAAGTGGGTCGAAAAACTTACAAAATCAGCGATAAATCGGTACCGGAAGTGACGACGGCAAAAATATTAAAAACAAAATAAATTCAGATCACTTCCAATCATCTGTGAAAAAATTGTTGAAATCGGTTGGATAGTTTTCGAGAAATCGCGTGCACAAAATTTGTGGAAAAAAAAAATAATAATAATAATAAGAAACAGTACGAAAACTATAAGGTCTTCCGTTGGAAACGGAAGACCTTAATTATTAAACCGTATTTAGTATTATATTTTTCTTTCAGAATATTAAATTAAGCATTGAATGCTTATTTTTGGATGTCGTTGGTCCTATGACACACCAATGCGGTGCAGACAAATTGAATACCGCGCATTAGCGCGGTATGATAATTTGTCTGCACCGCATTGGTGTGTCATAGGACCGACGACATCCAAAAATAAGCATTCAATGCCTATATTTATATTCATACTGATGTTTTTTTGTATGAAATATATGTGTATCGTCGCTGTAAAGCCATTGTATACGCTCTCAGTTAGGGATATGAAACATACATGGAACAGCCATATTAACATGATATTTAGTACTCTTCCGCGGCTAAAAATATAGTTCCAGAAACTTTGTAGAGAAAAATCTTTTTAATTAGAGAGTATATATAATTTAATGATTATTTTTCAAAAGTACATATCAAATTGGTTATGTAAGGTTGAACGTTTTATTTAATCTTACAAAAATAAATATACTCGAAACACGTGGTGACGTTTATATTTATGCTCATGGCGCATTAGCAAAGTGTATTCATAGGAAATTGAACGTCGCAGATTTCCAATGCAAACATAAGGGGAAATATACACTAAATGTAAATATAATAATATGATCATCATCATATATATATAACATCAACAGACCAATCAATCTTTGTATTTCAGAGAAATCATCGCCTATTAGCTATGATTCTGTGGAAGACGTTCACAGGCGAGCCTACAAAACCTTCTGTAAACAGTTGGGGGTCATGTCATGCTCTAAGGTGCTGCGGCAGTTCGGCAAAACGTCCGTGAACTTAGCTGACCTTAACCTTTCTAACAAGGAGCTCAAGGCTGCTTTAATGACATTCATAGTAGGTTCTATAGGTCCTCTTTATATGTCTTTGGATAGTTATACAAGTTATCTAGCTAAAATCAAATTAAAAAAGAGCATATTGAACGGCCTTTTTACAGAACATTTTCAGAGATGACGATGGCGATTATAGTGACGAAGATAGTGAGGTATAGCCGGTTAATAGCTTAATGCATGCGTGTCTGTTTTAGCTTTTGGTGATGGGAGTCAAAGTTCAATGCTTTTTGCTTTTGTTGCACTTTTATATAGCTTAGAAAATTACTGTTCTACACTTGTATAGTAGGAGATTCTCGTTTGTTTATTTAATTTTTATTAAGGGAGTAAGAGAAAAGTTTACATCTTTAATAAAGTTTTGTTTTTGCTAGAACGATGGAGAAATTTATGAGATTAATTTGTCGGGAAATAAATTGACCACTAAAGAAATGGAATACGTTATAGATCTCCTGACGGTGAATAAAAGAGTCTCAAATTTGGTGAGTATACTATTTGTAGCTTTGTGTATACTCTTTTGAACATTGTGATGAACAATAAAATAGGAAAATACATGTAACACCCCACCTTTGAAATGAATATACAGTAAACATTTGCTCTAAACAAAGTGTGTATTTCAATTTAAATTTTTTTGATTGCCTATCTGATATTTCTAAGAAAGAAAAGCAATTAGAAGTTACGTTCAATCATTTAGAATTAAAATAAGCCATCATAATATCAAAAATATTTCTTAAAAATCATAGACAATATATATTTTAAGGCATATAAACGAAATTATAAATTGGTAAAAGTTTGCAAAATTAAAAAAAAACTAGGAAGTGTGCCATGTATTTTATTAATTTTATTTTTACGATAGTTATATAATTTTCTCTTCTTTTACCATTGGCAGTAATCTGTTGTCTGTTTTCTCGCCGTATAATGTTTTAAAACTAATTATCCTCATTGAAATAAAATCTTAAATATTGAATTTAACGATGAGTCCCGAGGTATTATTTACGTAAAATTTATTTTGACTCAAAGAAAACAATTTAAAAGCTTGCGGGGTCCATTCTGACTTCTAATAATAAAACATTGTTAATCCCCGGAGTTTCTTTACATGAATACTTGATCATTTAAGGGCTGGTTTTCTTCGGCATTTAATACGAGGATGTTTTGTTTGACGATTTGTTGGAGAAAACATCAAGTCGACGCGTAAAAAAATAAGGCTTTTAAAATCAGAATAAATTAAAACTACTAAATAAATTAACATTGGCGCCTTTCTTGTTGCATTAGCATAAATATCAAATTATTCTGATAGCGCTGATCTGTGTGATATTCACAGGTCTTGTCGGGTTGTCATCTGGCGGGAGAATCCTTGGACAAACTGGCGGACTTCCTCACGAAATCAAACACAATCCAGAAACTGGACCTCAGCAGTAAGTGTACAAGACCAAATCACATCGCATGGATGCGAAAAGAAAATTAGTTAAGATTTATCTTGACTCTGAATTCTAATAATAGTGCACATAAAAATTTAAAGATATCTTTGTAAAACGAATAATTAAAAAAATCAAGAAATGGATAATGAATACAGAGCCCCTTTTTTAAAATTAAAATTACCTGTTTGATTAAATAAAATATATTTCAAAATATCTTGACTGAAATGGCAGCATGAAGAAGTACACTTTGCATGCACGTGTTTACTTTACACAGGCATTATATCAAAATCAAAATTATTTGAATTAGCAAACAAATTTAAAGGTTTTAAAACAAGACAAATGTATACTCAGTACACTAGAAATCATTATCTGAACTAGTTTCATATGATATAAAGCCGATCTGGTTAAGTAGAAACCAGTACTCTATGGCCACAATTATTAATAATACCTATGTGCAGCTGATGTAAACACAAAATAAGTATTCTTTGTTCATTGATTTCTTAATCTTAGTACTGAGATATGTTGGAATATTTCATATTTTTCAACTTATTTTTTCAGACAACGATTTAACAGACAAAGACGCCGAAGCACTTCGTAAAATTATTCAGGTAAAACAATCAATCAAATGTTCAAAATTGACCACACACAACAACAACAACAACGAAACAACAACAACAACAACAAGAGAAGAAACAATTTTTAAAACCTAAGAAACAGAAATAAACTCAAACTAGAAATATGCCTGAATAGTATTCAATTACTGAATACGACTTTCTTCTTTTTCATTATTTAGGACAATGAAAGCATCTTTGAGTTGATTTTAGCTCACAATAACTTAGGGGAGGGAGGTGTAGCCATTGGAAACGCTTTAGGTAAGTCACAAGGGAGAGATTTTGTTGTTTTTATATACAATTAACCTCTTTTAAATAGTTAAGCTGGTTAGTCATTAAATGATTTTTTTTTTTTTTTAGAGAAAAACGATACCCTGAGATCCTTAGATCTTAGCTGGAACCACATAAGAGTCATCGGTGCAGTCGGACTTGCAAAAGGTGTTCAGGTAAAGACAGTTTGTTTTAGATTTCACCTTCTATAGGTAGATAAGTCTTACATTCAAGAATCGGGTTTTTTTCAAGAATCATGCTTTATTTTCATCTTAAAGTGCAACCAAGGAAATAGGTACAAATTGTTTCTGTAGAAAAACTGCCATCTGGAAAAGCTAATACTTGCTTGGAATGGGTTTGGTTTTGAGGGCAGTGTAGCCATAAAGAGACTTCTGGAGAACAACACATCATTACTTCGTCTTGACCTTTCTTGTAACCGGATCCATCCGCCTGCATTATTTGAAATTATTAAAGGGCTGGAGAAAAATAAAACATTATCTTTACTTAATGTAAGGCAATATCTTTTTTCTACTAAGGATATTAATAAAAATGATGCAAACTTTGAAGTGTTAGTAGATGAAGTGTTATTGATGTTAATGGGACAGAGCTAACGTGAACTCTTTTTACCACACCCCTTAATTTTTTCAGCTTTCACAGAATCCTATTACGGCACCGATGACGTCAATATTTTTGAGTCGTCTGCTTCGCGCAAAACACTCTGGTCTTCAAGAACTCGATCTCGCGGTATGTGTATAGCGTTTTAAAATTAATTTTACCCACATGATTTAATGATTCATTGAATTGTTTTCATCCACATATGATATACCGGTATTTAACTTTTATGTTTGATATTTTAAGGGTATTGTTGTGGACAAAGAATTCGAATCGGTGTTAGAAAAAATAAGAGAGAAAAGACTCTTTACTGTCCGATATGATACATCTCTTCCGGTGAACAAAGGGGCCGCAGTGAAAGTTGATCCTAAGAACGTGTTTAACATTGACCCAATCAGAATCCTGTATTTCATGAAAGAACATTTAAGGACCATAGATTTATTTTTGAAATTTGATAAGGATTCTAACAACTGTCTAACACGGGATGAAATGCAATTAGCGTTTGAGGTACAGTGAATTCAAAGATTAAGATAACCCGATAGACATGTAACAGTCATATTAACATATTTTTAATCAGTTCAAATACGAAAGACTGAGAAGATTAACGGTTAACTAAACTTTTCCCCCAATTTTGCGCAACCTTTTGATGATAATTTAATAGGAACAGACGTACTGTACTTTTCACATAATCAAAGAAGTAATTTTCTTGTTATTGCACCTGTAGATGGAGGGATACCCAATCAGCCAGGAGGCCATGGATTCCGTTATGTCTTACCTGGACACTAACAAAGATGGCAGCGTCGACTTACTGTAAGTGATGGCAATCAATGTTTACAATACCATGTGTCTTAACAGCGTAATGTGATGAAATTGTTGATCTTAACAATTGCTTTTTAAGTATACCACTATTACAAGAAGAAATTGAGCGACTTCATACAAAATTCCCGGGGACCTACAGGTAGATTAACGTTTGGTAGGGCATCACCCCTGTATCGTGCTTCAGAACGCTTGTAGAGTCACACAAACACCAATTAAGACAGCAAAGAAGTTTCTTGTGAAACCATTGCTTGATTTAGCGTAATGTAAAACGTCTTATTATTCGCTTTATCTTAATTTACCGTAATTTACCCAAAACATTTTAACTGATATGCGTACAAGCATAGCAAGGTACTAGATCAAAATCCTACACTATGGTTGCGCAGGAAATGCACTTATATATAACCATACAAAGTCGGAAGCGGTGCACTGTGAGCTTAGCTAGATGTTTTCTTGAATTATGCTTTTAGTTTATTGCTGTGGTTTATCAATATTTGTTGACTTTGAAATTTAGTAATTAAATTGGTAGGGTCCTAATCAACGAATTAAGGTTTTTATGAAATTTAATTGTACCAACATCAATGAAAATTAATACTCACGAATATAAATGAAATCACAGTTTATCATGCTATATGGAAGATGTGATCGTGTTTGGTCAAGAAACTTACAAAATGACATCACGCTTAAACACATTTTACATGTGGATATGACGTCAACAAATTATTTGGTAATCAAATTAAAAACTATAAATTTCTGGTTCGTTTTTGTTTGTTATGCACTAATTTTTTTTTTAACTCTAGAGAGTTTATCGACGGTGAACGAAAGTTAAAAAGGAAATTAATTCAAGAAAGGGAAGAACAAAAGTTACGACAATCAGCGGAAGAGGAACTCCGTG
Source organism: Magallana hongkongensis (assembly GCA_016163765.1). Lineage (NCBI taxonomy): Eukaryota > Metazoa > Mollusca > Bivalvia > Ostreida > Ostreidae > Magallana > Magallana hongkongensis. The sequence continues at coordinate 63,910,040 of WFKH01011581.1, read as the reverse complement.
TTGGCCACGAATACTCACAGGCGTACCGCAGTCCAGCCAATCCAAAGCTACCTCCAATCCGAAAATGAGTCGTCTGTGTTTCTGTGTCCCACGTTACTTCTACAACTGGGTGTTTTAAGGTGCTACTGTGATTACTGTTTTATAGACTATTCAAAATGGACCTGATTATAAGACTCCATACTATCAGACTCAACTCAAACGTCAATGTGAAGGGTTTATTTCTATTTGCTAGATTTTGACCGTAATATCAAATATATAATACATTATTTAGACTTATACCAGTGATTGAGATCATGAAAGGTCTAGCAAGTTTATGCCATGTTTACAATAATCGTTGATCATGGGGTAGGCCATTAAGAATAAAGTGAATAATAACTTATAAGGTACACTTTCTCTTTTCTAAAAAGGGATACTTTGATAGAAGTCAGTAACCAGGGAAAGAAAAAAAAAAGAAAGCATAAAATTTATAAGTATATTTTTTATTTTAGTCTATTTGGGGCCATTTTGCATACCATCGTGGTGAAAAATTTCCATTGGTATTCCTTAAGCGTACACTATATATTGTATCGGTCCTAAAGCGCTATCATATCGCACTAATATTCATCTGCAGGTCCTGTTGGTCCACCTGAAATCAAGATTTTTATAATTATGACTTTTCATAAAATTAATTTTTTTGTCAGTTTCAATCATTTAAAATCTTACCGACAATAAAAGCCAAAATCGGCTCTGCGCTGTTGTTAATTACGATGTGAGCATTTCCACTACTATCCACTGTGATTTTTTTCAAACAGTCTGAAATCAAGTCACAATATTCTCCGGCAGGTAAGCCAGTTTGAAGGGTTCTGTCCATATGACCTTGTTTTGCCATGGCAAAGAATCCTTTCTGTCCACGCGCAAAGGAGATTTCGTCATTTTCATTTCTCCAGTGCTTAATATTTGAGCCAGCGACAGCATTTCTAAAGACCACCATGTTTGCTATGGGGTTCCATCGATGTTCACATATCCATCCATTCCCACATGACCCATCAGCATTGATGGTTACGTCCTTGGCTGAGTAATCGGCATTATGTGGTGGACCTACGTCAGTGTTTTCGAAATAATAACTGCTCATGACTCGCGTTAAACCATAGTTGTATGCCAGTGTGAATGCGACGGCCATTTTGTAGTCACGTGGTGTTTTATGCGTGATGAGATTTCCACCTCTCTGGTTCTCATGGTTATCAACAAATACAAAGGCGTGACTTGGGTCGGCCATTCCCAAAGAAGGAATATACATGTTGTTGAATTCTCTGAAGTTATGAACTGCAAACGCTATCTTCTGACAATAGCGGAATTCGGTAACGTATCCCAACTCGTAGTACTCGTTAACGCGAACTGCTCCGTCATTCTGATCTTTGACTGCGTGATAAAAGAACGGTCTCCCTCCCTCAGGTAAGTTCTTAACCCTGTCCTGGATTGCTTTGATATCATCTGGCCACATGTATTTTGAGGCGTCAATTCTAAAACCTGCCACCCCAAGGTCGATACAGTGGTTGAAGAACTCGGCTATTTTGTCTCTAACATACTCCTGACTCTGGTCTAGATCCGTCAGACCAACAAGGAAGCAGTTTCTGACGTTCTTTGGGTCACTGTAGTTGTCAACCCCGCCGCCTCCTGATGGACATTTATCACGGGTGTTGAAGTTTGGACGGGTGTAGGGAACTCCAGGGAAATCATAGTCGCTGGAATTGAAGTGACTTCCGGCCGTCCCTGTGCCGATTTTCCCGAGTCCAGCCATATGATTGACAACAGAGTCCACGTAAACTCTGAAAAGTTAACTTCGTTATATTGCAAGTGTTTGTGCTTGTATATTCCTCTACATTTAAAACTTCCAAACGTCTATATACCTGACTCCGACGTTTTTACACCTTGCGACCATAGCCTTGAACGCTCCACCAGTCCCTCCCCTGCTGTGGAGTCTGTAACTGACCGGTTGATATCTCTCCCACCAAGGACGCATTGGTTGAGTTATAATAACGTGTTCATTGGGAGGAGAAACCTAACCATCGATACATTTGATATACTTGATATATTGTTATATTTCTTCTTGCTTAATAGAAACGGAAGGATAACCAAATACAATCCAATTAAAGATATCAACAGACATATATGACCTAGATCAAGCTCACATTAGACTAAATATAATACGTACCTGAACTCCACAGAACTGCTTTTTGTAGAGGAACCTCTCGCATTCATTTGCAATGTCCGACCATTTCCACTCGAACAGGTGGACAATTACCTGTTTGTTGTTACAGTGAGGATCTCTGTAGTCTCCATACACTGTGGAAATTGATACATCGCATATCTTACATGCTAATCCATAACTATGAGGCACAATACATTCATAAGTCGATGACCCAGCGAAAAATCGTTAAACTATCGAGTTATTAAGACTTTTGAGCTTAAAAAAAATTAAAGAAGATACAAAAACATTTATTTCATCATACCTATTTCACAACTGAAGAGAATGAAAATAGATGTCCCAAACCACATTGCCTGAAAGGTTTTAATATTGTATCGTCTAATTCCTAGATTTTGAGAATACAATTTATTTCCTGCTAGAAGTTATTTTAATCTCAAACGTCATTTACAGAAAGGGAAATATAGACTTTTCAGATAACGATATGAAATATAAAGGTTGATATTCTATCTTGATTACACATTACAGTCTTGCATATTGTGTTTACATTTCTTATATGTTCTTTTATTGTTGTATATATGTTTATGAATAGAACATATCATTTTCATTTGTGCATTTAATTTTATTACCTTTCAAAAGGGCATGGTCACGGTTAAAGCTGAAGATATTTGAATTTAATTGATCCATTTTTAATGTTTACAATGCTTCATTAGGTTATCTATATGGTCAGTTAAAATTTAAATATCGGTTTTCGAGTAAGCAAAATACAGCTCTGTAAACAAAGCATATTAAGCCACGTTCTTTTTTACAAACTGAGTGCTGATAATAAAATAAACCAAGTTTAAAACAAAATGTGATAAACGATTTTTTAAATAGAAAACTAGCAAAATATAGAAAAAAATCTGCTTGAAATCAAACTTTTACCAGTATACAACTAATGAAAGAAAAATCCTAGCACGAGCTTTGTTAATATAACGGAAGAAGTGTTGGCTATGTATCTCGCTTGTTACTCGACTTCTTGTAATCATATTTTGACTGACTGTTAGAAATACTTAATGTAACAATGTAAACAATAAATTGAAAAAATAAAGTTTTAAAATATTCAGCTCAAAACAAGCCAATGCCCAATGTAATATGTTAGATAAGGAGCGTTATTAATGTTATTTTTTCACAAAAAAACCTTTCGGGCCAATTGAATGATGAGAAATTATATGATTCATATTAACATATTAACCCTAAACAATATCAAAGTCGAATTTACTTTTGTTCAGGTAACTGGCTCTTTTAAAAAGGTTCGGTAACTATGGATCACAATAATTATTCATGCTTGCTATACATGTACTATATTGTTTTTAAGTTGAAAAGAAGTTAGATTGACAACTGACGTATTATGAATTGTCATTATTTCAAAAAAGTTAAAACTGTTAAAATTGGAAAACGGCTGACAACATGCTGAGGCCAGCATATTAAACGAATACAAAATGTTGAAGCAAATCTAGATATAAAATCAAATTCGGTAAACTACACAAAAAAGTCAATTTTCTCTAGATACAACATGGGTAAGTATAGATACATTATGAATTTCATGTATAATTATTTAATAAACGTTTGTAAGGGAATATGAAGAACTGAGTTATATGTTGTACGTAATAAATACTAGATAAAGCAAGTAAAAATACTCTCATAGATATAAAGGGTTCCTCGGAAATCTACATTTTACACGAAGAGAAATTACTCTTAGAAAATCAGTAAGGTGGTGAAAAAAAAGTTATTTTTCCCTTATACATGTATAACCATATATACGTACATTGTCGTATAGACAACGATTAAAATGCTAGCACGGCCACGAATAGTGTCCAATAATGTAGTCATTATATATTTCACAGGTCGAGACCACTAGATTTTGTGACGTCGGCATAAATTTGCATACTAAATTAGCTATCTCTTTACTTTCATCGACAGATCAATCAGATGAATGAGTTGCAAGGCTACTACAAGTTTAAGTGTATACAAAGCGTATTGAAAATATGTACCATTTTGAATTGTACTTTGGAAACTCATTTTCAATTATTTTTAAGAATTTATGAAATAAATATGGAAAATTATGTCCGATCTTTCATTTCTATGCTCACATTTAAAAAATATGCCTATGAGGCCTTATATCAACCTATTTAAATAGCCCATTGTCAAAGTTCAAAAGAGAGGTACGTCCTATTGAATCAGAAGCAGTGAGTAAGTTTTTCAAGTGATACTCCAGGTTTGGGACAACATTAGAAGAATTCGCATTGAATTGTCTTCAGGGACACTCATCAGAATGCTTAGCGTACAAAATATTTCATGCTACATAACTTGTACTTCTGTATTTGTATATTTGTGTATTTCTATTATCGTGGCTATTTACGTACGTTAAAAATGTACAATTACCTGTATTTATTTCTGGTGTACAATGATTAAGTCACCAATAAACAACTATGCAGTTTTTTCGTATCAAAATCTGTTTGTACCTGTATGCGTATGTTTGCCAGTCTTTTGATAATGATTGATTTTTGAAGCAGCAATTGATAAACTTAAACAACAGTATTTTTCAATGTGAGCATGAAACAAAGTCTATGGTACGTAATCTTTCCTTTATTACCTTCTTATGTAAAAATCAAGTTGTACAATTTTTCCGGCAAGCAATTAAATATTGTGTATAAAACACACAAAAACCACGTGTGTCTGTTGAAACGTAAACACGTAGTAGACCGTCATGCTTTGCGACTGATTCACTGGATTGGAGAATCTGGTTGACGCAAATATTGTCACATGTTAAATAATGCTATCCATATAAGGTAGTGTACCCACCTGTTGAAGGACCGATCGGAAAACAGAAAGGATCGCAATATAACTTTACCGATGAGTTTCAAGCGAAACTTCCAGCTGAAGTGACGGTTTTGAATAAGGCCAAGATGGCAGCTATGTGTACATTGTGTATTATTCGGTAGAGGGTATACATTTATATTTTACCATCAGGTGGTTGTGCATTTGACTTATCATTTAACATGTTTTTATTATTTTTGTTGGTCAAAAGATTTGTCGAGTGTTGATAAAGAGAATAGATCAAATGTGTTGAACATTGCATTAAACCAATCAGAAACCTGTATTTTATAAAAAGAAAAAAAAGCACTTTAAAAGGACTTGATTTCTTTATGATTTTATTAATAGATTTATTATAAGACGGCGAGTGAGTGCATGACAATGTTTCAAGATAATGAAACGCCTGAAAATAACATAGATGCGATTCCAATAGTTATTGTAGACCATATACGGTAAATAAACTTTTATCTGTACAAGTCGGAAAGATTAACGAAAGAAACAGGTTTTGTCAATTTAGTTGGTATTCAAAAACATTGTTTTTAATTGAATGAAGGCTAGTTGTTACAAGAAATAAGACGACTTCATGTAATGTGATAAATTTGAAATAGCAGATTAACCTTCGGTATGGCTTATTTTATTTTCTTCTTTAACTTTATTTGATTCCGCCTATTTCTCACTCCTTTGTTTCCGGGCTGTTTTAACATGTACATGTTGTAACATTAAGCTTGTACAATATATTCCAAGTTCAATAATATTATAGCTTGTTAAGTAAGTTGGAGGTGTTGCACAACGGACTCAACTAGATATCTTTTCAAACTAATAAAAAACACACATCAAGTAATAGTTCAAGATTCAAGATCATTCATGATATGTAACGTCAATCAGCGGAAATGAAATACGGGATAGGCAACGAATACTTCCTGAAACCCAACCGAATCCAAATCTGCCTCAAATCAGAAAATAAGATAATTAAGCCACGAATATATACATGTATCAGCAAATTAATATTGTCCCTCTCTTTTTTTTTCCTCTCTCATACCGGTAAATGTTGTAAGTGGAAAACATTATCGCAGAGTCATACATTTATTATTACAATATAAACAGCGACAATCATATAAAAGGATTCTAAGCATTATGGGTGTTATAGCGCTGTGATCTCGCACTGGCCATTGCTGTGGAAAACGTTTTTAGCGCCACATTTCGCCATGTGGTTGTCGGTTGTGTATGGAGGGGTTCCGCAGGTCCTATCGTGGATCCGTCCCTCCCAGTTCCCGTTTATCCGGTACTTAAACTCAAACCAGCCATTTTCTGTCTTGGAACAATCCATCGTGATATCCAGAAGCCAGAAATGGGCTCCGTATCTTTAAACAAAAAAATTTTTTTTTTAGATTACAGTTTAAGGTGGTATGGGACATCTGTCAATATTAATGCGGCTTAAGGTACATTATAATTAGAATACTTTCAACGGTTTTGAATTTTCAAATTTTACAATATTTAACCAAAGAATACCTTTTGAAAATATTTGGAGAGGTAAAAAGTGTAAAAACCCCAGCCAGATTCGAACTCATGATTTACAGATTCGTAGTAAACCCTCTCACCCACTGCGCTATGCTGTTAGATGACAATGTTGGGAAAGAAACCACTATAAATTATAATATAATTACACTTTATTTTATTGTTTATTTCGATAAACAATACGTCACAACAAGGAAGTGTCCCATACCACCTTAAGTTTTTCCCATAATACCATGCTGGATGATCTTAACTTGCTATTGCGTCTACTAAAACTGGAACATAGAACCTGCAAGTTTGGTTGAAAGTTGACCAATAGATATTTAAAAGGAGGCAATAAAAGCATGACCGGTATCGTGCATTCACAACATATTTAAATTTTAAACTTATCCTAAACAGAAGTTTAGAGTATCATAACATACCGGGTGTTTCTTCATAAAATAAATTAGCAATATCCACTAATATGAACAACTATAATCCGCTCACGTGTTCAATGGGCTATACTCGGTCACGCCTTTCTGGTTTGTAGTCCACAGGGCCGGGGAACCCGTGGCCTGGGACCCCCCGTACGAACCCTGCCCTGGCTCTGCACCGTACCAGTCCAAGTAATTGTCCCCCACCTTCCATGCATTGACCGATGCAGAGTATGTTGGTTCCGGGCTGTGTCTGATTGGGATGGAACATGGGCTGGTCACGGGGTTATCTGTACATCCTGAAAAGACCCAATGACTTGGCTTTTAAAGCTGAATATAGGATCCTGATGTAATTTAAATGTTTTTCTGTGATATTATGTCTTAAAATTAATGCAATAGATTTGACATTTCATAAAGTTATCATTTGGCAGAAGTTCGAAATTCAAATTTTAGTATCACCTCTAGCTATCCATACTAACATTAGGATTTATTGTGTTAGTAGCTATCATAAAGTATAGTTTAAAAAGACATACATCCTTTAATTAAGTACCCTGTCTATGAGCATGGTCAATTCCTCCGTCTATGAATAAATTCTCTCCGTTATTCGTGTTTCTTTCAATCAGTATGACAGTTCTTGCCCAGGTACTGTTCCCAGAGGTTTCGGTGGTCCCTGTATTGAAGGTGGTGCTGGTGTAACTTGTAGACAAGCCTGCTGTCGGTGTAGTCTGGCCAGTGGTTTCCTCGGGAGGTGAGGATGTGACTGAAGGCTTCTGGAAAAAGAAATGATCTCCAGGCCCTGTTGGTCCATCTAAAACACAAACTTTTATATGACTTTTCGAAATAGGTTTGAACAGTTTATAAGATGACAGCTATTTTAAATCCTACCGACATTAATATTACTGTCCACAATTCTGAAACTTACCGACTATGAATGCCAACATCGGCTCTGCACTGTTGTCAATTACGATGTGAGCATTTCCACTACTATCAACTGTGATCTTTTTCATACAGTCAGAAACCAGGTCACAGTATTCTCCGGCTGGCAGACCAGTTTGAAGGGTTCTATCCATATGACCTTGTTTTGCCATTGCAAAAAATCCTTTCTGACCACGTGCAAAGGAGATTTCGTCATTTTCATTTCTCCAGTGCTTAATATCTGTGCCAGCGACAGCATTTCGGAAGACCACCATGTTTGCTATGGGGTTCCATCGATGTTCACATACCCATCCGTTACCACAAGACCCATCAGCATTGATGGTCACATCCTTGGCTGAGTAATCGGCATTATGTGGTGGACCTACGTCAGTGTTTTCAAAATAATAACTGCTCATGACTCGCGTAAAACCATAGTTGTATGCCAGTGTGAATGCGACGGCCATTTTGTAGTCACGTGGTGTTTTATGAGTGATAAGATTTCCACCTCCTCCGTGACCTCTCTGGTTGTCATGGTTATCAACAAATACAAAAGCGTGGCTTGGGTCGGCCATACCCCACGAAGGAACATACATGTCGTTGAATTCCCCAAAGTTGTGAACTCCATACGCTATTTTCTGACAATAGCGGAACTCGGTAACGTATCCCAACTCGTAGTACTCATTGACACGGACTGCTCCGTCGTTCTGATCGATGACCTCGTGATAAAAGAACGGCCTCCCTCCCTCAGGTAAGTCCTTGACCCTATCCTGGATTGCCTTGACATCGTCCGGCCACATATGCTTGGAGGCGTCAATTCTAAATCCTGCCACCCCAAGGTCGATACAGTGGTCGAAGAACTCGGCTATTTTGTCTCTTACGTACTCCTGACTTTGGTCTAGATCTGTCAACCCTACAAGGAAGCAGTTTCTGACGTTCTTTGGGTCACTGTAGTTGTCAACTCCGCCGCCTCCTGATGGACATTTATCACGGGTGTTGAAGTTTGGACGGGTGTAGGGAACTCCAGGGAAATCATAGTCGCTGGAATTGAAGTGACTTCCGGCCGTCCCTGTGCCGATTTTCCCGAGTCCAGCCATGTGATTGACAACAGAGTCCACGTACACTCTGAAAAGTTACCTTTGTTATATCGCAAGTTTTCGTGTCTCTACATTCCTCGAGATTTATTTTTTTTCTCAAAATATAGGTTTACCTGACCCCGACGTTTTTACACCTGGTGACCATGTCCTTGAACTCTGCCTCCGTCCCTCCCCTGCTGTGGAGTTTGTAACTGACCGGTTGATACCTCTCCCACCACGGACGCATGGGCTGAGTGACCACCACGTGTTCATTGGGAGGGGAGACCTAACAATACAATTGGAGATCTTTATCCGATATGTATAGTAAAGATAGTATGTTTTAGTCGATATGATTTAGGATACAACTTGATTAAAGGTAACAAACTACATTTTTAGAGAAACTTGAGACATCAGTCACCGTCAGTGTATATCACGATTACACTCAACAAGGAACCATACCTGGACTCCACAGAACTGCTTTTTGCCGAGGAACCTCTCGCATTCATTTGCAATGTCCGACCATTTCCACTCGAACAGGTGGACAATTACCTGTTTGTTGTTACAGTGAGGATCTCTGTAGTCTCCATACACTGTGGAAATTAATGCATGTATTTTCTACATCAAATATCCTACACATACTGTAAATTATTCTGAAATACAGAATCAGCGACCAATACTAAGTCACCAAGGCAATGACCTATCGAGGCGTAGTTCCATACTACCCTTGTAGGTATTAAGTTTATCTGCACTATTGAGATTAAAAATGGTAATGAAACTATGTAGTTCATCAAACCTGTTTCACAACTGAACAAAATGAGGACGAAGGTCCCAAACCACATGGCTAACTAGGATTCTTGCGTCCTAATTTGTACGATTCCACTTTGTTTCCTGCAAGAACTTATTTTTATCTCAAAGGTCATTTATAGGTATGGGAAGTATAGATTTCGCAGACATATGTGCGAAATTTGAAGGGCTGATAAAAGACGTTTAATCTCTATCACAAGTAAAAACCAGATTGACTTGAAATGATATCCCTTTATCTAGTTTTTGAAGTGACTTTTTAAAATTAGGCATATATCTACGAGGTATTTATATAAATCTTAATACTCTCTTATTTTTTTTAATTTAATGACTTACTGACCTAATTTACGTTATTATTGTAACTTCCTGAATTTACTATAACGCTTCTTACTTTTCGATTATTTTCAGATCATCTCAACATTTGAGGCACTACTTGAGTTTTAACTGGAACTAGCTTAAAACGTGAAATTGACATGTTTTCAAAACATTTTCCGTTCTGAAGATATACTTTCATGATCAGTGCGAGGCTAATATGTATTTCTGATCTGATAAGTTACTGATGACGTTCGTGGTATATTGGAAAATAACGGCCGCGGCATCTCTTTGATCTCGACAATAACTGTAGTAGAATAAAGGATATTTTCTGAGGAGTCAAAATGCCAATATTTTCAGGAACGCTTCTCTATACTAGTATACTGTAGATTAAAGTTGTCTAGACCATGAAATCCGGACCAATATTGGGACCGAGAGGAATATACTGCTCAGAGTATTTTTAATATATTCGATCAGTGCCTACTATCTATTCAAGATATATTACTAAAGTCAGGTACTCTTTACACAATTGCTCTGAAAAATATAGTTCTATTCTTGATCAGCAGATACAACATTACAATAAATGTTTAGAATATCGATGTATATGTAATACGTGGAAGAAAACAAAATTAACGTAAAATTATTTTGAAAAAACACCCCACCCCAAGAGATGTAAATGTGAAGTATTCATATTCCTACGCTAGCTGCCTCCTCAGTCTTTTTCACGAAAATATAGGTCTTTCTTCGATTGACAAGTTCAGTGATTTTAACTTAAGAGATCGGCTGAGCAGAGTGAAAATTCAATTAATTTTAAAGTCGAATATCTTGGATATGGGGTAACCCATATCTACTCTTGTTTAATCATCTGTTCAAAAACTGCATAGCCATAGAATTTCAGTGCTATAACTTTTCAGTTGACTGGTTTCGCCTCGCCTTCTATGAGTTGATCTACGACGGTATATTTCCGACAGCATGTAACAATAAGTATAATAACTAGAGCAGAGCTCGTGGCAAAGCCACGAGTAGGTCTTCCGTTGTTGCTGTGAGTTGAAAATTTCCAAATATGATTTGGTGTCAAATGATTATAATGACTAATGACTAAAATTTCACTTCTGCTTTTGTTATAAAAACGTGTTGTGATTGAAAACCTGTATAAAGACAGGAAGAAAATGTTTAACGAAAACTATTTGTCAAACAGTTTGTGTAATTGTTTTGAAAACTCTTTAAGGCCCTGTCACACCAAGTTGCGTTCCCAGGGCGTGTTCACGGCGTTGTAAATTTCATGGAATCGCCGTAGGATCGCAACGAAAATTAAGAAAAAATATACAATCTTATTTAAAAATTTTACAAGTGAAAATGTCACGGCATCCTGACGGCGACTGAGGCGTTCTAACAGAGCTCCCAACTACGTTTCCACAGAGTTCTACTTTGCAATTGACTGCGCTCTCGCTGGGTATCCGCCGAGCGCTCATGACGTGCTAGGAGTTTTTACCCCGCGTCCACGGCGTGCTCTGCGCGCTGACTGCATGCACATGCGCTGTTGAAGACTTTACGGCGCTGTCACGGCGACCTTACTCGACTTCTACGGCGTGTTTATCAGAACGCAGAGCCTCGTTTCGTTGTTACGGCGCTGTAGCAGACTCTAGTTCGTTTACCATGGCGTTTTACATTATTCAATGACACAGCTGGATCGCCGTACGCGTGAGGACGCAGCTCCAGTGTGACAGGGGTTTAAACAATGAGAAGTTTAATGGCGAGTTAAATTGTTAAGGATAGCAAGGATTGTTATATACATGTACTCATGATTCATGAAAGGAAATGTATTTTTTCTAAAAACGAACCCGCCTTAAAAACATGTAACTTCTGTAATTAAATCTTTCTAATTTTTTGAAGACTATGTGCAAGTTTGAAATTGTTGCGTGCTGTCAAAATTTGGTAAATAGTCAAAATTGATGGCATCTCTGAAAATTTCTTCAGGGCTGATATTATTTAATAATACGAGTAGACTTGAACATTCAAAATAATAATCAACTATCAAAGATCATCAGGAGAATTTATGCATAAGTGAGCGTCTAAATTTTACACCTGATATACAGACACCGCTATGTAACGTAAAATTAAATAACATAATTTACAGAAATGAATATTACTTCTCTCGACGATGCAATAATATGCAAAATCCCTATTTTTATGTCAGTTTTTTTTCTCCTTTATCGGATAAAAAGTAATTCTCTCGGAGAAAGTTCACGTATGTATTTTGAAAAAAAAAAAAAAAAGGGAGAAACTTCAATAAAAATAAGCGAAAAATTATGGTGTTACGGTTTTTATTTTCAGTTAATTTAATTAAATGTGACAAAGGGGCATATTCGGTCGGATTTTTGGGGTAACATGTACATGAAGTAAATTTGATGCAAGTTCCATGTTTGTTTT
>WFKH01011581.1:63867591-63884754 GCA_016163765.1 Magallana hongkongensis | reverse complement strand
GTACTTCTTTGAAGTTTATCTAGAGTAAGACCTGTCATTTAATAAATCGTTTAGGATTGCAATGATGTGCCAAATTCTCTATCTAGTTCTTTGAAATATCAATGTCAATGATGTCAGTGTTACCAATGATAAAGGTGCAGGATTTATACATCAACTGCATTACAAAAGTAACATTATTCAACTGTAGTTTCATTATCATTAAAAATGAAATAGAACTCTGGACAGACTGACCAATGATACCCAATTTTAACAGTAGTTCAATAATGTACTACTTTCACAAAATCTCAGTCCCAGTGCCTTTCATTGGCCCTAACATTGAACAGTCTCCAATCAGACTTCACATAAGATAGCAATTTGTAAAGAATTCAAAATTAGGTATTAAACCTAATCTGAAATAGAATTTTTATTTATACATGTATATTACTCTGTTTTGGGGTTTGTTTTTTGTTTTGTTTTTGTTTTTTACAACTAACCAGTCATTGGTTTTGCAACAACATGTGACATTGCTCCGAGACTGACCAAGTAAGTGTTCAACAATTGTCATCCCTACATTGAAATTGTAACAATACTATAACAAGGCATAATATTTATTTGTTGAAGAAACTTATTTATCAAAAATTAAAAATTTACAAAGAAGTTTGATGGAGAAAATTTCCTGTTTTACCCTCAGTTAAATAGAAAGTTTGCTCACTGATACACACCTCTCTAGCTGCTAAAACAATAGTTGTGATTTGAGATCTATCACCCCACTCTGCTAAAAATGTGAGGGTGAAGGCTTGTAGAAATATTGTCCCTAGGATTCCGTGGAACCAGCGGCGCCCGGGGGAGCGGATAATGCCTGTCTCTATGTCCTCTACAGGCCTATTCTCCTTCTCTAACTGGAAACAGACAAAATAGGAAATATAAGAAACATTCAATGCTAGAAACTTGTCTTTAAGTGAGTTTTCTATATCAATTTAAACTTTATCTTTCTTGTTTGGCCTCTATTTCCTTACTTAACTTATTAGGCACTACCTGGTACTTATAAGCAATAAAATCATGTTCCATCAAGGACTGGCTTTACTTTTATTACTTTTCAGGAGAAAAAATATTTATGAAAGAGCAACAACAAAGAAGTCATGGAATCCAGGAAACTTCTAACTGGTTCAATTGATTCCTCTGGAAACATATGCTTACTTCTTCCTCTCTTTTTTTCAAGTCAGCCTGTACTTCCTCATATTCCTCTTGTCCTTCATCGGGGGACATCTCATAACCTGAAGTAAATAAGCATGATTGTAAACAAGTAACTTCAACAACGCATCAATTCACTTTTGTGATATATAGAATGATTTGCAGATAATCCATGTAACAAAAGCTGATTTTTACTCCAGCCTTGGTCTTGGATTGCTGAGTACCAGGTATTTTGTGTACCTGGTATTTCACTCACCTTCTTTCAACATCTTTAATCCGAACACAGCAAACAAGATGGATGAAACATAGTACGTTACTTTCTTTGGTATAATTGTTGTTGCATATCCCAACAAAGCTGTAAAAGAAGAAAGAGTCAAAGTTAAAAATCAGTTTGCAACAAAATTGTTTTTCAGCATTAGCTCACTTGGGCTAATGTCTTCAAAACTTTATTAGCTGGCATGACTTTTAACTACCTGTTGACCTAATACTATAGGTTTTATCATTTAACAGTTAAACTGTTTAAGAGGACTGGATGGTCCTGGCTTTTTTTAGACGATATTATATATCTTAAATTGAAGAGCTCTGTATAAAGATATTGCAAAATATTCCAGATTTTAATCTGAAATATTTGGATTTTTTCTTTACTAAATGATAGTTTAAAACTAAACAAATCATATCTGAAAGTTTAGGGAGGAACCAATGGCTAATTTTTTGACCACCCAGCCTCCTGAACATGGCATGCTATCTCATGTTCTGTTGTCTAGAAATGATGATTACCAATAAATAACAGAACCATATTGACTTGTTTTATAATAACTAGTACACACCTGACAACACCGTCATCAGCCCTAAAGCTCCTAGAGCCCCACTGAAAACAGTCAGGCGAGAGTGTCTCATTGCCATAATGGCTGCTATAAAGAATGTCTTGTCTCCAAGTTCGGACACAATGATTACTGAGAGAGATGCTATGAAAGCATGAAGAAATCCCACATTCCCTTTCCTCTTTCTCAGACTGCGGAGGATCATGATCGAGTCGTCATCTGAGCTCTCCTTGTTCTTCTGTTAAAGAGAAAATAACTTAATTCCGAGCGCAGTGAGAGGCGGGCAAAGCCCGCCTCGCTAAGTGAGGCTTAATGGTAAAACGTATATATAAGAAAATCAGTGAAAAATAGAAGTTGAATCAGGGGTACTAAGGCCTAAAAAAAATTTCTTCCAGCCCATGGGCGCCGCCATATTGGCCGCCATTTTGTTCGACAAAGTCAACTCATTCATTATTTCAGTGGTGCTTTTCTGTGTTTATTCAATATTGTCCATTAACTCTATTAAAAACTTTCCAAGTTTTCAATGGAAAGTAATTTAAATAAAAATAATTGACTATGCAAACCAGATAAGTTTCAACAGTGCTTTAATCAGGAGATAAGACTAGTTTCACGTATGTCTTATCAAATTATTAGATGGAAAATAAAAAAAACATTAACATCAAGGAACTGATCTTTTAGATACTGAATAAAGTATATATAGAAAATTTATCAATTTATGAAATGGATAAGCATTGAAAGAAGAAATAAAATATTCTCGGAATCACGTACTTTTCTTCGGCTATTTCCGAAGACACAACTTTTACGTTTTACGTATGAAACATAACGTCATAATTGAGACTGAGCACGCTACGTTTAGTTTAACTTAAATGACTTATAATTTGAGAAGGCAGGCGGATCCTACTATCTGCGTTTCAAACCAAAAAATTCTGCGCTCGGCCCAACGGTCACACCGTTTACATATTAATCATGGTTATAAATTCAAGTAAATAAACTGATTGAATGATACTGTTAAATATTTCAGAGAAAACATGACTGCATTAGGTACAAATAAATATCTATTATTAAACTAAAATTCTTTTTAAAAGTTTTACTTGCAGTTAACTGATAAATATTTATAATCCTTCTACCTGTGCATATTTAGCAAAAAACAATATGTAACACCGAGGTGACTGTCCTTGACATAACAATTAACAAAGCTACTGTCATAAAAGGCATTCATTCTCAAAGTGACAGGTAATTTACATTCACACATAATGGTCGATTATAAAAAATGTGCAGGTTAAAGTTCAATTGTGTTTAGAAGAAATAAAAAAGAAAAATGAATTTATTCATATCAAAATATCATACCTTTGTATCGTGTTCTTTTGAACTTTCTGAAACATCCCCGGCCGTATCTGAAAGACATTCTAGCACCAAACAGCTTGACACGATGAAAACTATGGTCACTAAAATTGTGCCTTTTCCGTTCATCTTAGAGAAACAGGAAGCTTATAAACCCGTACCGATGAGTATTTACTTTAAATACGCCAAGGAACTATCGAAAAAAAATCGATAATTCAACGAATTGCACAGACCAATACTATTCATTCATAGAAATTACATTTGACACTGGTCTATACGTGAAGCCTTGACGTCACAACCCGACAACTGTGCACTTCCGGGTCGTTTTTTTTAAAACTTTGATCCCGATCACATTGACGACGTTGGAGAGGCGGAGGGACTTCACTTATTTACTTTACCGGTTCCTTAAATACCAAAAAAGCTCACCATTTGCGTTTATTGGTAGATCGAGACGAGTGTTTTGAAAGCTTCTGATATCTTGTCTTTGGCAGTATCGAATTCCACAAGAAAGACAACTCTATTTTAAAATATGTCGACAACGGAATGGCCTGAGGTTGTGGGGCTAGTAAGTGTAACGTTTGTTCATTAAATTTTTGTAGTTGGGAAAAAATAAGCAAACCGTAGACTCTTTCTGTATGTATTTTATATCATTAGAATTTTCCAAGCGTATGGTTTCATGTTCAGGTTAACCAATGTTGTGCAAACATTGTCGATCAACAAGGGACACCGTGAAATCGATTTCCATTTTTACGTTTTAAAAATACCTTTTAAAAATACCTTACTATGTATATCAAAAGTAGGAAAGCTTGTTACGACCAGTACTGTCGTTAGGTAAACATGGTGTATAGGGATAAGCTTACCCTTGAAAAAAATTCTCTATTGGGGAGCGCTTATGCCATAGTTTGAACATATTAAAAGGGTTATTAATTAACTAAATATAAAATGTCTTGACATATTTCATTGCTGTTTAACAGTTCTAAAACATGACTTTGTGCTTGCATGGAGACCCTAGATCTACCGACATTCCCCAACCCCACCCACCACTCTCTCGAGATTTTACCTCTACTTTGAGGACATTTTCTCCCTCTCTCCTATAAAAAAAACAAAACATTAAATTAAACATTACATGGTTATTTTTCGAGGCTAGCCAATATAAGAAACACGTCTAAGAGGCTGATGTATAAAAAAATGTTGAGGAAGTCCCTATGGTGAATATTGCTTGGGTTGAATGAGTACAATCCTAATACAACTGATTTCAAAAATTCTGAATTCAAAATTATGATTGAAATTTCTTTGCAAGACTGCTTCAACATAGAGAAATTGTCTGTACTGTTTTTTGTTTTTTTTTTTAGAATAGTTTGGTTTCTATCTCCCGCTTCAGTCGATCATAAACATTTTGATCAGTTGGTAAGGAAATGATATTTTTCGATGTTGCGCGAAAATTTAACAGAAAATAGATCTGCAATTAAATGTATTTAAAAATAATGCTCAGGTTGTTTATTCGAATATATCGAGTCGGGTGCGTTTTCTTCCGTCGGTCAGGAGAACCATGAGGGCAAATATTTTATAAGTGTACAAAATATCAGTGGCCAGTGACTTTTAATAAATCAAATAAACAATTTACGAATAAATGCTAGTAGAAATGATTATCTTTTTTTTTTTTAAATTTTTTTTCTTTTATAGCCATGGAAAGAAGCTGAGAAAAAAATCAGATCCGAATATCCAAAAATTGCTGTAAGTTGTTTAAATTGAATTGTGTTTTATTAATAAAAAGAATATAATTTCTGCTTGGCTGATGAAAACTATCACATCTTCTATGTATTGAACATATTTTTTTGTATAAAACATACGAAAGGATAAGAAACAAGTTCGAACAATTTACGAGTTCTCCTTAAAATGTAAATAAAGGTAATTTTACCCAGCTGTCATTGAAAACTACACAAAAATATATACAGAGAACATGCACAATCATAAGTATTCTATAGTTAGATAATAAAGTTTAATATCAACAACTAAATCTTCTAGTTTCTTGAATATACGTCTGAACATAAGAAAAAATACAGTTATTTTATTCGGTAGGTAAAGCAGTATCACCACAAAGTAGAAAGTGTGTATCAATAATAATCAACTCGAATCTATACATAAATTTATATCTAGCATTTGAATATAACTTACAAATGAAGAAAAAGTGATGTGTGCGTCCTCACGCGTGCCAAAAGAACACAATTAAGCATTGAATGCTTATTTTTGGGTGTGTTATAGGACCGACGACATCCAAAAATAAGCATTCAATGCTTATATTTATATTCATATTGATGTTAATTTGTATGAAGTATTTGTGTATCGTCGCTTTAAAGCCATTATACGCGCTCTTAGTCAGGGATATGAAACATACGTGGAACAGCCATATTAACATGTTATTTAGTTCGCTTCCGCGACTAAAAATATAGTGCTAGAAACTTTGTAGAGAAAAACAATTTTTATTGTAGATATTTTTCATAAGTACATATTAAATAAGTTATGTAGGTTTGAACGTTCCATTTAATCTTTCAATAACAAATACACTCAAAACGCGTGATGACTTCTATATTTGTGCTCATGACGCATGAATAGGCTAAGTGTATTCACAGGAAATTTCCAATGCAAACATCAGGGGAAATATACACTGAATGTAATTGAACGTCGCATATTTCCAATGCTAACATAAGGGGAAATATACACTGAATGTAAATATTGGCGAATTAACAATATTGCGTCTATAAAGATCGTAATTTAAAACACATGTTCCTCTAAGTTTTGTACGAATTATATTAAGCAAACGATTTTCTATATGAAAGCAGAGACATTCTTAGTCCGGCGAAATTCGCAAAAGATTAATGATAAATTATTCCTGAATTGTCCAATGTGCGTGTAGAAAAAAAAAAAGAAATTACCAGATCAATGCAAATTAAGTATATTAACATTTACATAAACCGAGTAAATTTAGAAAGTGCACTAAGTTATTATAGAAGTACTCTTATATCTTCCCAAACCAAGGGTTTCTGAATCATGAAACTAGAAGATTTTGCTGTTGATATTATACTGTATTAAACATCTAACTAAATAATACATATGATTGTGCATTGTTACAACGCACTTTGAAAAATTCCGCTCTTTGAAAAAATGTGTTTCAAAGTGCGTTAATTTTGGGACCAAGTTAACGCACTTTGAAAAGAAAAAAATATTTCAAAGTGCGTTGATATCGTCAATATTAACGCACTTTGAAAAAAAAATGTTCAGGGTTTTGTCTAAATACTTCATGCTTTTATATACAATAAGTGATTATATTAACCTTGTTCAGCTCAATAGAATACATTAAAAAGAGAATCCTGGGGATTTTAAGCTACCTTGTACAGTTTCGATTAAAGAGTCTTTTCAAAAGCTCACGTAGTTCAACAACACTCGGGAGATTGTATTATCCAAATATTGGACATAAACTACATCGCTTAGCCGAAACTGTCCGTCCTTTCTTTCATCTATTTACCTTGTCAATATGTATGCAGCAAATTATTTAATCCAAATAACCGAAAATGATCAATGTATAGCAGATTTCAAATAGCTTAAATTCCATGTGCTTATGAACAAACGTGATGAGGAGAAAAAAAATTATACGTTAGTTATGTATATCAAACAAGATGATTTTTTAGAATATCAGAGCAAAAAAAACTAACGCTAATTTTTAGTTGATAATAATTAAATGTTTGTACAATGTAACTTTCTCGGACCAAAATCAACGCACTTAAAAAAAAAATATTTCAAAGTGCGTTGATACCGTCGATATTAACGACATTTGAAAAAAAAGAAACAGAGTTTTGTCACAATGCATACTCGTATATCTCTGAAATATGTTTGAAGATGAAAATGAATGCGCTTACGGTTTACTAGTGTTGTCTTTTTTATTTATTTTCATATTTGTTACCGGGCACTGTAAAGATAGTTTTGTATTTTGGATATTTCTGTACAGCCATCTATATTTTTTTTCCACATGACGGTACGAATTTTCTTCTGATCCTTTTGTATATGATTTATATACATGTATAATAAAAGCTCTATAAATATAGAGTGTCCACAGCGGATCAGCAGTTTTGTAGTTCAGTAGTTCACTTAATAGTCGAATCAAAGAATACTTTTCACGGAAACTTCCATAACGTACATGTATTTGCCAAGTAATGTAAAGTAAATAAATATTCTTACAGATATAGTTTACTAGTATTTACTTAATGACGTTATTTTACAGATCCAGGTACTTCCGGAAGGAAGCTTCTTGACGATGGACTATCGCACGGACCGGGTCAGGCTATTTACCGACGGGGACGGGAAAGTAGTGCAGGTTCCATCAATTGGATAGCTGTTACTGTCTTTTCGAGTTTAGACGACTCCACAGCGGGTCCAACAGCCCCGGTATGAACCGCTGGATCCACACGGACCGACATCCCAGCCTGGCCATATGTCTGGAAAATGCTATGATACAGCAAAGTGTGTATCATAAATGACCGTTATATGTTTTTAGTAGGTTGTAACAATTTTTCGTTTAACCATTTCATGTTCGTACTGTCCTCCTGATATAATTCATTTTAACAAATAAAATATACAACATGACTATTTTCGGTAAGTCATTTTTCACTTTATTATAGCATACTTTATAGTTGACAGATTTTAATGCTATGAGAAAAAAATCTAAATATATATGATGCACAGAAACTTTGCAACTTACAAATCTATTCATATTATGTACCGGCGTATATAAGTTTCCATATTGGTATTTTAGATTCTATTCCAAAAAAACTGAAATATATTGTTGTATACTTGTAGCATTATTATGTGCATGCACTAAGTACTTTCGTCTTTATATTTAGAGAAAACAAATAAGCAGTTACATGCACTTGTCTAGAAACCAAATAAGTCTCATCAATGACAAAATTAATTTGAATCACACAATTTGCCTGTTTGCATATATAAACGGCAAGGTTTCAAAGTATATGCGTTTCCGACAATGCTTATTTTTGTAAAATGAAAACTATTTAAATAAATTAAAACTACGTCGAATCAAAAGTATATGCTACTGGGAAATTCTGGAAAAAGTCAACATTGACAAGGATATTTTTTTTTTACATTTATTTGAGCTGAAACATTATAAAAATTGGAAATTTTCAACTGCATGCTTTATAATAGATTGTCAAAAAACAACAAACAAAGATTACTAGTAAAATGAAGCCATATGATCCAACAATTTGATATACAGCGAATCTGTACACAGTTCTATCGCACCAATTACTTGGCTCATGGAGAGGTTGAGAATATGGCGGCTCCCATACACCGAACACCCAGTGACTTCCGGCTACTAGCCAACCAATCAGAAACAGGGTAAGAGTGACGTCCATTAATCTGTAAGTTTGTGAGACGTAAAGACCTTCGTGGACGTAAGAATCGTTGTAGGAATCGAGCTGTCGTCTATACTGAAAGTTCCGCCACATTGTAGCGAGTATCCTCAGAACCCCACAGCATCCGCCCACCAGAAGATATACAGGGACACTGCTCTGAATTGGACAGTCATTTATATATTTGACGCCTGAAAGAGATGTCTGCAATTTTATTATACGGTAATAACAAGATCTTAGAAAAATAAACAGAGGCATACCTCTGATATATCGTTTGAATTTACTTAAAATTGTGATATTATATTTATAAAATGGATAGTTTTATAATATTGAAGTCTACTGTGTATGCACCATTTCGTCATAGACCTAAAACACGGAATGCACGGACTAACGTCAGACTTCTATAAACCATGTGTTGAAGAATTGGTTCTTTGTTTTATGTTACGTTTGAATTGACAATATCAATAATTTAAGTCCTTTTACTCACATTGTATGCATAATTTGAAAGAGGTTAACAAAATATATGAATTAAATACTAATGTATAATAAAATTTATTATAGGAAAAATAACAAAAATACCATTATAACAGAAGATTGGAGGTTTTTAAAAAATATATCATTGGGGTAATTCTACCGCCCCCACCCTTTTCAAAAACGATGCGTGTGCCTGTTTCATGTTTAGATTATAATTCAGTATATATGATTGATTTGATAGAAACCATTAACTATAGAAGATAAAAGACCAATAAATTCAGTAACAATGGCATGTACAAGATTGTAAAAATATTTGAGGTAAAATACTCAACTAGCATTACAATTGATTCTGCTTATTTAAAAAGAACAATTGTATGGTCATGTCACATATTTACGTGAAGAAAATGATAGTCACAACATTAATGATAATGATGTAGTTTTTCTTATAATTATTAATTGAGGATGTCATAAAACAGAAATATGAATTAATTTATGATTTCAGTCTTGGAATGTGTAAGACAACAACTTGGTGTCCTTTAATTCCAAGTGCTGAACAAATACAAGAAGTATGTAGAACAAAATAAAGCAACCCTTCCTAGCACAAATCGACATGGAAAGTGGGTGCATATAGGAAGAAATCGTTTGGACCACTCTCGGCCATTTTCATAAAATGACCTTTCCTAGTTAGCGACGGAAAGGGCGAGGTGATTTAAATGAGGTATTAGTATAAGGTTTGTCGCCATAATTAAACGCAGGCCCGAAAGATGGGAACCGGAAGTAGGGAGGATAGATCTGCAAACATCTCAATCTCCAGGATGTAGAGAGAAAGAAGAGGATGAGGGTCAAAAGTTTACGCAAATCATTTGTACAGATGAACAAATCTTAACATTGCCGGTTTGAGGAAGCCCTTTAGGCAAGCGCTTTGGTGTCTGGCTGGGAGCGATCGTTACAGAGATCTCGAGAGGTTTAGCCCTGTGTTTGTAGCGGTAATGATGTTCTTTGGATAACAAAGACAACTTCAGAAAGTCATCAATGACTTCTCGCAGTCAATAAGATGCGTGAGGGCAGCCTTATTGTCAGTCTAATTCTCATTACAAAACTCAGCCGCGATGCTGCAATAAGTAGACACGTTTTTAATTATTAATATCAAGTTTTCGTCGTTCATAAAAAGAGTGATATCAAAACAGTATCATGTTTGAAATTTACATGGCTAAAATAATATTTAAAAAAGACTGCACGAAAACCAGAATTAGCGGTGTCACCGGCAGTGGTCTGGTCGATACATGTAACGGACCCTATGCCGACTCTATTTGAGAACTATACAAATCTTATTGAAGTCGAAGTCTTCAAAAGCATTGGTTTTTATCGTCAATTTTTTAAATTAATTCTTCATTTTAATATAGCAAGTTGGGAAATGGTTAGTATTTGGCTTTACACTGTAAATCAAGAGATACAGATTTCGGATACACTCGCGCTTTACTAAACCAAATGAAGAAAAATGATAATGCAACAAAATAAATGATCTTTTTCTTGAAAAAACCCCCCTACAACAACATTGGAATTAGACAAAATGAAGTCTGAAAAGTACATGTACACCTATGTACACCCAAATTCTGAAATACATGTATATGCACGGGTATACATGTACGACTCCGGAATAAGTCAAAAGGAATTCTGAAATACATGTACGACACAGGAGTTAGACAAGAGGAAGTATGAAATACATGTACACGTACATGAACGTACATTTTGGAAACTATAACTTTACATTGATCATCTCTGCCTTACTTCCCTTTCATCGCAATCTGACATATAGAAATGTAACTTACCAATAAATATCATGGCGATTGGAAGAGTCATAGACACGCCCACCAGTACTGTCACAAACACTACAATGAGAACAGCAGGAAACATGGAACCATGGGAATTAAATGGATCGCTTTTAATGGTTATTTGTCTCCTGTAGGCGAGGGATGTCTTTTTTAATCGAATTTTTGTTTGTCATTATTCCTGCATTTCTACGAAATCAGTTTGATTTAAGAAATAAGGAATTATTCTTTGAGTATTATGAGGTGATAATTTCGGTCGGGGCGTGGTCAAATCCAATAAAGCCCGAAGGGCTTTATGATAGATTTGACCACGCTCCGACCGAAATTATCACTTCATAATATTCAAAGAATGATTCCTTATTACTTATATTTATATTATTTCCAATTTGTACACTTTAAAACAACACTATTTTAAAATCCCTTTTTTTCATGTAGCACATGCTATGTATTACTGTGCAGCGCAGCCAATCCCGTTTTTCGGTTATGCTATAAGACACGCCCATGTTGTGTCACTCATGTTTTATGAAGTTATTGGGTTTTAGGGTTCAAAATTGATTCGTAATGTTATCACAGACAAAGACAGTTGAAAATATAAATATAACAAATTATAATACATAACCTTGAATGCATTGATATATAAAATGCATTATTTAGGTGTATGACTGGAAAATAGAACCTTTGGTTTGCTTGAACACTATAGGATATACTTTTGAAATACTAGTAACTTCACCCATTAAGTAAATGTGAAGGGATAATATTAGTCTGATCAATAAATCTTGTGAAAAATTATAATCAAACACAGTTGTTTTCTATCAATACTTGCATAGTTTTTGGAAAATGACAAATACATGTAATATCAATTCATATAATTTGCAATGACCATGAAATATTTTTAGCTTCCATGGTGTCGAGATCTTGTTAGTTTTTCTCTTCTACACTTAAAAAAAAATGAAGCGATGGCACTCGTCACATGGCACCGATATGATATTGTCGACTGTTAAAGAAATTACATTTTTCTAAAGAGAGCTTGATGGTCGTTGCCATTTTTAGACTATATATATAGGAGAGCTCTTTCTAAAGACACAGGAAAACATTCAAGTTTAAAAGTTAAAATATATAGAATCTTTTTTTAACAAATAATATTTTATAGCTACACAAATCATAATAAAAAATTTCAGGTAGATCTGAGGCTAATTTGTTGGCCTCCTTAAGGGGGATGTACGGTCATCTTGTACACATGTAGACCAGAATGTGAAAATTTCTTAAACTGACTTGTTTATGCCAAAACTGACCGAAACTGCTGTCAAAAGATACAAAAGCAATAAATAGGAAGTTTTACGTGTTGTTTTGTACGCAAATTGCTTACACAAATACAGAACAATGCCTTTGTTAATCACTTACATTGTAGAACTGGGCAGCTGCAGACTTAAAAATCTGAAAAAATCTGAAAGGTGGTCATTGTTGTCCACTCTACAACCATTTTTTGAGAAAAAGGTCGAATCTTGCACATTTATGTTGTAACATTGTTTCAAAATAGGATAATCTATTCTTATCAGTCGGCATGGCATCTATTTTTAGAAAAAGAAAAAATCTAGTCTATACTTAGAACTCCTGAGTCTATGGAGGCACATTGACGTTTTATTTTCATAAAACAAAAATATATGTCAATTCAAAACAATATGAGTGGAATGTGACAGACATCTCTATACCACCCCCAAGTTTGTTTTTCAGTTCTATATGTATAAATTAAAGTGAATTCTTTATAGAAGTGGGGTAGGGGTCCAAAAAATTAATTGCTTTAAATAAAAACTATACATATATTTTTTAGTGAAAATATAACTTCACAGATACAGACAAATATATCTCGTGCCAACTGATAGTTTCTGAGACCCATTTTAAGAATAGGATACCCTACTTTGAGACAAAGCTACAACTTAAATGGGCAAGCTTCAACTCTTTTCTCAACAAATGGTTGAAGAGTGGACACCAATGACCGTCTTTCATATTTTCCAGATTTCATATTTCCCAGATTTTGTCTGCAGATGCGCAGTTCAAAGTGATTACAAAAGCCATTGTTCTGTTTTTGTTGTATGCCTAATTTGCATATAAAACAACATGTAAAACCTCATATTTAGTGCTTTTTATCTTTTGACAACAGTGTTTTGGTCAGTTTTTGGCAGAAACAAGTCAGTTCAATAAATTTTTACGTTTTTGTTCTCAAATGTACAGATGGTCGTACATCCCCCTTAAGTACAGCTGTAAAAAAAAATCACAGTGAAGGAACTCAAGTGAGAGATTTGATGAAGGGGTTTTATTGACACCCCTCGAAAACCATTGTCAACCTCCGCTTCGCGTCGGTTGACAATGGTTTTCTCGGAGTGTCAATTTCAACTGTTACCCTCCCAACCAGGCACTATTTATATAAAATTGATGAATGTGCTATTGATTGTTACCACCTTTATAATTTTTTTTGTATGTTTAATTAATGTGATAATATATTTGTGCATGTAATTTAATTAAGAGTTGGGGAAAATTAATTCATTTTGGTTATCCATACATATAAAATTGATTTATAAATTGACAAATTGTAAGATATATGCATGAATTTGATATTTGAATAAATTCAAATTTTAAAGAGTTAAAATAAATTGACGCGTATAGTGATTTCATCGTGCTTTTTACAATATCAACCTGCATGTTATTCATAATTCAGTTTACGGTACAGAGAACCCCCAAGGGTTTCATTTAGCTACAACAATGTATAAACACGGTACTTAGGTCTCTACCGTATTCAAACAAATCACTTCCTTATATTTCATTCATAAATTAATTGTTCATGCATTGGAATTTAATGGTTGGCGATAATAAACTCTCCCCATGTGATAACATTTAATGACCGCCCTCTACCGGCTCTTAGCAATGATGGTTTTAATGGCGGTAGTAAAGCGAGTAGACTGGAGCTAGTCCGCTAGTATCGTCCTGAATATGTTCGTTATCCTTTACGTCAACGCCAAGTCACTGTTCTATTTTCGAAAAACAACGACATAATACGCTATCAGAAAAAAACCCTCGTAAAATGAATAGACTAAATTTTAAATCTTTACACCGACAATACGAATCGACCCATGGCATAATCTAGGAGAAAACTTACACATGTCTTATCTAACCTTCTGACTACCAACTTCTATTCCGCATCAATCAAGTAATTCCAAGTCTTTTATCGTGTATGAAAAGTTTTCATTTTCAATAGTCATAAGGAATGATATGAGCATGTTTTGTTTTATTGATATTACTATTCGAGTGAAAACAGCACACATGACGCTGAAAAGATAGAGAGCGTTAATCCAGCAGCAGCAACAGAATAACAGATTAGTTCTGAATCGACTTTATCACGAAGAAGAAAGAATACACTTAAGTATCCAAACTAACAAACAAAATATCATAGGCAAACTACTATTGCATTACTGTGAGTTCCATATTCTGTATCAATCGTTGACATATTTCAAATGTGCCAGCAGTGCCAATTGCTGGTCATGCTGCCATAATCATTAGAAAATGTTGTTTCTAAAAATAATTGCAATCTAATTTTTCTTTGTACATTTGATTGGAGTTTTTATGGAATTATGAACGCAACTGGTAATTAATAGAGCGAGGAACAACAAATAGTTTCAATAGATAGTATAAAAAATTTAATTTCAACTATAGTTCTATTAAAAAATTAAAGCACGAATTTCATTCATAGCAATTTTATTATTTTTTCGTTTGCTCTTTTTTTTTAAGATTGGAATTCTACAAAAAAATGTGCAGTCGTACGTTAACTATCAGAAGATTATCTCCCTTGCGCATTTCAACCAATGAAATTAATGTAATTTTCACATCATGTATTTTCTACCAATCGCAAAGAAGAGGAATTATACAACCCGGAGATTGTACATCATTTCAACTCTGTGTATCCTCTTCCAAGGAAACCGGTTACAAGAAAGACGGTATTAAAATTTCCTTGATGAAAAAACATCGACAAGATATTAGGAAATGTTATCATGTCTCTCTGTCCACTGAATTTTTTATAAACACATTATTAATTTGTCCATCAAATACTTGTCAACGTTCGGGGACATTTGTGTTAAACGACGACACAAATTCTTCTCGAAAACTAACTTTTTGCCAAATTTTCAATCTATTGTTTCCAAAATGATAACGTTAAAGGGTTCTTATCACTCAAAATCTTGTGACGTACGTTTAAATTGATAAATGTAAATTTTTTTTATCAGCTATAACAGGCGATTCAACTAAGAATCAGTGAATTGTGCTGATAGATGTTGAAATTATACAAAGTAAACGGTTTGTGGAAGAAGAATCTCTCCGTGAGACTGAAAACATTGAAGACCTAGACAAACGTTCCGTTGTATAACGTAGTCATGGGTTACAACTTGCGACAAAGTCGTTTACTGAGCATCTTCTCAGCCTTCAGGAATGATCCTCGTCGCGTAAAATCGAAAACTAAACCAGCTTTTATTTTAAAACATTCCAATAATAATTATGGTTTATTGGTATTATGTTAACGCATCTGGTAGCTTATAACTAATGAGCAAATTGTTTAATGTTGTAAGTTGTTGTAAAAACACAGCCTTAGTTATAAACATGAGATTATCATTTTTTAAAGAAAAGCACACTTTTCTACTTATATGAATGCTTGCTTTTTGGGGGTGGTTGTGGTTTTTGGACTTATTAGTATTAAATTGTCAATGGAAAATTTCCAGATTGAAGCTCTAGAAAGTAATCTTCAATAAATTTATGAACCTGATTGTAAAGCTTCGCATATAATTGTTCAATATTTCAGCAATCTCAGTTTCAGACCCATTAATAACGCGTCTCCTATTCAGAATAAAACCTTACTAAAGCCGACATCTTCGAGGAAGCCGAGGCGAGTTCCTTGCCATATAAGAGCAGCATTAGGAATCACAGCCGTTCGTGCTTTGTAATCTAGAACGTGTTCCTTGAAGGCAAAACAATGCTCATTTAGGAAACTACATTCAAGTAATACCACAAAAATATAGAGGGATTTCATTAAGCCTCGGAGAAAAAACCCCTGTAATCTAGCATTACCACTTCAAATTGATAACAAACTGAATTCTCCTCAATGGAAGCTGACGATAGATATCCGACCCTCATTGCTGGATATTGACTAACCAACGTTATTTGACACTTTTATAAATTTTGGAGCTTTTGAAGTATTTTCTTCGGCATGCAATTGAAATGTTTGTCTTTTAAATTAGAATTGAGAAAGGAAGAGAGAGAGATACAGACAGACAGACAGACACAGAGAGAGAGAGAGACAGACAGACAGACAGACAGACAGACAGAGACAGAGAGAGTTTTAATAAGGCTTTTAGTATGCTTATTTAACGAACGCATTATCTGTTTAATATGATAATGACTATTATTTAAAAACATTTCACATTGTTTGAAAGAATACAAGTGGGTAGATTCTTTCACACCTGTAGGTTGATGTCTTATATCTAATGAGTTACCTTTTAAAGTGCATACGGGACAGAAGTGATAATACATCACTTGCGTTACATTTTTGTCACAAGAGTTCAACAGACGTATTGTAATTATGTCTGAGGGGTATGTTTGTTCGTCAATAATAAGGTTCTGACTATCTGACAAATCTGTAATAATCTGACAAGTGGGTGGATAAAAACAGCTATATGTACAATCATAAAGAAGAAGGGGATTGTTCATGTAAACTCATTAACTAATCAGTTGTAAGTGCACACAGTTTAGGGGTGCCTATTTTGCAGATTGAAAATTAGACATACAACTTTTCACATTTCAGTTCGAAATAAAGTTTTAAAATTGATAAATGAGCGAACTTTGAACAAATGTGTAAAGCAACCATAAATTAATTTATAATTAATTTATAAACACCTCTCCTTCTCTCTCTCCATCCATACATCTATCTATCTATCTATCTATCTATCTATCTATCTATCTATCTATCTATCTATCTATCTATCTATCTATCTAAATAATCATCATCTTCATTTAGAGACAATATTTATACATTGATAAACTTTTTAATACGCAATTTCCTGAATGTTCTCCCGG
>WFKH01011581.1:63818131-63836541 GCA_016163765.1 Magallana hongkongensis | reverse complement strand
TATATATATATATATATATATATATATATATATATATATATATATATGCACTTTAAACACGATTTGATTTCACACCTAAAACCCCAAAAAATTGTTTTTAAAAAAATGATATTGACAAGAGATTTTGTTATAAATATTTTGACTGTTTTATGTTGAACATGCATACAAGTTTAAGAAATATAGAGCGACACAAGAAAGAAACAAATCATGTATTTAATGAAAAACAATCCAATTAGAATAAATGAAGTTTTATCAAGTGAACTAAGCAGTTCGGCTGTAAATGCATGGTATCATTTAAAAGGAATACTTTAAAAAAATTACCATTGCATCTTGGTCCAAAGTAACCCTCATCACAATTACAATAGGTTAAAAGAAAGTATCCCTTTTCGTAATTACAAACTCCATTTGGTGAGCATTGGTCTTCAAGAAGGTTGGGGTCACAGGCGTCAACTTCATTGATACAAAATACAGCAATGTAAATGAAATGAAATGAGAGAGAGAGAGAGAGAGAGAGAGAGAGAGAGAGAGAGAGAGAGAGAGAGAGAGAGAGAGATGAAAATGATCCAAGTGTAGTCTGGGGTTGAGCAGTGGTGAGGGTAACATTGATTACGTTACAGTATAGCTACCAAGCGACGAAATATTGCCCAACGCGAAAGTTAACGTGAATTTTAAAGAATTAATGTTAAAGAATTTTGGAAAAAGAAATTTTTAAATCACAACTGCTAAACACAAACGCCTGAAAATCTTGGGTATAAAATGACCATCAGATGTTAAAGTACCTTGGCAAACGGGAGTTGTGAGAAAGAAATCGCCGAAGAATGCCGAATCATCCGGACAATAGCAAGCATTCACCTCAGAATCGCATACCAAGTTCCACTTACACTCCCCATCTGTACATCCGGTAACATATCTCCTGTGTTCAGAAGCAAAAGAGTAGCTCCCATTCAGAACAAGCGTGACACTAAACAGGCAAACAAATGGTATGTTCATGATCTACAGGGAAAGGCCAAACGAAGCAGTTGTCGAACGGGTGTTTTTTATATTTACACATCAGGGCTCCTACCCACAAGTGCGTGATCAGGTTCAACTTGTTTCAATTCGTTAACACTCGATATATCCTCGGGGTAGAGCTAGCATTAATGGAATATGCACAGGCACCTGACGATATATATTTTTCTCATAATAAAAAAATATATACCCTCTACCTATTTTAAGTCAGTAAAACAAAATATCCCAAAGTTTCAAATTTAATTCTATTTATTTCAAAACGTCTGGAGACAGACAATGTTCCTTTTGTGGGACATTGTACGAAAGCTGTGAAAATAATGTACTTATTTATACAAACAATAAAAAACTGTTCATGACAACCAATGTTAAACATAAAGTAATTAAGCTGTGTTTGTTTGTGGCTTTACATAAAAAAAAATCC
The DNA here is from genome assembly GCA_016163765.1 of Magallana hongkongensis. Classification (NCBI taxonomy): domain Eukaryota; kingdom Metazoa; phylum Mollusca; class Bivalvia; order Ostreida; family Ostreidae; genus Magallana; species Magallana hongkongensis. The sequence continues at coordinate 63,835,112 of WFKH01011581.1, read as the reverse complement.
TAGAAAAGCTGTGCTAAAAATAGCACGAAGCACTGATCATGCTGATAGATACTAAAAATAGCGTTATCGATAATTACACAAATAGACCAAAAATTCTTACCAATAACTGACACATTATGAAAATAAACACAAACACTGAATGTAAATATAGTTGTAAACTTACATGGTTGCCTTTGTAATTGCACAAAATGAAACTGATGATGTGTCTAAAACATGTTAAGGTGGAATAACACACATGGAAAAAGTCACTCGAATTCACAGTAAATTATTTGATTATGAAAGATATAAAGATACATAAACTGTATATATATCAAATAAGCGAAAAATTTGCAGTTTGGGGATAAAAAAAGAATATCTAAAAATCAATTCAGTAAGTAACAACAAAAGCCCCTGCGGGATTCGAACTCGGAATGTACGGATCACAAGCCCGACACTTTATCCACTCGGCTATTGAGTAAGCTACATGATGCTGTCGAGAAAATCCTCTTAATAAAACGAAATGTCGTTTCGCTCAGAGGTCAGCCATTTTGTGATAATGTGTTATTCCACCTTAAACTCGTGCCTTTTACAAAGCGGAAGTACAAATTAGTAAACAAAACCAGCATGGTGAGATTAAACAATTCCGGAAAAATATAATGACTCTGATATGATAATATCACCCCTTTTACATTAACACAATCGTACATATTAATTAACAAAAAATTGACAATAAAACGCAAGTTTCACGAAATCAAGTTCTACTGTTCTCTCACTAGGTCGAGTTTTACTCTTTTTTTGGTACAAGTAGCACGACTTCCGTCGCGGGACGTTTATGGGGAAAAGAATATCAATTATTTTCCCATAGAACTCTACACAAACTTTATGCCCTCTCAGTACTTTACTATAATAGGTTCAGTCAAATTTTTGGTATCATTTGAAACGTCATTCCAAGCCTTTTCAGAAAATGACAAAAAAATAAAGGGTCCCGTAACGTTTATAGGTTAAATTTGCAGTTGTTTACAACTTAAAGCCATCGGCAGTAAATGACCCTCTACATAAAAAAAATCAACACCTACAATTTCCGCTTTTTTATATTCTTTAAAATATTCCCCATTCCATCATCTATTTAAAAAACTGATATTTTTACTTTAAAATGAGAATTATTACATTCCTGAATTCAGCCAATCGTGCAACGCCTACCCATTTATTCCTTATTACAATGTTCTATAACTTTTCTCTGATGAAAATATCCGGGGTTTGGTCTCTCATTCCTATACTTAGAATCTTACCTACCTCAGAATTAGTCCATTTGCTATTTTTTAAAAAGACTTTAGACCTACCTGAGTTTTTGTATGAAATTTGAGTACTGGGAGTTCAATGTCATGGATGTTGTCAACAGCTCAACTGATGACATCATGCTGCAGATGATGGCGTTACAGGGAGTGAATAACATTCAGACCTCTGATTATATCTGGATATAACTGGTCCCATGAATCAATAAAATAGTTTGTTAACTACTTGTTTTTTAGTTTTGGTATCATTTAAATGATAATAAGTCAAAATCATATTAATTTCCTTATAAGGGTAGATTCTACACCGGTTTTGAGAAAACCGCATAAAAATGATGAAAACCTAGTGAATTAATCAAAATATACATGCTTAATACTGACATATTCATGAAAAATGTTCATATCATGAACAATTAACCATTATTGACTCTAATAACGGTAAATAAAAAAAATCTGGAGAAAGAGGATAAGGTTCCTGAAGATCGTAGGAGATTCCAGCCAGTGGTCGAGCATTATTGATTGAAGACACATCTGTTATCAGACAGGTCGGGGAAACTATTTTCTGTGACGTCGGAATAAATTTACATACTAAATGACGCACCGACGTAATCGACTAACTGACCAATCAGCTGAATGACATTCCTGGGTTGAAATGCATCATGGGTTACTACAAAAAATACTACGTTTAGAAAATGCTACTTTTTATAATTGCTTTTAGAAAGGCATATTTAATTTTTTCAAGCATTTTGTACACTTAAAACAATATTTACATCATCATCTATTATTTCCATGCTCACATTTACAAACACTCATTTTACAATGGTAAAAATTTGGCTTCATCAACTGCATTGTAAAAGTCCATTTGTTGACAAAAGCGTTACTACCAGCGCCGATTTCTTGGTGAATACAGCTTTTACGTGATTTCATGGTCCTAAGCATTCGACTCGGAGGTGTTCGTACATTGTCAGGCATTCAAAAGACTTCATGTGGCCATTTAGAGACTAAGTGTAAATGGTTACGAGATGCGTGTTTGGTGCGTACCCTTGACATTAATCCATGTATTTTTTTAGTCAGTACTTACAGTTAGTGTATGCATCTACTCGAACTTATAGCATTCCATTACAGCGAGTATGTACAAAGAGGAAACATACTACTTATATATGCATGTACATATGTACAATGATCAATGTACATGCGTATTGATTATTACTATATATGTTATATAAATGTCATACAACAATAAACATGTATCAAAATGAATTCAGTTTTAAATTCTAGTCAACAAATAGCAATACAACAGCGAAAAACACAAAATTTCCGAAAATCAAATACTGGAATATAATGACTTGTGAAGACTTTGTGAGAGGTATTTCAACGTATTATTTAACATGGAAAATCGGCAATGTTTGTTAATGTGAGCATGAAAAATCTTAATTAGTACCTAATCTTTGCATTTTTTTTACAAAAAATTGAAAATTTTTATAAATTGACATTCCCGCAGTCATTTGAAATCAAGTCGTAAATTAGTCTAAACCACGTGTTTATTGTAAAAACGTAAACATGTTGTAAATCACATGTGTTGCTTTTTATTCACTGATTGGACAGTTGTTCGCGGTACGCATCGCTCTGCGCAATGACAACAATATCCATATAAGGTAGTTTCCCCGACCTGTCAGAGTGACCAGTACTTCATGAGTGAGGCGTGTGACTTTGGCATCCAGTAGCAGGATCTTCAGAATCTTCCTCGCAACACCAATCAATCTTTCCCTAGATCCGCCCAAATGAGATTCGTGTGGAGGGTTGAACTTCCACTGAATTCCCTTTTTCTTAATGAAATCAGAGAGAAGGTTGTCATTCACATCGATAACACTAGCATTCAGTTCCTTCACAGCTCCAAAAAAGTTGGTTCCACAGTCCGAGCATATAAACCGAACTTCTCCTCTGAGTGCAGCGAAACGATGTAATGCGTGACCAAAACTGGAAGAGCTCATCTTTTCTAGCACCTCGATATGAACTGCCCGAATGACCGAACAGGTAAATATAACGGCCCATCATTTTGCTTGTACTCTCACACCTCTTGTATTTCTAGTAACTACATCCCAGGGTCCGAAAACATCTACTCAGACAAATGAAAATGGTGGGGCAAGTTGAAGACGAATTTCCGCAATGTCGGCCATCTTAGGTTGCTGCTGATTTCCTCGAAGTTTCTTACAGATCACACACTTTTGTAAGCAAGAGTTTACTTGATTACGACATCCGGTGATCCAATATCCTGCACTACGTATTGCACCCTCTGTGAACAAGCGACCTTGATGCTTAACTTCTTTGTGAAAATGATCTATGAGTAGAGTTGCGATGTGACTCTTCTTGGGAATAATAATTGGATTTTTTTCATGGGAAGTCAGGCCTGAAAGACGAAGTCTTCCTCGCACTCTTAATAATCCAGTGTCATAAAGGTATGGGTCAAGGTCATAAATTGGACTTGTTTTAAGCACAGTCTGTCCAGATTTTATCTGGACAATTATCTCATCCGGAAAGGCCTCATGTTGAACGACGTGAATGCTCAGAAATTCAGCAGTTCTCAAGGTAAGTGGATTTTTGTCCTCTCCATTTTCATGTTTGTTTTGTAAGTTCCACCTAAAAACTTTCCGTATCAGGAAGATTGTTAAAGTGAGTTTACGTAAACTTTCTCAAAATGATGTGATCCTAAGTTGCAACACGATTGCACTTGCAAGATTTGACTTCTGTATCATCATCAAAATCCACTCTACATAGTTCCTGATCATTTTTCTACAATCCATGCGTTACAGGTGGTACATTTAACCATAAACTGTTCTGCAAGTCCTTCACTTGCACTGAGCGAGTGCCTTCTTCAGCTGGATTCAACTTTGTGGAAATGTAGTGCCAGTCTTCAGGTTTACTTAGTCTGCGAATCTTATCCACACGGTTAGCTACATACGTGAAGAACCGTTTTGACTCGTTTTTAATGTAACCTTTGACAACTCTACTGTCAGTAAAGAAGGAATCATTGTCAAAACTAATGTCAATTTCTCTGGTAATAAGATCAAACAGTTCAACAACTAAAACAGCTGCACAGAGTTCCAGCCGTGGTATGGTGTGCACATGCTTTGGGGCTAGCTTGGTTTTTCCCATAATGAATATTAATTTAATCCAAGTCGTTCTGTTCCGTAAACCAGTTTCACATAAGTGACTGCAGCAATAGCCATCCCCGACGCGTCGGACTGACGGAGTAAACTAGAAGTTCTGTAATGTCTGCTTAAGCATTTCAAGGCCTGACAATGATGACCTCCAAGCATTCCATCTTTGGATAAAATCAGGCGGCAATGGCTCATCCCAATCCAAACCAATGATTTTCCTCACTTGTATGTTGAATATTGAGTGGTTCTCCACACACTCTGAAATGTGCATTTTCTGATCACACGGCATCAAAACACCAAAAGGGGTTTCTTCAGTATGAAAACATATCATAGTTTTCATAACATCAATAGATGTTGGTGTATGCATTCCACCTAGGCATGCTTCTCCGATAATTACCCATCCCAATGGTAGTCGTTGAGCATAGGGTTGAGAGGAAGTACCTCTTATCTGGTCGAGAACATGGTGTGCTCTTAAAAGATTCTGCCTATAAGTAGTGACATGTTGCCGAATCATCCATGGGTGGGATCAAGTCCACTATCTTGGAGAGATAGGGGTAATGAATGGCAAGTTGGCGAGTTTGTATCTCATTAGGGATAGCGTCACACTCAATCAACGTAGGTAAGTCAAATGTTGTATGTCCGTCCAATTAGAAAACGACAAATCTCTACATTCAAACTCTGATTCACCACGTAACGATTCGTGTGTGAGGTTGTCCAATCACTGTGTTCACTATCATTGTCCAAACTCTCTTGAAATTCCTCCTCAAGAATTTCCACACTAAGTTCAGCTAATTCTGTGTCCTCTTCTGCCTTTATACGCAATAGCTGGCTTTCTATAGAAGCTTTTTGCACAAGGGGTTCAGCTTCCACCTTTGCTCTTTGACGCATGAGGTCACTTTCTCTCTGTCAACGAACTCCAGTTTCTTTAATTTCGTGCTAATTCAGCCTTTATTTTCCGATGTTCGTACAGGTCGGAGACTGTACTCATTGAGTGAGATTTGGAGGACGTGTGTACTGATTTAATTGACTTTGACTTTTTCGAGGGAGTTTTCTTCGAGTTGGTAATGTTCTCTGACTTTTGAGCTGGAGGTTGTTTTTCTCGCCTAAATAAGGAGCTTCTTTCACTTTGATTTGCACACTTGTGTAAAAAAGCATATGAGATTTTTTTTACTGCCTTCTGTCTTTGTTTTATTCAAGTAATCACAAGTAATCACAAAACACACCATGGATTCTAACATTCTCCAGAAAGTCTCTCTTTATGAGGTCCTGATTTAATTTCAATGTGTCCTGATTTTCTGTCTGATCAATGATGAGGATATTTTCATCTATCTGTGTTTGGTTATGGCTTTACATGAAAAATCCTAGAAAAGTCTGTGCTAAAATTAGCACGAAGCAACTGATCATGCTGATAGATACTAAAAATAGAGTTATCGATAATTACACAAATGGACCATTAATTCTGACCAATACTAGTAACTGACACATTATGGAAATAAACACAAACATTGAAGATTAATATAGTTGTAAACTTACATGGTTGCCTTTGTAATTGCACAAAATAAAATCGATGATGAGACATTGTGTCTTAAATGAAGGAAAATTGATTTTTTAAATTGTGTTTTAAGTTAGTAAATGGAATGTTTTGGCGTTCTATCGTTGAAATTACAAACAATGGGCTTTTCTGGCCGCCACCTCTCTTATTTCGTTGTCAATGGTGCATACAAAATTAGCCCAGATTTCCTCTGAAATTTTGTAGAGCATCAAACAGCGACCCGATGATAGTGTATAGGACCGTCCAAACTGCCCCGAAAAAATACAGAAGCTTATCCAGAAAGTTGGCTCTATCGTGTAAACCAAAAAACCTTCTATGTAATACGATTTTTTTTAATAAAATGAGCCATTTAGACCCCTGTATGGTAGACAGATGTTATAAAATTATTCCTTTTAAAACGGCAATATTAAAGTGAAAAATGAATTTACATCTAGCTATAATGCAGCACCCGCATTAGTTTCATTAGAACCAGAGAATGATAATTTAGATGAAAATGCACACTATTTTTGTTTAAAATTGCACGATATAACGGCAGTTTTTTAATCCCTTCCCCAGGGACAGGGTCACCTAAACTTGTCTATATACTAGTATATATTCTTGGGTCATCATGATATTAACAGGTTTGCATTGTCTTGTGAATAGACATGCATATTTGATCAAATTAAAATTAACTTTTAACATGTTTTCATTTATCAGAGGCCACCGCGAGCACTATGGTTTTAATAATCACTGAATATAACTTTTTAAAATAGCTACAGAATCCTGTAAAACTTTCCATACATATTCCCAAAAAATGTTTTTATGTTTGCAGATTTTACTTGTGCGGATGTAAAATAATTCCCGAATTCACCTTCGTTTCTAGGGTTTTCCGCCTTCGATAGGGGTTTTTTTTTTAATGAGATGAAAAACAACATGTAAAATGCATGATTTTCACACTCTGTATTTTACGAGGTCATTTGAATTTTTGATGCCAGTTGTTTCCACGGGGGGGGGGGGGGGGGGGGGGTTGGAAAAGGTCCGGATTTGATTTTCAAGCACATATGTAACTTTGATGTAAACAAAATCTCGTGCCATTGTGTGGTTTTTAAATACTAAATTGTTTCGAAAGTTTAGTTCTAAAAGTTGTAAAGAGGGATTTCCCCAGAAGCATGTTTTATACTCACTACCCGCATCTAAAATTGCATAATTTTAATAAGAATATATAGTTCTTATATACTATATTATTCTTTATTATTAGTCAGCCCGCGGGCTGAAGCAAAATAATTCCCGAGTTCCCCTTTGAATTTGGGGCATTTCCGCCCGCCGCAGAAGCTGATTTTTTTTTTCATGAGATGGAAAACAATGTGTAAGATGTCTGACTATCCCGGTTTTGTAATAATGCGAGGTCATTTGAATTTTTGATGCGTGTTGTTTCCGGAGGGGAGTGAAAAGGCCCGGGCTTGATTTTCAAGCACATGTGTAACTTCGACGTAAACAAAGTCTCACGCCTTGCTGGATGCACGTGTGATTTTTGCTAGAAAATTGTAAATGAAGTGTTGTCTAAAAAGATGTCAAGAGGATTTTCCCTAGAAGTTCGTTTTGAATTTTTAATCTGTATCTAATGTTGCATAATTTTGGTAAGAATATATAGTAAAATTTAATACTGTAGTGACACCTGCAGTTGGGATGAAACTACAATTGCGCTTGCGTAAATTGGAATTCTGGGAAGGAATTAGACAGTCCGTGTTAGAAAAATTCGAAGAAGTTATGAAACTGGTCAGTTTAAATTCTAGGTCAAACTGCGCATCGATGTATTGGAAGACTGTCAATGGGTATCGTCTGCAGCCACGGTCCGGAGTCCGCATATATATCTCACTTTTTATTTTTCATTTCTAGGGAATTGGGAAAATGTTATCGACAATTTGATGGAATTGGGAATAATTCTTTATGTTAAGAATATATCATGATTTTAGGGTGTAATCCACATAGACTTCTGAATTTGTACAACCAAACAGCTAGACTTTTAAATATGATTCAACTTTATACAGTTATGTACGAGATTCCTATTACTGGTCATTTGTATAAGTCTTTTTCTGAACTAACTCCTTCAAAGAAATATATACACATGCATGCAATTTCACAAAGTCCCCTAGGTCTCTTAAAATGCAAAAATGCATTGAAAATATATATTTTTCTATTTGAAATAACTCCTAATGCCTACCTTTTACTCAAATATTAATCAAGTATATGGAAATTACATGATGCATTTACAGTCTGATACAATATCACGATGTGTAGAAAAACAGAGGAAATTCGGATTAAAAGTTGACGATGTTTCCAGGGTGTTTTAAAGCTTATATCATGACTGCAGCTTTGTTAAATGAGTTAAACAGACAAAAATTAAGGACATTTTGATTATTTTATGAAGTATTTTTCCAACAGAATTCAACATAAAAGCATTGTTCACCATTTGGGGAAAAATACTGCTAAATTGGGAAAAATTGAACCTTTTTTCAATTGGGAAAGGGGCCGAATCTCGGCCCCTGATCATGAGAAGGTAGATAAATCCCTGATTTATCTTGTATTTTAATATATTGTGTATTCAGTTTTGACCAAATTAATATTCCGCTGGCTGACTTTCTTAGCTTTTTAAAAAGCTAACCTTGTATAGTTTAAGTTGGGATGAAACTTCAATTGCGCTTGCGTAATTTAGAGTTCTGGGAAGGAATCAGACAGTCCGTGATAGAGAAAACAGGTCAGTTTCTATATAGGTCAAACTGCGCATCAGACTGTCCTTGGGTATCGTCTGCAGCCACGGTCCCAGAGTTCGCATACATATGTTACCGAATTGGAGAGGATTTATATTGGCAGTGGTTTGTGACGGGACCATGAAATTCAGAGAGCGATATTTGCAAAGTTACAATTCTAATTAATAAGTAGGTGTGCAGTTATACATTGTACCGCTGCACGCCTGTTTCCTATCCTACAGTCATAAAAGTAAATTTAAGTGTGCAAACTAAATGTACACCCGCATATTATTATTGTTCTGGAAACTATATATCTTGGTTTTTTTTTTTAGAGATTGTGTTTTCACTTTTGACCTAAACTTAATACTTCGCTGGCTCTGACTTTACTAGCTTTTCAAAAAACTAACCTTGTAAAAATTAATAGTGGTGTGCAACCTGAAATCGTACCTTTTACAAACCGGAAGTACAGAGTGATAAAAAAAACCCAGCATGGTGAGATTAAACAATTCCGGAAAAATACAGTAACACAACAACGTAATCAGGTCCAGTACAATCACTATAGATTTAGCTACGTAGCTTGAATTACCTACATAGCTTTATTTACCTACCAAAAGTAAGTTTATTTAGCTACCCAATCATACTTTTCTCTTAAGTGGGCATTTGTTTAAAAAGTCGCACTTAGGTGCAGCAGTAATTTTCAACTTTGAACTGATCTGAAAACAATTCATGAAAAAATCACTCTTGGAAATAATGCCCTTTTAGCACTATTGCAGTCAAAGTTCTAAAAGTTTTGAGGCTATGTATAACTATTTTTGTGTTACCAAACAGCTACTTCTTAAATGGAATAACAAAAGAACAGTTCTAGTTAACATGATAATTGATTGGTAATAATTCAGCACAATGTAAAGTAATCACACTTATCCATGCCTCATCTCACACGAGGTGTCATACAGTTACTCAAACAATAGAAATGCATGTTTTGCTTAAAACTGCTTAAAAGCAGCGATGTTTTAACTGTTTTTGCTCTGGGTTGCTTTTTTAAAACTACACAGTACAAAATTAATATAGGTTTACAGTTACTTGCGACTTTTTGTCTGTTTTACATAAAAAGCAAAATTTCATAAAGGTAGCTAAATAAACCTATTTCAGGTAGGTAAATAAAGCTAAGTAGGTAAATTAAGCTACGTAGCTAAATCTAGTGATTGTACTGGACCTGGTAATAATACAAAAGGTACACATCGCAACAATCTTGGATTTATTTAAAACTGACGCATCGGCTGGAATTGCCGCTTAATACTCATCCGTAAAATTATTTTGCGATTCTTTCCGTCTTCCGATCGGTCCTTCAACACCTAAGCTTACAACCGATTCAGCATAAAAAATGCATTTCACCTGTAGTAAATAAAAATCATCCCTCAATCGGAGATGAACCATTATAAATCTCCGCAAGAAATATGATTTCGATCCTGCGAAATTTTCCAATTGAAAAATGAAAATGTGTCTATGAAGACATCTTGGATATTTTCCCTTTCAGCAATTTCAATATTGTATTTCTTCCACATGTTAGTATATTAATTTAAAATCGTCCAAATGTGACAGTACAATAATTTGGGACAGAAATGCCTTTGATTTTGTCATCTTTATATAACAAATATAATTTAAAACTTGACTGTTTTCTTTCCAACATACAAGCTTACAATTATGTTATACTTTCCTGAAATGAATGTAATTAATTTTAATTGTATATTTATGCACTAAAGTGAAAGAAAAAGACTAGACATAACTTCCTGAATATGCGCATTCCGTTTAAAGCGAAAATTAAAATTCATTTATTTTCAAAGTAATTGATACATGCTTCCAATGGAATAATTTTGTTTAGTCGGGCAAGCTTTCGGGAAAGCTATCATAATGCCATTTCTTTGTCCTGTGGAGCTTTATGATATTTAGTTATTTAGATCCTCGAGATCTTATTCCCAACATGCCCACACCTGGCGGGTGCCCTAGCCAAGGTGTTGCTCTGGAATGTCTCCTTCTCAACCTGGGGAGTAGCCTTTGTCCCAGTCTGTATAAAAAGAGGAGGCAGAAAGACAGCTTCCAGATGACTACTCTTTTATTAATATATAACATTTTAATATGACATTCTAACAATAAATATTAATATTAATTACAATGAAATTTATCAACATTAATATTCATTACAAAAATATCTGAAAATAAAATATTAATTGAACCCTCTGAATCTATTAACTTTGCTTTTGAGAATGCGCGCAAGTGTTATAATTCATCTTACCTGTATAAAAAGAGGAGGCAGAAAGACAGCTTCCAGATGACTACTGGAGAGCTGTGTTTCCCGCACCCCCATTTTATACGCACGAACACTGCGCTACAACATTCTCCTCCTTATAAGTAAATGCGATCAAGTGCGTACTAATGATCTGACGCACCGGTGTCAGTGGTAGCATTTTATTTATATTTCTGACCCGGCGTCGACAGGCTCATCACTGGACTTAATTACGCATTTTTCCTTGAACATAAATAAACATACGCTATCTATATAACTTATGTACTTTAACCAATTTCTATAGAATTTCCATTATGATAAATTCCCCCCACTAACAAAAAATCTTGTCCTCAAGATTAAAATCATTTAATATAATTTTGAATTTTATTCGGATCTTCGTTGTGATTCAGGTGGCTCGTACATTAAAATCTTGCAAAACACACAAAAGATAATAATAAAGAATTACAACACACAATAAAATACTTATATCATGGAACACACTATTGTAATATATTAACAACACTTTGGCTTAGGCATTTTATCTGGGTAGAGTCGACAATTTCTGTAGACTAGTGCTTCACAGTAATACATGATAAACTAAGATCGATATTAATTATTTGATCACATATAATGTTCATTAACACTATTGTCCTAACCCAATTATTATTCAAGGTTCACAAAATCAAAGTCCAACGCTTGTAAATCACATCCGTAGAAAAGAGCACATCGTCAAAAATAAATGGTGTTTGTAAAAAATTATAAATTCATTGCCTCACAATATAATTGTTTGTCATTAAGTAACCATATTGGCAAAATACAATCAATATTACCGAAAAATTATACATGAATCTCAGTATGACCGTCAGCAGTAACCATAATACATTTTTTTTATCACAATTGTAAGCTGTGAAGACAAAAGAATAGAGACAAAAATATGCTTTTGATTACAATTTTACAAAGAATTCTGTGTACCAACAGTTCTATCGTTTTTTGTATACATTCATTTTATATTTAACTTTAGCATGTTATTAACCCTTGATTTGTGTGTTACATACATATTGATAACTAATTCAGGATGAGATATCGAAAACCAAAGCACATGTGTGTTGCACCGATTGAAAAAAAATTCAAAACAAAACCTGCTAGAATAATATAAAAAAATCATTGTTAAAAAAAATCAAAATTAATGAAATTTGAAGTATGTTGTTACTTTTTAATTGGATTAATTAGTGACTGTAATAGTTTCCAATAAATGTGACCGAAATATTAAATGGTAAGCCAAATATTATAATATAAATCATTTCAACCAACTCATAAAACACGTTACAATGCATATGTGTTTGAAAAGAGGTGCATGTTGCATAGACGCTTATCTCTTTTGAAACGGTAACCAGGATTGTTAAAGTCAACACAAAGTATAGACAATATGATTTATTTTATTATCTGTTTTAATCTATTATATTTTGTTTAGTTATCAGTGATGCCAATTAACCCATGTATTTGTAAAGACGCTGATGCTTATTGCTCGTAAAAAACAATCTTGCTAATTAACCATTAGTGTCGGACGAACTGAGCCAATTAAGAACTATGATATTATAATTAACAGCCGGTGGTTGCAGGTGCCTATGTGATATACACAGGAGGAAGAATAACAAACAACACACACTTTTCTGTTAGTAATCTCTCCGTTAGTACTAATTGAATTATCAAAACTAGTTTAATGCTCTCATTTCTTTAAAAATTAATGTCATTTTGAAATTATACATGTATATTGTGCCTTATTTCATGCATTAATTGCATTTGTTCACATATTAGTTTTCCTTTATATTTTGTTAATTATTACATACATTTAAAACACTATGTCAATAATTATTTCATGCATCAAACTACGGGATCTATCCTATCCCTAGTTGATGGGAGGTGTGTTCAGAATGGACACGATTACAGTAAAATCTGCCCTGAAACATTACACCATAAATGAGTCGACGCTCATATTGCATTATAAAAGGTATGACTCTCGCAGAAATTAAGGAGACAAAAATTTGAAAAAGTGCCCAGAATACCTATTATGAAGATAAAGATGAATACGATAAGAGATCGGGCCCTGACAGAAGAAAATTGTGAATATGAATATGTAAATGAAAAGTGTAGGAACGATTTGAACACGGGTCTGGATAGAAGAAATAATGGATATGAAAGGTAATAAACGAGCACATATCAAATTAAATCAACCATTACGATATCCCTTTCTTATGCAATTGATCATATTCATTTCTTACGACATTTATTCATATTTGTGTTCGATTTTGCCTTATTGATTTTTGACACATCGTTTCTGTTTTTAATAATCATCTGACAATTTTATTTCATTTTCTTTATTATTTTATTTTGTAATCACCATCCTTATTATCATCATTATCAATTTTATTTCAGTATACACTATTTTTGTTTCTTTCACTGTCGAATTATATAACGTTTATATTATTTATTTTATTTCCCACTCTCATATAACCGTTATACTCTTTTCAATATCGTTTTCTTTTTCTTCGCTTTACTGAGGAATGATATAATTGTTTTAAAAACTGTGATACATTATTTGACGGTTCCCAAGTGGGTTTTGATCCATCCGCCCATTTAACCAAATAATGTCTTTTATTATTCATGTATTTCGATTTCAACAACTTTTCAACTTCATGCCACTGTCCATTTGGCTTTTGATTATCTGTATCTTGATTAGCGCTGTCCTTCGCATTATTTTGACCATTTTGTTTATTTACATCATCTCGATTTACATCATTTTGATTATTGTTCTGTACCTCACCATTGTTATCATTAACAGGTGGTGGTCGGAAATCTCGCGGATCCTTATATAACTTTAAGCGATTCGCATGAACCGACGATTTTAACTCGATGTGATTATCACATCGGCGTAACCTAAAGGAATGATTTGGGTTAACCTTAATTATATAATAAGGACCCTCCCATTTAGGTTGAAGTTTATGTTTTTTTCCTGGGGTACGTTTCATGATTTTCAGTAGCACTTGATCTCTTATCTGAAATTGTGGTTCTTTTGTTTTTTTATCATATCGTTGTTTATTTAGTTTTTGTACATCTTTTACATTTTGTTGTGCGATTTCTTGAATAATCTTTACTTTATGGATCAATTCTTTTACGTATGCATCAGGTGCTTGTTGTGTCGGAGAAAAATATCTAACCCTGTGATTTTGTACCGCTGGCAATTCTTTACAATTTTGTGATGCAAAATATTGAGGGTGATTTTTATTTTGGGCTTCAAAACATTTCATATCATTAATTTTTGATTGTGTCTTAATTTTCTCTTTCAAACTTTGAATTTCTGTTAACAAATATTCATAATTTTCCAACGTTATACTCTGACTTGGTTGAAATTGTTCAGCTAAAATAGCAATTTTCCTCAATTGTTCAATTGATTTAGGATTTTGAGTAACAACATACGTTCTAATATCAGATCTTAAACCATTCATTGCAACCGAAAGTAAAATTTTGTCTGGAATATTTTTAATAGTTCCTTTTTTAATAAGTCTTGTTAAAAAATCATCAACAGGTTCTGTTTCATCTTGTTTCATCTGAAGTACTGACAAATCCAAAAAATTATCTAATTCTTTAAATCTTTCTTGAAACAAGTTTTTAATTGTCTTATGATTTAATTTTTGTTCCGCTGACAAAGAATCATACCAAATTTTGGCATGCCCTTCTAAATAAAATGGAAAAGCATCAATAATTTTTTCATCAGGCAAATCATGAAATTTTGCCCATTGCCCAAAATTTGTAAACCATGTTTTTACGTCCTGGGTGCCATCTCCTTTAAATTTGTCCAAATTAATGATGGAAAACATTTTAAAGGTAGAGAGAAATGAGTTTCTACCTTCTGTTCGTGCGGTATCAGCTGTACATCCTAGTACATATTCCTTGCTTGTGCGAGGTAGGTTCTCCGGTGGGGTGTTTGTACTCGGGGCCTGGTGTGCGTTCGGGGCGTTGTATCCCTCCGCGATGATGGGCTGTTAGCGTTGATTACGTCCAGGGAATCGCTTCGGTCCCGAGTATTGGATAGCATCCCGGGTGTCGTTTCGTCCTGGGCAATGATCAGACGATGCTGTGGAGGTGATGTTTGTGGCTTTTCCGTGGCGTGGCTAGGACAAGTTGGAAACCCGGATTCCACCACTATATCATAATGCCATTTCTTTGTCCTGTGGAGCTTTATGATATTTAGTTATTTAGATCCTCGAGATCTTATTCCCAACATGCCCACACCTGGCGGGTGCCCTAGCCAAGGTGTTGCTCTGGAATGTCTCCTTCTCAACCTGGGGAGTAGCCTTTGTCCCAGTCTGTATAAAAAGAGGAGGCAGAAAGACAGCTTCCAGATGACTACTCTTTTATTAATATATAACATTTTAATATGACATTCTAACAATAAATATTAATATTAATTACAATGAAATTTATCAACATTAATATTCATTACAAAAATATCTGAAAATAAAATATTAATTGAACCCTCTGAATCTATTAACTTTGCTTTTGAGAATGCGCGCAAGTGTTATAATTCATCTTACCTGTATAAAAAGAGGAGGCAGAAAGACAGCTTCCAGATGACTACTGGAGAGCTGTGTTTCCCGCACCCCCATTTTATACGCACGAACACTGCGCTACAACATTCTCCTCCTTATAAGTAAATGCGATCAAGTGCGTACTAATGATCTGACGCACCGGTGTCAGTGGTAGCATTTTATTTATATTTCTGACCCGGCGTCGACAGGCTCATCACTGGACTTAATTACGCATTTTTCCTTGAACATAAATAAACATACGCTATCTATATAACTTATGTACTTTAACCAATTTCTATAGAATTTCCATTATGATAAAGCTATTAAATGTAAAAATATATACCTAATGATACACAAGGTACACATCGCCGCCATCTTGGATTTATTTCAAACTGTCACATCAGCTGGAATTTTCGCTTAAAACTCATCAGTAAAATTATTTTGCGATCCTCTCCTTCTTCCGATCAACCCTTTAACACCTTAGCTTACAATCGATTCGACCAAAACGGTGCATTACATTAATAAAAAATCACCCCTCAATCTGCATCTTCTGGCTTAGATATGCGATAAATCACAGGCTCGGTGTGTCGGATAGTGGAGTTCTTTATTATTTGTTCCCGATGACAAAAATGATAAAAATTAAAAAAAAAAAACTGTATTCAATGTACATTAAAAAAGTAAAGGGACGACACTCGCCATCTTGGATGTGATGTGAACCGAGGACCCCCAAGGATTCCCAGCTGGCGATTTGCAGGGAGAGACCTGTCGATCAGGTATAATTTACCCTATATACGAATCGATATTCACATTTTTGTGGTGATTGATGACTGATGATTGGTCTATTTCACCCAGCGCTCTCTCTGTACAGAATCGATTATTTGCCTTATATTTTTATTGGACTGTATTTTCAGACATCTTTAACCTCAAAAGGGGATGAATCTGATCAAGTTTGTATCTGTTGTTGTTTAAGTCAATGATGTCACGAAATAATTATTTAATTTTTTAAAGCTTCTAACGTCAGTGACTAAACAACGGGCGAAATCACCTGTTACCTTGTTATACATCCTGGAGGTTCTTTCATGAGATTTTGTTTTGTTAATACGTTATTTTGAAAATAGATTATTTTGTACATCATTTAAATCATAGAACAATAACAGGATGAAGCTATCAGGCACTTAGTAGCGACCTCTAAATGTAGGCCCGTAGAAACGATCGGTCAATAAAAAAGTATATCATAATGAAAATACAATCACTACTCGAAATTAAAAAAAAATTGATACACGAAATGATAACAAGCAATGTATAATTACTACATGCACCTTTCTAATAGGTACATGTGATTGAAACGTTTTATTGAATGTAAATTGAATAGAATTCGGTTGGAAAACAGGCAGAGAAAAAAAAAAAAAA
>WFKH01011581.1:63794480-63818031 GCA_016163765.1 Magallana hongkongensis | reverse complement strand
CTCTTCTTCTATAAGTAGGTGAGGATCTAGATAATTTATGCATGTACATTATAGCATAGGTAGTATATATTGTTGTTATTGATTTACATAAGGTTTTAGTGAATTGCATAATTCAACAATAAGAATTTTTCAGAAATATGATTAAAGCTTCAAGATTTACATTCTTTCAATTGTTTCAGAGCTAATATAAATGATAAAATCTGCTATGACAAGGTACAAGTATATCCTAAAGCCCAAGGCAGATTTAATCAATTCGTTATAATGGAGATAAATCACAATGATTTATAATAATATAGGCTTTTCCCTCTTAATAGGGTGTTAAGTTTAAATTCAACACCAATATTCTCAATTTATTTACAAGTATATTATTTCAAAATTGTTATATGGAGACATTGTAAAATAATGTTCAGTGTCTTCTATAAAAACCATATTTTTGTACAATTGTTAATCTGATTTAAACATGAGCATTCGATTGAGATATAATCACCTCCATAGCCAAACTAAATGCTGTGTTAACTTCGTATTGTTTTCTCGTAAAAATAACTTTCATATCTTTTCACAGTCAAAACCAACAGCCCAAGCTTTTGACCAGTATTCAAGTTTTTTTCAAAATCATCAGTTAGGGGCATAGATCGACAGATAATATCACTATCAACAATAGCAAACTGAAAAGAATCATCAGTAAACAAGTATTCAATTTTTTTCAAAATCATCAGTTAGGGGCATAGATCGACAGATAATATCACTATCAACAATAGCAAACTGAGAAGAATCATCAGTAAACAATCGAATTTTATTTGAATGTTATTGGAAATATCATTATTGTTCAACAAAAACAAGAAAGGACCAAGCACGGACCCTTGAGGGAACCCCAGCACTTATAATTTTATAAGCAGATGATAAACCTTCAAAGCTCTTCTTTTTCAGTTATCCTATCAGTAAAATAAGCATATATACAGCTCATGATATAAATAAGATTTTAAATTTAAAAATCAATCCATTTTGCCATACGCTTTCAGGTCCAACGTTTTTTTAAGTTCATTTCTAGTGCTATTACAATATTTAATATTTTTTTCATCTTATTTTTTCCGTAGGAATTAACAATGTTATCCTTAGATTTCCTTTGTATAGAAGAAAAACATATTTTTCTAAGGATTAATATCTTATTCGTCAACATGGCATTAAAATAAATATCAGAGTCAGGGTTTCACGTTTTCTAATGAAATATCATCATAATCAACAATATCTTTCAAGGTAGATACTCTAATTTTGAAGTCGCCCAATTAATATAATCATTTTCATTGGATCTGTGAAAAATTTTATTCTCAATGTCAACAAAAATTTCAACTGGTGAAAATCTTGAATTTGAATGTAGTATAGACTGTCCCTATAAGGTGGCTGTTAATACTAAGTTCTTTACATTCTATTCTAATCCATAATTTATTGGTCACTTTCGTTATTGATGATGCTTAAAAATTGGAAATAGAGTCTTTAATATGACTTCTAATACCATATATCCTGGGTGAGTCGGACGTGGCCGAGGCTGGCCGCCGTATTCCAGATTCAGACTGACAATTTTACATGACCATATATAAGGGTCTAAACAATGAGTGAAAACTGATAGATGGTGACATTAAGACAATGGCAATGACAATGAACTTTATTCTCGTAACTGAAGTTACAGTGTAGAGAAAAATCTGAAAAAAATTATGTACAATATGTACAAACTATAAAATAGATAAAAACTATTGGTACAAGCATGATGAAGGGATAATAGATAGTTGATACAAATTAACCAAGAGAACTACATGTAACCCTCTCAAAGTATCTAAAAGTTTACAAATATTGGTGAGTTGGTTTTAATTTGTGAAATTGAAGTGTTTCAAATTTTACAACATTTGGATTTGATATAAAATATTTTGGTAAATACTTAACCCTTGAATTTGATATATTTGAAAAGATAGTGAAATTCATCCTCAGTTTCATTACAAGCACATAGTTTACAAATTCTGTTATCTCTAGGAATATTAAGCCATCTATAACTGTCTCAATAGGTAGTTTAGCTTTACCCGTTCTAAAAATAATATATTTCTTACATAGTTTTGTTGGCAAAATCAATAAATATCTCTCAAAATCCAGTGATTTTTTAAAAATCCTATTATTTAAACCTTTTGAAAAATTTTGTATTTCGCTATACCATGATTGCTTAAATTGGTCTAATAAAATATTGTATACCTTAGATTTAAACCAGGGTATATTTATTGAGTTTTCATACCATATATATATGTCAACCCACATTGGTTTAAAATTTTCTTAATGGCTTCACACCATGGGTTTTTAAAACTTTTAACACATTAAAAAGCTTTGCTGACAATTTTGAGTTCTGGTAATTTAGTAATCTACCCCAGAAGGTTATCATTCTGACTTTGACATTGCTTATTACTGGGTATCTCCCAAGTTCCCCATATACCATAAAGTTTGGTGTTGAGGCCCTCAAGTTCAATATATGTTTACAAAATTTTAAATGTAACATCTTAAACAGATTAGTGTTATGAAAACCCTAAACTTCGCATCCATATAATAGTATTGATTGCATAAGTTTATCAAACATGTCTATTTTGCAGTCAATTGCTAAATTATGGTTTCTGCACTTTCCAATAACACTATACATTGCTTTTGTAGCTTTGTCAAACAGTTCTTTGATATTTAGAAAAAAGAATTGCTTTTACAAAATGTAACACCTAGGTATTTAAAGTTGTTAACTACCTCTAGGGGAGAACCTTCAAAAGTAAAACAGCTACTGTTTTTACCTCTACCAAATATTACAACTTTAGTTTTTTTACCATTACCCTTAAGGTGCAAGTTTTTACAATATCTAGAAACAACATAGAGTAAGTATTAAAATCATCTGGATTTTCTGACAGTAAGATGGTATCATCCGCATACAATAGAACAATAAGATTTAAATAGAGATAAAGATCTTTCTAACTGTTCTCAGACAGACGTGACAAACCCCTGTTTGCATGTAGGTATTCCTCAAGGTCATTTAAATGTAGTAAATATAAAAAAGGTGATACATGTTTCTCTTGTCTTACTCCAACTGTAAATTCGAATAATTCAGAACATGCTCAATTGACTAAAACTTTTGACTTAATATACCTTTATACATATTAGTGATAATTTCAAAACATTTTCCATCAATATGGTTCAATAATACATTGTTCCATAAGCCGATATGCCAAACAGAGTCAAATGCTTTCTCAAAATAAATAAAAGCACAATATAATTTCATTTTGTGCAATTTGAAGAGCTCTATAGAGAATACAATGAATAAATATGATCTATAGTACTATGACCTCTACGAAAACCTGCTGGGTTCTCTAAAATGAGTTGAACATTATCAGCATATTTGTTTAACCTTTCATTAATGATAGCAGTGAATAATTTTCCCAGACAACTCAGAAGTGTAATTGGTCTATAGTTTTGGGGTTCTGTACTGTCCCATTTATTTTTATAAACAGGTATAATGTTACCACTAACCCACTAACACCACTAACACCAGAATCAAATATTTTGTTAAACAATACAGTATATTATAAATTCAACATACAATCTCGGGTACTTTTGATATATTCATTAAAAATTCTATCATCACCATAAGTTTTGTTATTTCTCAACATATTGATACCCTTAAATATTTCTTCGTGTGTTATTGGTCGATTTATATCATTATTAAGATCAACATCAGCTAACACATTGAGTTCATCAAAAGAAAATACATTGTTATTTGACTCTTCCTTTTCATTACAATTATTGTTACAACATTCCTTATAAAATGTAAAAAGGTCATATAAATCTGCATTACATCTTTTCTTATCTGTATTTGTATTCAAAATTTTCCAGACGTGAGTATTCTTTAGGATTGTTTGTTCTTAAACTAAAAAGATTTTTTTCATTTCTACTCTATGCGTTATATTCGTATTTTTCAACCTTTTTTATACAATTTTTCTTTTTCATACTTGTCAGTTTTAAAAATATCTCCACCAAATTTTTTTGTACAACCTTTTCGCTTTTCTATAATTCTGTCGAGCATTCTTACAGTAACGAGTAAACCATGGTTTTTTATATTTGAAATTGAATGTTTCAGTTGTATTTTTAAAAACTGGCTTTTTACCGAATGCATTATTGGCACTTTCAACCAGTACATCACTAATCTTTTCAACAATATTATCAATAAATTCTACTGATATGTTTTCAAGTATAGTGTTATTTAGTTCATTTTCTAATGATTTTACAATATCTTCTTTATCTTCTACAGAATTATGATATCATTCGATTTTTTCAGCATTCCATTTATTAACAATTTCTTGTGTTTGCTTTTGTTGATATATGAATTCAGTGCTATGCTGACTTTCAAGTGCCAATAATATCTCTGTAGGATTATGAACATCAGATAAAAATGAAGAAAAAGGTAATATTCTGACATTATGTACATATCTTAAAAAGTCAGCGTTTGAAATACAATAATCTACAACACTTGATTGCTAACATATTGAGTTCCTCAAGTGAAAATACATTGATATCTGAGGGAAAGGTTCACCGGTATAAAATAATTAAATATATTCAATGAGTCTTTGATGTCCTTGACATGAAAAAAAAGATAACTGCACAATGTTCTTTTTTAAAACAGATTAGCAGTTCTTGAGACTTAACACTCTGTCTCTTTGAAATCACAAACATAAAGTCTGAAAAGTGTCAATCACTAACTGTATAAATAACTTTGTTAGAATTAAATTCTGAGAAAATATTACAAAACAGATGTTGAATTCAAAAAGTAAAGTCCAAAATAAATATAATAATGAACAGTGAATTTTGCACTGTGATACTTGTATCGATTTTTTGACGTCTTCTCGCCTCATTTAAATTTAGCTGCAGATTTGTAGCTCTGTAGATCTGGGGCAAACCTGTCGCTTACTAAAATTTCGCGTAATTGTATATTAAAAATAAGACGAAACTTGGAGCATATTCACATCAATAAATTTGTATTCTTCTTATTTTTCCTCTTTCATTTGATTTCTAAGTGTCTCCTATTTGACTTGTTCATGTGCATTAGATGAAGTATAGGAACGGTAACTCCTGTTACTGGTGTTATAACTACTATTGTTTTGGTCCTAAAATTTGGACTTGGGTAGGGTAGTTAGTTTTTCTTCTGGTTTTTGTTTTTTGTTTTGTTTTGTTTTTTTAATTTTTACGTGTTTAAATATCAGGACCTAAACATTCTGGGCCTCATGTGTTGGTAATGTCTTGTGGAACCTATTTTTTGTTTGAGTTCTATGCCTTTTTTTTTTCCTTTTTATGTGTCGGTCGAAAGGAAATAATCATTGGCTACAATATAAAAAATTTATGCAAATTAAAAATCAAACGAGAGAAAAAGTGTTTGTCCCAGATTATGTATATTAATTACCGCATGCTTTCTTCTTTTTATTCTACAGATTTAGTGTGTTTATCAAGGAAAATGTAAAATTCAATGTGTTTTTTAGCTAGAAAATTAACAATGCTAATGGCTCACAATATTATCATTACGATCCGGACTATATTATCAAGGTCCACTAGTATGTTATATGGAGTGTTATGATATTTAATTTGATCCTCGGGATCTTATTTCCAACATGCCTACACCTGGCGGGTGCCCTAGCCAAGGTGTTGCTCTGGAATGCCTCCTTCTCTACATGGGGAGTAGCCCGTGTCCCAATCTGTATAAAAAGAGGAGGCAGAAAGACAGATTCTAGTTGACTACTCTTTATTCAAAGTATAACATTTTAACCCTGAAAATAGAATATTAGTTAAACCCCATGAATCTATTAGCTTTACTTTTGAGAATGCGCGCAAGTGTATTAATTTATCTTACCTGTATAAAAAGAGGAGGCAGAAAGACAGCTTCCAGTTGACTACTGGAGAGCTGTGTTTCCCGCACCCCCATTTTATACGCACGCCGCACGGACATTGTGATATGTACAGCATTCTTATCCTAATAAGTAAATGCGATCTAGTCAACACTGATGATCTGACGTACTAGTCAACGGTAGAAGTTTATTTATATTTTATGACCCGGCGTCAACAGGCTCATCACTGGACTTAATTACACATTTCTTAATGAGCCAAAAACAATTATAAGCTATCTATCTAACGCATGTACTTAAACCATTTTCTATAGGATTTCCGTTATGACAGTATCCTGACAAAAATATATTTGTAAGTTATCAAGTAATTGTTGTATCATTTATGGACATCTTATGTTAAGGTCTGAAACCGACGACATTGTTGTCACCCATTTCCATAACCAACATCTGCATCCTGATCACTCATAAATCTGTGTAACTTGCAAAGGTGCGCGAGTTATCTCTCTTTTTTTTTTTTTATAATTTTTTTATTTATATCAATATCAAAGCACATATGAACATAGAAGAAGTACATAATTTCTGCTTTCACTATTTTGCTGTAAGCACATTATATAGTAGAGAAAAATTACATAAACGGAAATTATGCCTATCAAAGACTATACAATACATACATGTATATCGCACAATACAAACATAACCCTGTAAAACATTATTGTATATAAATGTGCAATGAGATTGGCTTTTGTGGAGAGGATAGATATAGAAAGGGGGATGAGTAAATTGTGGTAGGGGAGGGGAAGGGGTATATGGTTTTATGTTTATACTAATAAAAATGTTTTAAGAAATAAAATTTTTGAAATATGATCAATTTATAATAACAAACACTTAAAGTTGATTACAGATATCTTGCCAGTATCTTTCATATTCATTATATTTACAATTTCTTAGTAGTAAATATTTTTCTATATGAAACCTATCTATTATCATTTTCTCTAGACAACCAAAGTACAGGGATGGAACTGTCGTTTGCTTGTATTTAGATACAAAAATGTACTGTTTGACAGCAAGAATAAGTAAATTTTGCAGTCTATAAATGTTTCTATTTTTATATTTTCCAAACAAGACAGATATTTTATCAAAGCAAACTGAGATATTAAATTTATTCAGCATCCATTCTTCTGTCTTAAACCAAAGCTCTTTTACATGTATACAATCATAAAAAAGGTGTTCAATTGTTTCTATATTGTTTTTGCAAAAAGTACATGATGAAGAATTCAAAACATTTTACTTGAAAAGATATTCATTTGTTGGAACTATTCTATGGAGTGTTTGGAATTGAAGCCACCGAAGTTTTGTTTCTTGTGTAACTTAAAAAGGAAGTTCAAATATGCTACTCCATGTTTTTTCTGAAAAAATATTTCCATTAGCTTGCCATTTTGTCACTGCTGTAATTATTGTTTTACTATTATATACCAGTAATTGATACACATCTTTGCATCCTTTTTCATTTTTAAGAAATATTCTTATAGAAGAGGGGATATGTGGCCCAAGTGCTTTATCAAAAAGTGCTATATGTTTTGTTCTCGAGGTCACTGCCTTTTTAATTCCACAATATTCAATAAAGTTTGTGTTAATATTCATTTCTAAAAATTGCTCGTAACTTAAAAATTTTCCATCAGGGTTATATAAATCACACAATAAGAAGATGCCTGCATTAAAGTAGTGTTTAAGAAAAATAGGTTTATTTTCTATTTGAATCTTTGGATTGTCCCATATTTGTTCATACCAAATGTTCATTTTTGTTTTACTAATATATTCTTCAACCTGAGCCCAGCATAAGAAAACCTCTTTCCAGAAAGGATTTGTAATAGTCTTACATATACCAGAAACAAACGAACATCCTCTTTTCCACAGATTATCAGTCTTACAATTGATTATTGACTCGAGTAGTGAAACCCATTTACTATTTGAATGCAGTATTCTTCTAATCCATGTGGATTTTAGTGCAGTTATAAATTTCCTATAGTCGATCATTTTCAACCCCCCATATCCATAATCTTGACAAACAGTGTCTTTTTTAATTTTATGTATTTTACTGTTCCATAGAAATTCAAACATTTCGCTCTCAAGATCTTTTAAAAAATTATCATTAGGCATTGGCAATGCAAGAATTAAGTGGTTTAATTTTGGTATAATTAGCGTCTTAAGAACAGTAAGTCTGCCTATCGGGGTCATCCTTCTTACTTTCCATTGTTTAAGAAATTTTCTAATCTCGATCAACTTTGGTATATAGTTTAAGTCAACCATGTCTGACAAATTTACTGAGAATTTTATTCCAAGCATATCAAAAGTATTATTTTTCCAGTCAAGTTTCCATCTTGAATGATGGAAAACTTCATTTGAAAATTTTTTACTTCCTATCCAAATCATTTTGGTTTTTGAGAAATTAATTCTTAAACCTGATATGTTTGCAAAATAATCTAGGTCTTGGAGAATGCCGTCCATAGATGTTGGTGAACCATCCAATATTAGAGATGTGTCATCTGCATATTGAGAAAGTTTATATTCTTCGCCATCAATCACTATACCCTTAATATTTTGGTTATTTCTTATAATTATTCCTAAGATTTCAGCACACAGCAGAAACAGATATGGAGATATTGGATCACCTTGTCTACAACCCCTTTCTGGAAATATATACTCTGAGATGTGTCCATTTTGAATTCTAAAGCTGTGAATATAAAGTTCCAAGGGACTGAGTCAAAAGCTTTCTCAAAGTCAATTAACATCAAGAGGCCAGGTATATTATTGTATTCAGTAAAGTGCATAATATCATAGACCAGCCTGATGTTTTCACCTATAAATCTGCCTTTTAGAAATCCTGTCTGGTCTCTGTTTATTAATTTATCAAGGACAGTTTTTATTCTTTCAGCAATGCAACCTGAAGCTAGTTTATATATTATATTTAATAGACTGATAGGACGCCAGTTCTTTAAAAATTGTTTATGTTTTCCTGCTTTTGGTATACAAGTTATTATGCTTAATTTGTTTGAGCTTGAGAATTGTAGTTGTTTATAGGAGTCATTGATTGCTCGTGTAACAAAAATTCCAATATCCTTCCAAAAGAACTTAAAAAATTCACAACTAAAACCATCCGGCCCTGGACTCCTGTCATTTTTCATTTTTTTAAGAAAATTGAGTAGTTCAGCACTAGTTATCTCCCCTTCTAAAGAGCTTGACTCTTCATTGCTTAATTTTGGAACATCATATGTATTTAACTTTTCTTGAATAGTAATAGATTCAAAAGATTCTCTACATTTGTACAATTTTTCATAAAAAGTCTTTGTTTCATTCAAAATTTCTATCTGTGAGCAAGTACGTGAACCATCTTCTCTTTCAACCATTGGTATTATTTTGCATGTATAATTTCTAGATTCCAAGTTAATAAAATATTTTGATGGTTTTTCACCCTCTTCAACCCATTTTGCTCTTGACCTAATACATTGTCCTTTAAATTTATTCCTTCTTATATCTTCATATTCCTTTTGTTTCTCTGTTAAAGTAATTAAAGACTGTTCCGAAAGATTTTGTTCCAGTTCAAGAATCTCTTTTTCCAAATTTTGCTTTTTTCGAACATTTTCCTTTTTTTAAAAGAGGAATATGATATTGTTTTACCCCGAATTTCCATAAGTAAGGTATCTAAAAAGAGCTGATCATTAATAGTAAATTGAATATCATCAAGCTTGATAGTTTCTATATTTTTTCTATTATAGATAAGACAGGAGTATTCAATTTTAACAGAGTTGATAATCTTTTTAACAATATCTACATATTCTTTATCATATAGTAAAGAGTTATTGAATTTCCAGAATCCTCTACCCCTTACAAATTCATTTAATTTAAATTGTAATGTTACTGGGGAGTGGTCAGAGCGATAACTATTATTATGAGTTATTATTGGATTCATTGTTGATAGTGTGTCTGATATCAAAAAGAAATATCTCTCTTTTTAAAGCAATTTTCCAAAAAATGTTCTGTTGGAAATGTTGCACCTATTTAAAGTGCAAATTTTTACAATAAAACGATCAAAAGCAGTCATGACGATCGAAATTCTGAACAAAACATGCATGACATCAGAATTCTCCTGACAGAATCATTGTTCGATGCTAATCTAATTATGTCTCCTCAAAGTTCGTTTATGGGACTGATCGCTTTCAATAATTGCTTAAATTTATCCTTAGATTTGCAACGATTTTAAACAATGAAAAGCAAAGTTTATTTGTCAGGTCGATTTCTTGAGGTGAAATCGTCACTTTAAGTTTACATCAGAAATATATATTTATAGATTATCATTACCTATCAGTGGTCACGTGAATTTTCGTCCAATGAATGCAGACATAACTCGTTCGCCAACGACCGTTATAATGGTGAAGCAGTAGAATTTTTGTTTTTGTGGAACATTTATTTATATTTCAGATTGGAATTTGAACTATAGGGTATAATAACTATACAAAACGTAAGTATGTAATATAATATTTTCCACTAGATTTCGCCTTTCGCTATGTTCAAGGAAGGATTTGGGATTTTTTTTTTAGTCATTTAAGAACTATAATTAAATTATAAATCAATCATAAAATTTATTAACAATCATTTATTTTGAAATTTAAAGTTGATTTACTGTTCGTTATTGCATTGCAGATGATTTATATACATGTAGTTGGTTTGGCACATTGGCGGCCATATTTTCCAAGATTCCGCCATTTTGTCACGGTATAAAAAACACTTATAAAGATCAAATTCTGCAGAAATATGGTAATAAATTCACAACCATCAGACATCAAGTTTGATACTATAGCAAGTAATTTCCTATTTGATGCAAAACATTATACATAAAGCCGCCTTAAAGTTAAAGTTTTTAAATCTTACACACTTAATGTTAATTGCACCTTGTACACTTACGGTAAATACGCTGATCTCAAATTTCATCCAATTAATTTCTCACAAGTGATTATTTTCAGTTTGCTCTTTAAAAACAATGGTAACTATATTACAAAAGAAAATACCCATATAGACGGGAAATTTTACGTCCCTTAGAATGATATATATGTACACATCCATCCGCGTGATCTTCGACACTGCACACAAACATTGTCACTTAACGTCGGGGTTTTCAAAAACTGGTATTGTATATACTTTCCCAATCGAGAAAGAGAAATTTTAAAACTTACGCAGAGTTTCCAATAGCTCAAATAAAATCATATCTACAGGTGTTTAACAAAGGGGGATATAAAAATAGATCCTTCCAGAGAAGAGTTAGGCCGACATGTGCGATTTAGATCAGACATTAATTATATATACCGCTATTTATAATCTGAACGTTCAAATGTTAACTTCCTGCAAAAACCACCTCAGCATATTTTTTTTTCAGCGGAAACATGATGTTTCCTTCCTTCCGAAATGTAAGAGGAATAACTTAATTACGTTAAAATCTACGTCTGAAATTAAAAGTTTTGAAATGTTAATATTCAAGTGCATGTTTTGTAGCGTCTTTAAAACATTTAAACCTAATAAACATTTTAAGTCCCGAAGTTAGATGGTTATCCAGATTTTACAGATAATGTTAACTTGATGATTTCATTGGGATTTTATTCACCAGTTTAATTGTAACACATCAGTGTACTATTACTCCGCATGTTAGTCCATCGGCTGTCAGCTGCCATAACATGTAACATGTAAGCGATTACAACTTAAAGATATTATAACAAGTATGAGTCCCCCGGGGGATCTGGATAATGAATGGCCCTCGAATACCTAAGTTAAATACCTACATTACTTATCTCCTGTAAACATCTTAGAGAAGGCATTCATTTTAAATACACGCCCATCGATGTATGCAGAGAAGGTACTCATAAACAGATACATGTAGAATTAGTGGTGGGGGGGGGGGGGGGGGGGCTACAATGTAAAATGTGAGAAAGCTCATAGTTTAATGTGCAACCTAGCCATTTCTCATCTACCCGCTCGCTTTTCAGGTAAGCGAGCATCATCAATTTGCCATTCCCTCCAATCAAATTCAGCAAAACTTGGTATGGCGTTGGATTCATTATATGCCCGCGGAATTGCGATATATCCCTTATCAAAAGATACAAACAGTCTCTCTTTTCATCAATTTGGTTTTTGTTTTAACTGACACCGTTGGATGATGAGTAGTAAATCGATTGTAGGGAAGGCACATCCGGGGGTTTACGTTAGGATTAAGGAGAATCCAACTGACTGAATTAATATGTTTACTCGAAGAGCGTAAACTATTCACTCGATGCCTCCATCCGCCCGGCATACTCATCCGATCACTGAGGCTGTGTAGAATTCAGACGGAATTACAATCCAATCAAAATTTATATCATACGACAGCTCAATCAGTGACGCCGGTTCTACCATTCTTATTTACATATCAAATGCACTCATTTGTCATGATATCTGATAAAATGTATTGGGAAACTCGAGAAATTTTCAACTTGGAAATCACACGTTTGCATTGGTCATACCTTGTTGAATTAAGAATCCTGTACGATCAACAAATTACCCATCAGATCTACCTTAACATTTTATTTTTTAGCAAACATATGCACTCAATTGTCACGATTTCTGATAAAAATGTATTGAGAAATTTTTAACTTGGAAATGAAACTTTTTCATTGGTCATAATTGGTCCATTTGCATTGATTTAAGAAGGCTCGGTGGTCAACAAATTACCCATCAGATCTACCTTAGGCCACACCAATTTAATATCTTGTTCTTCGGACAAATGACCTAAAAAAGTAGGGGCGGGCGAGCGATTTGATAATTATGATATTAGTAAGTAAGTAAGTAAATGACTTATTATAGTGACATGTGTTATACAGATATACAAATATAGATACATGTATATTATATAATAACTTAATGAATAAACACCCGGCCCATCGGACCTATATGTCACTTTATAAACATGAGTATACAAATAATAATAAGTTTACGCATTGTTATTTTTATATAGGATAGATTGTCTGCACATAAAAGCTGAATATACGAATTTTGCAGTTTGTCTAGGAAAGTTAGATAAGAGAAAACCAGTGCAGTCTGAGTCTGACATGTTTAGTAATCGATTATTACAGCCAATACTAGTAAAGAATTCTAGTAAAGAAGAATAGAATAAAGAATATTATTATTTTTTTGATATGACATAATTTCCAGACGGTACATAAAATAGGTGGAGCAAGTGATTATATATTTTTTTATTTTTTACATTTGTAGAGTAAAAAGGACTAAAACTCTTTATAAAGTTAAATAATCATGTGAAATATCAAACATTAAATGATTTCCATCTATCTGCATTCAGTTATTGTTGATAAACAATATATTAACAACCTATTGACAGTTTTTTTCACTGAATTAAACTTCTGAAAATATTGTTTGTTACATACATGACTTTATATGATATTATACATGTATGTGATATAGAAAATAAGTGTAAATAAATATAGGATAAGAACAAACTATTTATTCAAAAGGCTTATAGATGTAGTTAGTCTTTCATGTTTGTGTGATCATAACTATAAATAATAATAACCAAAACATTGAACAAATTTACAATACAGAAAGTCTTTGACTTATTCACAATGAATACAAAGAGGAGGAAGATAATGTCTCAGTGAAGCATTGAAGAAGCAGGTGTCCACATCTCAAGAGCAGGCTAAAGCTCTTCTAACCATTAAAACCAAGCTTTGAATTCTTTGTTCCTGGAACAAGGGAAACCCAGAAGTGAAGTTACTCTTCCATCTTTATTTGTTGAAGAATCTCCTTCTAAATGAAATATTCACAGTAGTTATAAATATCGTTACACAGCAACGATATAATCAAGTTCAAATTGTCCATTATTTCATCTAATAATGATAGTTCACAATATCACTTACTTGGTCTATTGTCAACTTTTGTTGTTGTAAATGTAATTGCCAAATTCTTCGCACAGGACAATGTTCCAACCCTTTTGATTATTGCACAAGTCTGTATTTTCACGGCCAACTTCACTTTGAGAATTAATATGACCTGTTGACATCATTAGTATTCTACCAATAAACCTGTGTTGAAATTTAGATAAGATATAGTAAGTGTACATGTGTATTGTCAATTCTAAGACCAAAAAAACGCAATAAAAATAACGTACTAGTCATCTCTATAAAATTATTTCTATATTCCTCTGACTCAACCCCTGCTTTATATTTTCGATGGTGTGTGTGTCTTCCCCACACGCAATGCAACAGCATGTAATAGAGGGGGTTAGAGCCAAAGGAATCTCAAAAAGTGTTATGATTTTCTATATACTTTCATCCAAGCGTATCCAAAATCTTATTAACTCTAATGTCCGAATGTTTTGCTTCTATAAACTGGGCTGGTATATTGACCAATCCATGCTGTCATCCTCATTTCAATTACCAAGTCTCTCGAAGAGTTTAAATAAGTCGTATTTATGACAGCGCTCATCGTTTTCTGTTGTTTTTCAACTTTGAGATTTGAAAACAGCGTATTTTATTCAAGTTAATCAACGTTTATTCTCTTACTACTAAGGATTAGTAAATTTCCGGGGAATTCTAAACGCAAATGAGATCGAGAATATAAAGTAAAATATAAATTGGAGCGGGAAACGGAACGAAATTTTCCGAACGCGGGAAATTTTAAATAATATTATTTTTGCACTTTTGTTAAAATACGAGCGCGCGGGTCCGACGAACAAGAAATCTAATTGGTGTGGCCTTAAAATCTTTGTGGTTTTTTTTTAGCCATAACTTTTTAATTAATAAAGAAACCTTCTTAACATTTTAGTTTTAGGATTTAAATATTTTCCTCTATCTTTAACAAATCTCTCCTTCTTAAGGAGATTGATATAGTCTAAAACAGCTCTCTTATTAACCTCCTTCCCCACAATCACACACTTTAACGCATATACCGTTGCCCCACAATCACTCATTTTGACGCATACCTTTACCCCAATATCACGCACTTTAATGCACGTTTCTTTATTACATGTAACTGTCACGGCTCTGAAAACACTTAAATTATTGTTGCATTTATCCAAATATATTGATGCCATTATATTGAAAGACAACTGTAGTAAACTTGTGTCATTAGATAAATTGCGAAATATTATGCAAAGATGTATATTTTACAATTCTTGCAATGTTCAATTCGCCCGATTTGTTCGCTTATTTCGTGCGACAAAAGTTTTGATGGCGGTGAATCAAGTTGTACTGATTTTTCTGACGATGGCGTTGGTATATAGGAGATACTCCTACACCTGCCCTGGAACCACTGGCTCCCCAAATGACATCTGATTAAGTCACTGTGGGCGTTCCTTCAATTTCGTATAAATCCCCCACCCCACCGTAGACATGGGACGGAAGATGAGAGGAATTTTTTTTTACTTTGAATCGGCTTGATTGTAATATCATTTAAATTGGACTGTTCTCTTTGTAACACACACACACACACACACACACACACACACACACACACATATATATACATATATATATATATATATATATATATAACACTGTAAAAAAGTGTAACTTTTCATAACTATAATAAGACATTCTATGTTGGTGTTAACTGATGACGAGTAAAATACCGCACCCCCCACCAATATTTTTTTAACACACAAACTTCTCTGTGGCCGACTTTACACCCCCTCCTCTATTTGTTCGGTGCAGCAACAGAACGACGGATTTTGTCCATATTGATCAGCTGTACTTAAACAAACTCTATATGTTTTTGGTGAATTGTATAGAAAACGTTCGATCGCTGTCCGGAAATATTTGGATTATATCTTCAGTTTTTTGCAATGGGTAGACAGAAGAAAAACTACGTCATAGGAAGGCCAAGTAAAGATGGTCGATATACCTTCCATTTCGTTCTAATATATTTTTTGTCGTGTTTCTAATGAAAAAAAATCAAGTTTGCCAAACTATATGTAAATGCAGACGGATTGATTTTTGCATTCCACTTGCTCAATAACTGATCGGAAACTTTCGGACACACACCGACCACTTTGAGCATCAAAGAAAATTTATTCTTTAAAAAACGAAACACAACAAATAAAAACGCAACATTTTATTTTTCCCGGGGATGGGGAGGATATCCGAGGAAAAACTTTGTATATTGTTAAAATGTTATTTCATTATTTTTTATTACCAATAATTTTTTCATAGATTGACAATGGGATCTGCGGACAAATTCAGAGTAAATATACAGGAGCTGTTCGAAGACTATGCTTGGCGAAGGTTTTCTGCCAGAAGAAATATTGTTAAACGAATATTCAGCAGACGTTCCAAATACTACATAGATATAAGGTGGGGCTTCATCGAGTTCAAGCACGAAACAACGAGATTTGAAGAGAGACCGGACGCAGTAGACAACACCCCTGCGCAAGTGTCCGTTTCCGGTGAAAGCGGAGCCCGCGAAAAGCCAAAGATATCGAGAGACGTTGTTTTGTACAAGTCCGACTACGAAAACAAGACACCATTGAATCAAGAGTACACCTTTAGTTCGACTAGGGAGACAACAAACTCCACCACCATAGAGTTCCAGGAGAGCTACACAAAGGGAGGGGAGTGTAACATAGAAATCAGTGTCCCTGGGGATCTGGTGACCGTTGGGGCGGGGCTTAGCGGCGAGTTGTCCGTTACCAAAACCGAGAGTGAGACTTTTCAAACCACCACCACATGGACAGTAGACACAAAGGTCGGGGTCAAGAGAGGCTACAGGGCCGAAGCACAGGTCCACGTGTCGGAGCGGAACTCGGTAGCAGACTTCGAGGTCAAAACGACCATGAAAGTCAAGGATGGCAAGGATCTTCCGATCGCCATCCGCCGGTTGTCCGATGATAAAATTGTCCACGTGGTCGTGGTACCGGATCTGTCGGACGTATTCCATGATCTAATCAAGAACAACGAAGAAAATGTGAAGAAGGCTGAATACATCGACAACTTAAAGAAAACTCCGTGCAAACGCCACAACGTCATCTTGTACACGCGCGGCACGTGCAAAAGTATTTCATGGAAAAACCAACATGTTGAGGTTCATTCTGAAAAGATCGAATCGTATTCTTGCAGTGATGACGATTCGTAAAAAGGAGAGGATTAATGGAGATTTGGCTTGTTCAGACAGGTGCTTGTGCTCGGAATACTGAATTATGTTTGCATGAATGTGATATTTAAGGAATAAGGAATCATTCTTTGAGTATTATGAGGTGAAAATTTTGGTCGGGGCGTGATCAAATCCAATAAAGCCCGAAGGGCTTTATGATAGATTTGATCAAGCCCCGACCAAAATTATCACCTCATAATATTCAAAGAATGATTCCTTATTTCTTATATTTATATAATTCTAAGCTTTTGTACGATTAAATAATTGAATATAAATAAGCAAACCCCGCTTGCGCCCCAATTATACGTCATTTGAATTTATTGGACTG
Source organism: Magallana hongkongensis (assembly GCA_016163765.1). Classification (NCBI taxonomy): domain Eukaryota; kingdom Metazoa; phylum Mollusca; class Bivalvia; order Ostreida; family Ostreidae; genus Magallana; species Magallana hongkongensis. The sequence continues at coordinate 63,800,622 of WFKH01011581.1, read as the reverse complement.
TATAGTACAAAATCGATACGTAGTGTTATCACAGGTAAAGACACTGAAAAATGTAAATATAAAACGATGGACGCGCATAACTGTACTCACATTTATATAATATTATGCATATATCAAATACACGTTGTGGTTGAATTCGATTTTATGATTTACATACCCATTATATAATAATTGTGCTTTTAAGTTGTAATGGTAAAAATTTAATAAAAAGATAGGTTCGAACGCTTTGTTAGGGTTGACATTATTCATTGCAAGTGATATTTTGTCATCTACACGTCTTTAATCTTACGAACACGCATAACATGATGTTTCAGGTCGTGTGGCTTTTCCAATATATTCCTTTATGTTGACATATTATATTTAAATAACAACCTGATTCCAGTTTAGTGGAACAATTGATTTTAATCGATCTAGGGTTAACCTTACCAGCATTAACCATGGTGACCCTCAGTATAATGGTGCTGCTTCATATTAATTCAATTCATTCTGCTTAAATTTTAAAACGTGCATGTTTACCAAAAAAAATAAAAATAACAACAACAACACCAATAAAAAAAACAACAACAACAAACCAGCAAAAATAATTACAAATAAGTGCTGAAATATTGCGCATTTATCTATTTACTTAGTAACCATTTTCATCTTTGAGGTGATCACTAGAGCCACAAACCAAAACCTTTACAGCAAACTTTGAGGCTTCGTGTGGCAGAAAAAGCAGTATCAGCATTGTGCCTCGACCTCTAGTCCCAGTGACCTTAGCATTCCTGTGTGTATCACAGGTGCTTGAGGACAGGGCCCTCCCCCACCCTGGGGTGGTAGACGAAGCTGTATTATACAAATAGGTGGTGTGATCTAATAAAATAATATTGTTTTTAGTTATTTTAATTTTAGGCTTTGAAGTTTAATCAAAAATATGAACTAAAAGGTACAAAGAGTATGTGTTTTGTTTTGTATATTTGGTTAGATCGATTTTTATGTGTTCGATGTTTAAAAAGCAGAATGAGAAGAGTTCACTTGTATACAAGTATTTAATTGATTTAAAGGTTTCTTTTTCCAATGACAGTAACAAACAACACTACACTGTAATATATTGTCGGTTGGATCTGGTTTCTGAGAAACCTCTTTTATGCACCAGCGACTCCAGGTTACCTGTCTTTATCATCTTAAATCCTGGGTCTTGTTCTATCTTATTTCTGATGTGAGTTCGATTGTACCGGAAAGTAATTTTGTATAAACTATACAAATATTGATTTGATACAACTCATATACTGTCTAGCTAATTTCGTTAAAAAGATTTGGAAGCTAGCGCACTTCGGTGCTAATAATCACAAAATTGTGATTTTCAAGCTCTTCAATTTTCTTGATTAAATTTTATCTTGTTCTTTTACAATTTGTAAATAATACACTTTTTGCCTAGACGACATCCTATTTTCAAGTCACATTTCAGAATAAAACAGAAAACTAGCGTACAGGGCAAGATGACAAACATGGCAATTGTAAGACTTCCGTCTTCTGAATCCACTTGAGGGTCAGCTCAAACTTAGTAATCACCAAGTCCAATTGTTGATTATCAAGCAGTTTATTAACAGGCGTGATCGTATAGTCAAAGTTATAACATCAATTAAAAGCAGCCCAAATCAAAGATCTCTAATTCAAATTCTAAATCAAAATCTCTAATTTCACATCCAAATAAAAATTCTAAGCCTAAAAAGTCAAGATCTGCTTAAAATCATTTTACATGGGATTATATAACATTTTTCTTATGATTGACGGTTCCGACTAGTTCGGCCCATCTACGATGATCATGAGTAAACATTTAGTGTTCAAATTCCAGAGTTATATTTTATTTCTAAATAAAGCGACGAAACTGTCAGAACTGTCTATCAAAGAGTATGGATGCAGGTTTTGAGTCTCCGAGTCCCGAGTCTCTGAGTCTCCCACCTAGGTATGATGCATCGCTTACGCATAATACATTCATTCATACATGGCTTAAAGGTTACAAAGGTTAAATAGCATTACATTCCTAACTTGCAATATCAGGGCCTTCATTGCGGATACAAGATGCAAAATATGACAATTTGTTGATAGTTTGTTTATATATTTTCAGTTTGGATTTTACTGTGCCAGAATTAATTAACATCATTTAGGACTAAGAGTATTTGGATGCAGGCTTTGAGTCTCCCGCCTTAGTATGACGCATATATACATGTAAAAGTATACATGAGTTCATGGTTTAAAAGGTTACAAAGGTTATATAGAATATGCAATACATGACTCAATATAGAGTACCAGAGCTATCGATGCAGACACAGAATCGCCAAATATGACACTTATTTATAAACTCTCAATTTGGATATCATTATGCCCGTATTCTGCACCTGGTTGCATAACATCAATTAGGAATACTACGCAGTGCTACAAGAGTCACATAGTTCATTCTGTTGGTTATCATTACTACTATTCATTGCGCAGTATCTAGGTATACATAAATATCATAGTGACCAATTTGTAATACTAGCAATTCAAGGTCATAGCATAACTATCTGTTTACACAATTGGTTAGGGTAGCAGGACTTATTTCCCCAAAATTCTCGAGATTTTGAGCATGCGCAATCAACATAATTGAAGCAGTTTATATATTTTTTGCAAAGTTTGCAACCATTGTACTCGCGTTTGTTATTATTGTTGTCGTATAGTGCAGCCAGAATGTTTGATAAAAGAAACATGCAGATAGGACAGAACAGGATAAATGTAATTCAGTTTTCTTTCTTTTCATTTACATAGAACTTGTTTTATACGTGACACTCTCGTCTTACTTGTTTATGGCCAAGGTCAACATCAGTAGACACGAAGGTCATATTTGTTCTGATAGACTTTGCATGTGGTCAAGAATTCTAGATCTTCGGCTAGTACTTAAAATACTTCCGTACCTGGAAACCACCAATAACAACTATCTAACAGTGAAAACCACAGCCAGCCTGGCATATGTCTCAGTGTTTTTAGATAATAAAATGCTCTATGTGTTGGTCTATGGGGGATAAGGTAGAGAGCATTGTAAAAAAAAAAAGGTAGTCTGCTTTGGTGGGTTATGTTAATTTACTTTGCAGTGATCGCTACATTCGTTACCCCCTTATAAACCATCAAAGAAAGCCTTTATTGTCAATATTTACACCTCTCTGTGTCTCTCCTCATTTACCAATTGTCCATATGAACTAAGCAGAAGTACGTTAAATTATCGTTATCGTTGATCAGTACGTTTTATAGAAGGAACAGCCAATTCTTCCATATATGGATTATATACTGCACTTATTTGTAGGTCTGATGTTAGTCCGTGTAGTCCGTACTCTCAAAGTGGCTTAGTTTCGATCGATCACAAAATAATTCAAGCATACTTAACCTCAAAATTATTATTTAAAAATAAAATTTTTAAAGCACATCAAAGGTATTTGAATAAACATTGTCACTTATCAATAAACTGAACACTACTAAATAATTGCAGTTTTAACAAGTTCATGGAATGATTTCCGGCATGTAAAAGGTTTCAATATTTGATCTTTTCCATTTGTATTGTATAGATGTTAATTTATATTGCATTATTTTTCATTTCTTTTTTTTAATTTCCATTTGTATTGCATATTTTTAATTTGTTTTTGTTTTGTATAGTTTTCATTTGTATAAACATTTCCTTATCAATATTATATAATTTTCAATCATGTTGTTTATGTTTTTTCGTTCGTATTGTATAATTTCAATTTGTATTTTTTATATATTGTTTCTCATTTGTATTGTATAATTTGTCATTTGTGTTGCATAATTTCTCAATAGTGTCGTGTATTTTTTTTTTCATTTCTTTTGTATCATCGCCAATTTGTATTAAGTATCCTCTGTTGTATGAAATCAATTGATAATTAAAACAATTCTTATTGATCATGTAACGTCTTTTTGTTACATAAACGTTTTGCTTTTGAATATTTGGATGTAATGTTTTCCGGAAAAATGGGATGGGAGGGGGGGGGGGCACTTGTCGAGCTAGTTGGATAGTTGTGTGTTCGTTATTTTGATTCAAATACTAAATATTTACGTAAATTGGATATTCTCTTCTCTGTTTTTTTTTTTAAATAAAACTTACTCACCTTCTGGCAAAAGAAGCCGTTTAAAAGAATCAAAGTACTGAAAGTACTAATAGACGGAGGCAGACACTGTTTTTCATCTTCACCTCTGCTTGAAAACCCCTAATGTTAGGTAATATGATCTCAATCTCGGAGACTTTGCAGAATGTATGATTCGATTGTAGAGTGATCAAATATATTTTTAAGCGTTTTAAAAAATAATATAGATGACATATTTATTTTAAAGAAAACGCTAGAGCTCATTTTGCGCAAATACCATGAAATGACAATTTTTCTTATCTTCAATGAATTTTCTTGCAAAGTTAAAAGTATGAACTTTGCAAAAACAATGCTTTGAATTTAAAAGTTCTCAATTTATCGTTAAAATTAATAATTTTAGACGGTTCATAAAAATAAATATTGCTAACTCACCTTTCTGATAAACAGTGACTAGTATGCGCATCGATTGTAAAAAAAAATATATAGCGTGGATTTTTGCAAGTGGGTGAAAAGACCTCGAATTCCGACAGAATTAGCAAGAAAAGGGTCAAAAGAGATGAAGACAAAATCTAAGTGTGAACTATATATATTGTGTAAGGAAAAAATGTGAATCTATAAGTGTAATTAAAATATCATTTTTATAGGATTATTTTTAACATCTAGTTATGGATCCGCTGATCATAATTATGTCCCTTCTTCGTCAGGTGCCTCATTTAAAATTACGTTCCAAGGTCGTACCAAGTGTAGGAAGTTCTTAACACAGGATGAAACTGTGCCATTCAGTCAACTTTTCAGTTCCATTTAGTTAACATTCAGTTGATTGAATGACAGAGCTTCATCCTGTGTAACATTTAGTTTATATGACGCTTAATTTGTCTTGTGCACGATTCTGTGCATTATTTTCACTGCCTGTTTATTTCTATAAAATTGGTCAATTTATATATACCTCCAATTTCATTGACAACTGCTGTCATTCAAAATCACATAGTAAAATAATATAAAAATAGAAATTTTGAATTCCGGAAAAATCTTGAACACGGAATTGCGAGATTTTATTGCAGTAAAAAAAGAATTCTGTATATGCACAAATTCTGTTCTTTTATCGAACTGTGTTCAAAAACGGATGTAACCAACATAAGTAAAATTAGCTTAAATGTCTTTTTAAAAGTGATTTTAAATATAATATACTATATCTTGTAAATTCATCATTCCAATTATAGTCTGACATTCAAGTTTGCTTGTCTGATATAATACAGTGTATATACGCAAACCTGTTAACCTTTCGAACCTAATAAGTTTGAGAAACTCCCCCTTACCAATCAGATAAAGGGGGAGATTGTGTGTAAACGACATTTTCTAACGTAAATTATTATAGTGGTTTTACATTTTTTAAAATGTAATTTATAGCATTCGTTTTAAATTTGATTTATTTCTTATTTAATATATCACTACTAGTTTAAAATTTATACAGCTTGTGTTGCTGTGTTCAGAATACAATTATTATTATCATCTTTTATTCTAAATTTCTTGGTAAAAAAAAAAAAAAAAAAAGGAGCAAATGATGCCACTTTTCAGTATTAAAAATAATAATCTCTCGACAAGCACTGTGGACACAATAAACACATGAACTTAATTTTTGCTATTTATTTTGAATTTGCAGAAAACTCAAGTTCAGTTATATTATACCAGTTTTAATGATATATGATTGCACCCATGGGAAAAGGGCCCTTATGACATTTTTTTTCACAATTCAAGGTTTTTATGGATTTATACTAATATTTGTCAGAAGATTAAAGTTATGAAGTTTCATGAAGATCAAATAATTATAAATATCTTTATTTGGCATTTAAAGTTAAGGCTTTTTTTGCCTATGACGTTGTTCACATTGCGACGTTACGTTCGTTATGATTTCATCAAACATCATTTTTATGTTAGGTATATAGCCCCATTGTTTTATTTGTTTATCATAATATTATAATAATCTTTACTTTTGAAGATATCATTACATTACTAAATACTTTTTTAATAACTTA
>WFKH01011581.1:63730845-63745667 GCA_016163765.1 Magallana hongkongensis | reverse complement strand
AAAGTAGTTACAATGTAAACAATAAAGTAGTTACAATGTAAACAATATACTGTTTGGTTTGATCTTTTTTCTAATTCCCATTCTATCATTTCAAGGGTGACTACTCTACCTGGTGTAAATTTCAATAAATTATACATTGAAATGATTTGGGTATATATTACCAGCATTTTACAAGACTGATATTTCAAACAATTTCCAACTAATTAAATGAATTCTGATTGCATAGGAGGAAAAAGGAAGAAGAGGAGAGGGAGAAAGAGAGAAAGCGTGTAGAGAAACTAGAGAAGAGGGAAAAACGAAGACATGAGAGGGAAGAGAAGAGGAGACTGAAGGCCCAAGAGAGGAAGAGGTTGGAGGAAGAGAGGCAGTATCAGGCAAAGATTCAGATGGAAGAGAGGCGGTTCTTGGTAGCCCAGAGGAAACTGGAGTCCATCAGACTTCTGGGGGAATTGTTCTCTAGAATAAAGGTGATTGCAGAATGTTTATTGCATTTTATTGTATGTGTTAGAGAGACTAATGTAGACAGGTTTTGAAGCTGTGGTATTTTGTAGTTCAGAAAATGGCATAAACACTTTTTTGTCTAATGAATTAGTTCATTATGTTGTTGTTGCAGGTTTAGCTGCAGAAATTTAGCTCTGTGGGAAAATTCTGGTTCCCAAACTGTACAGTTCTGTACATGCAACATACAATGCAACATTTGCAATTTGCAGCATACAAAACCTTGCACTAGTTTTGGACTTATTGATCTATTTTCTAACACATTCTCTGTAAATATTCAAAAGCAAAAATTCTGATACATTTTACTAAATATGTTATCAATTTACTTGGCTTGGAAATTCTTTTAAAAACCTTCATCAGCCCTGTAAAGTGAAGTAGTGTGGTTTGTAGAAGTGAAAATGGATCTCCACGAAAATTAAACACACTTAACTTTCTGAGGTCAGTGAAGACTGGTAGTTTAAGAGAAAGTTTGTGGCAAGAGATGTGATAATATAAATCATATGTATATAGTAATTTGAGGAATTTGTTGGTATACTTGGTACATGTAGTTCATTTTGTTGTTTTTGAAGGCAGAGAAGTTGTCCAATGATTTGGTTCAGCGTGAGTTAGAGCTTGAAGTGGAAAGGCGGAAACAGTTAGAAGAGGAAAAAAGAATCAAGGAGGATATGAAGAAGCGTAAACTGGAGGCGAAGAAGAGGAGGAAGGAGGAGCTCAGACATCATGAAACAGAACTAAGGGAGAAGATCCTCAAAAACTGGAAAGACAAGGTAGTGTGGTGGAACTTCAACAACAGTACATAACAATGCCCAAGTTGTCTCCCTTCTCCAGTTTTCTAATTTCTGTTAATCTGTTTGAGATATTTTAAAGTTTTATTAAAAAAATTAAGTAAAACTTTAAATTTGAGAAGAATTTTATTCATGTTTTGATACATGTTTGAATAAAATCTAATATTGTGTAGTTTTGTGTACATACGCAGGAGGAAAAGAAAGAAGAAGAGATGAGAGAGAGATTGAGGAAAAGATTACAAGGAAAGAAGATTCTAAAGAGTGCGGCAGTGAAGCCAAGTGTTACCAAAGTGACAGCAAGTTCAGAGGTCAGGCCCGCCCCCTCCCCTCCTGATTGGCGACAGCGTGGGGAGGAGTGGATCAGAGAGGAGTATCAAAACAAAGTCCTGCCCAAGGAGAGAAGACTGAAAAAACGGGCAGGGCACAGACTATATAAAGGCATGCCTTATAATCCACACATGGAATGGAAAAAGAGGTTAAAACGAAAAGAGTCGGAAATGAGGAGATGGAAAGAATGGATGGAGTGGAAGAAACAGTTTTTGTATTGGAAACACAAATTCTCCATCCCCATTCCCTATGTGGACTGATTACATTATTAATTATACGATTAAAATGTTAATTTTTACAGTGTTTAAAAAACACGTCAACATTTTCATTTTATTTTATATGTTGATGTTTACATTTTTTTTTACTTTTATTGTTTAAAACATTTATGTTTTTCATGTGATATCAAAGAAAATTTATTTCTTTATGATTTTAAACATACTGAGAAAAGTAGCATATATTTCATGTCTAGAATATGTTTAAATTGAGTTATTTTTCTTTGTTCATAACAAGAATTTTCATATTGGACCAAGATCTGTTCATATTTTGTACTGAATGAAGAAATCAGTTGTTTAAATATTTTAAACATTCAAAACATGGAACTGACACAAGAAGTCTTACAAATAAAAATTGTTCAAAATTATGATGGTTTTGTTCTTTTGATGTATGGTCAAAAGGTCTAAATGTTGTCTTTGATTAGCTTTACTGAACCGAAGGTTGTCCGTCTTCTGTCCGTCTGTCTGTAAAATTTTCAAGTTTTTGATTTCTTTTCTAGAAGCCAAATTTAACCAAACTGGGTACAATGAATCCTTAGGGGAAGGGGATTCTAAATTGTTAATATAAAGGTTGAAACCCTTTTCAAAAGGGAGATTATCACAAAACAGTGAAAATAGAGGGTGTGTGTTAAAAAAATCCTCTCAAGAACCACTGCACCAGAAATGCCAATATTTATACCAAAGCTTTCATCATTAGTGAAGATTCTAAATTATTAAAACGGCAATTTGACCCCAAAACCAATACTGGGGCCCCAAGAGGGGTTCAAATTTTATAGAAATTTATAGGGAATATGTTTAAAAATCTTCTTCTCAAGAACTACAATGCACACAATCTCACATAGTGTATATTCTAAATTGTTAAAACTGTGACCCAAGGCCAATACTAGGACCCCAAGAGGGGCTGTTACTTTTCTACTGGGTCTATATTGCATGAAATTTGAAATTTTCCAGGGGGATCCAAGGGATAATATTATTTTCCAGCTTTTTACGAGTCAATTTCAGCTTTTATATTATAGTACATCAGATCACCATGAGGTTGCATTCTTCACTCTTTCTGCTTTTAAAAGAGGGTTTAAGGAGGCAACCCATGGCCAAATCATGGTACCATTATATTACAAAGGAAGTCAATAGTCAATATATTACATGTACATTGATATAGTAGCAAAACTATCAGACAAAGATACTCTGGTAATTCCACTTTTGCATGCATTATCATCCCTTTATTTCATTCCAAATATTTCCAGATAAATATCCCATATTTTTTAATTTCTAAAATATACATGATTTTCATAAATTAATTATTTTTTCAAATTAAATTATTCAGTAGCATATAAATTTTAAACTGGGTTGGCACAGTTAAGCTTTTACATCATCCTTGTCACTCAGATCACTAGGGGTTAATGCTCTATCCTGGGCTGCGTTCAAAGTTGTAGCAGCTACCTGTAGCTCTCTGCTTAGCAATAATTGCATTAATTCACACGACCGAGAGATTTAACCGATTTAAAGTTGGTTGTTCTCAACATGTATGGGTTTTTATATGAAATCAAAATATTGTATTGCATTTAAATACCATACCTGCAATTTTTATTACTGATTAAATATTGATGATACATTACTATGGCCAAAGATTACAATGCATAACAGCAAGATATATCATATTACATGTACTGTAGTAACACAAGATCTTTAGGTCTGACCTCTGCTATATCACTGAACTGTTCACATTGTTTGCCTAAGTACCATATTTCATGTAATAATGACAACAAAGTGCACTCCATCCCCATTCAATGGCTGATAGGAATGGTATCAAATGAAAAATAAATAGGAGGTATTATGGAAGCCTATAGGTGCACCTCACAAATCACTCTGGTGTTTCCAGACCCTGTTCCCCGCACGTGGAATGGTGTAATATGTCCGGAGGGGCCTTGCTACCTATCCATCACCAGCCCCCTGTTTCGTTTCAGTACACAAAACCACATTACTATGACATTTACTCAACATGATGGAGTACTTTTTTATGGATTAATCCTTGTAAAAAGCATTACTTGACAAACTGCGTTACATAAATCTCATGTAAAAAAAAAAAAACCAAAAAACCAAAATAACTCCTAGGTAACTGCCAGGACCTTAACAAGAACAAAATCATGATGAAAGAATAAAATGTAAATTTGTGATAAATATAATTTATTGCATTCACATGTCTGTTTACCAAAGTTGTACAATTAGATTTAAGGTCTTCCAATTTCGCTGTATTGAATGGCTTTGATATGGATTTTGTGCGTCAATTCAATCACATTTTCTCCAGAGGATTTATTCCCAGAACATGGAATCCTGTAGCAATAACATTAGCTGTAGCTTCACACAACAAAAGGCGGCTCATATTGACTTTCACTATAGCTCCTGGAATAATAAAAAAAATATGAATTTAAACAATGTGTATGATATAACCTTCTTGAAAGAGACCCTTGAGTTAGTACACATGATATGACGGCAGTATCACTGGTGATTCTGGCCTACAGATCCAGTTTTCAATTACCAGTTACATATTACCTAACCATTTCTGTACGGTTGTGTCTAGTCAGTGAGAGAGAAAGTAACTATTAAAGTAAAGAAGTTTAGCTGAAATGCACATTTAATCTACATGTAGGTTAGCAGTGTGCCTGATACTGTATTTTTCTACTTATTAATAAGGACAATTCAGCAATAGTACAATGTATACATATGTAATTGTAACAGTAGCTTGATCTACATGGTTGGATCATGTCAGGTTGCCAGGCGCGGATGCTTCGCATCTCATTTGTCAATGATCTGAAGATTCAACAAGACGTGATCCAAATCTTTGAATCAAGTTACTGTTTTTATTATATACCTTTATTCATTTAAAAGTTAAAATAACAAAACCATCTTACTTGAATCAATTGTACAACATTTACTTATTCAATAGCATAGCTGAACAAAATCTGATGTTCCTCCAAAATTGGGCCATAAAACTTAAACATTGTGGGTTTTTTTCTTTTAATAATTACAAGATAATAGTTTATGGCTAAAATGAATGATATATTTTTAGGTAGATTTGACGGGTAAATGGTTGACTGCCTCCATTAATCTGAAAACGACTAGTAAGAGGCATTGTCTGCCATATTTATCTTTCCTCTCCCCTATCCTACGACCCCTATTTAAAGCTCTAACAGGGTAATGCAATACAAACAAAATAATGCATGTAAAACAATGAAATAAATAGCAGAATCTAAGACAACACAAGGAATTGCTATAAGTAAACCATGAACTCAAGGTGTGCAATCAGGTGTACCAAATGCGAAAGGGTTTATCTACACACGCGCAAGATCGAAGATAGGAAAACCATAATGGAGTATACCCCTTGATGAATCATGTTCAGCTTTAAGAAGAGTAATCATTTGATCAATTGCATATTGGCTTTCCTTCTAAATATTATTCAGCCTCTACTTTGGGACCACCGGCAACATGAAGACAATGTAAAAGTAATTGAAATATGCAGTTTTCACTGAAATCATCATTAAAACAACACATTAAGCAATCATTAGCACTCGACCATTCACTTTTTTCTAGAAGCATTTTATAGCTTTTGGTTTATTTTGGATTTTATCTTTGGATAGAGACTGATTGTAAACAAGTAAGATAAAGGAGAAAATAATTCAGCACATCAAATGCATACAGGAGCTGTGACAGGATCAGCTTCGTTTTTAATGGGATAATGTGCAATATTAGATAGAGGAAAAATTGTGTTTATAAATCATTAAATCAAATTCCCACTGATTGTGCTTGAGAGCCTGACAAACAAGAGCCAATGTCATGGTAATGAATTACAGCACTTGACTTTCAGCTCCTCTCTTGCTTTGTGTCTCGTGTTTTGAATTCTAATGTCACCACCTCAATTTCCATGATAATGTTTTGCAAACACTCCTAATCTGTGATCAAACATGTATCTCTGTCAGTTCCAAAGCACGCCATCAATCTAAGCTCCCCTGCTAATCCTTATCGGCTGCCAGCAATGCCATCCAGAGAGTTCCTGTCGCAATTCTGAATAGCCAATGGCCGAATACAATGCCATAGCAATGCAAGACTTTCAGAAATTCTGAGTCAGCAAATGTCTCCTCAGAAACGCTTAATACTTTGGCATACTCATCAACTGACATAAATGGAGTTCCAGAAAGTCATTTGTTCTTTGTCTGATTACATTTCTTATATTTCATCACCTGCTTTAACCAATCAAACTCTTCTTAGTAAGAAAAATTTCATCTGTCCTTGCTCCATTTGAATTTTAATTCCAGAATACCAAATCACATTCTGTTTCCAATACTAAAGCACAAGCAAACTTCATTCATCAGTTCAATACCAAAGGAAAAAATGTAATTGATTTACTACTTTAGATGGCAGCCTATTCCAGTAGGGATTACAGGTCTCATCCCTATGTATCCCCCTAGGTCTTGTCTTTAGTGGTACATGTATATACCATGTGTCAAGTTTTTTCATGTGTTGCAAGATTTGCAAAAATGGAGCAAATCTTTCTTTTTATTCTTAATTTTTGCAAGTCATTTTTTTCTAAATTTAAAATGATTATATAGCATATAATACCCACTCTATTTTCTCTGTGATTGCAAATACATGTATTGCCAAAAATAGATAATGATGAAAAAAAAACCTCCATATTCAGTATAATTAGATACTAAACTATATACGATCTCGTTACGAGTAATGAGTAGATCTTCCATCCGATTTTTTTTTTGAATGATACGATGAAATATCGATACAATTTCAGAACTAACCCCCCCCCTTTCAGGTAATGAATGAAAAATCCCTAATTACGTCATAAATGGGTGTAGCAATGATTTTTTCAAACAGATATTTTTACTTATACATATTTTTAAAATTAATTGGTTATTGCTTCTATAACCTATTACAAAATATCCCTCAGTAAAGGGCCATAGATAAAAGACTTAAGACCCATCTGGGTTTTAGGGGCCAGCCCCCTTTTCTTGATATCAAATGAAAGGTCATTAAATTTTAAAGACATTTTGTTCAACATGTGTTTAAAAATTCGTTACCGTTCTTGAGATATCTGAGAAAGAACGTTTTAGGGGTCGATCCCTTATCTCCTAATTGGGGCCGTTTAACGAAATTTTGATGGTTGCATATTGTTTAGTACATCATTATGAGCATCTTTTCTTCTATACTGCTTTTCAAAATGGCTTTCCTTTTTAAGATATAGGTGATCAAAGTTTTGAACTTTTGACCCCTAAAACCCCCTAATTACGTAACACATGAAAAAATCATTAAAAAGTAAAGGTACATAACTGTGAGATAAACATATTTGCTTCTATAACCTATTACAAAATATCCCTCATTAAAGGGCTGCAGAAAAAATACTGTAGACCCATCTGGGTCTCTAATTTGAGACCCAGCCCCTTTTTCTTGATATCAAATGAAAAGTCATTAAATTTTAAAGACATTTTGTTCAACATGTGTTTTGAAATTCATTACCGTTCTTGAGATATCTGAGAAAGAACGTTTTAGGGGTCGATCCCTATCTCCTTATCGCAGCCGTTTAACGAGATTTTGATGGTTGCATATTGTTTAGTACAACCTTATGAGCATCTTCTCTTCTATACTGCTTTTCAAAATGGCTTTCCTTTTTGAGATATAGGTGATCAAAGTTTTGGACTTCTGACCTCTAAAAACCCCTAATTACGTAACACTTGAGAAAATCATTATAGTGTTTGGGTACATAACTATAAAATAAACATTTTTGCTTCTATAACCTATTACAAAAGATTTCTCAGTAAAGGGCTATAGATAAAAGACTTTAAAGTCCTTTGAGTTCCTTATTTGAGGGGCCAGCCCCTTTTTCTTGATATCAAACAAAAGCTCTTGTAAATATAAACTTTTTTTGCATTACATGTTTTAACAAAATATTTTTCAGAAAAGAGATAACAAAGAAAACCAGGAAAAATTATGACGTTTTTTAAACTCAATTTTCAGGTCCAGGCGAGCTTCGGCGCCTTTTTAATCAGACAGATATGATTGACATTATACATATCTACCATCTTTTGTCTACCATCCCTGAAAATTTGAATTCAATATCTTTTACCATTTAGGAGGAGATCCCTGGACAAACCAACCCTTAAAAAATCGCTGAAATGTTAATATTTCGGAAACAGAAATGACGTCATCATAATAAAAAAATGTATATTAAGTTCAGATCAATATCTATCAGATCTGAAAGTTTCATGAAAATCGGCAAAGCCATTTTCGAGAAATCGCGTGCACAAAATTTTTAAGAAAAAAAAAATAACTAGATACGATCTTGTTTCAAGTAACGAGTAGGTCTTCCGTCTGATTTTTTTTTTATGATATGACGAAATATCGATGCTATTTCAGAATTAAACTCCCCCCCCCCCTTTCAGGTAATGAATAAAAAATCCCTAATTGCGTCATAAATGGGCGTGGCAATGATTTTTTTCAGACAGATATTTCTACGTATACGTATTTTTAAACATATTTGCTTCTATAACATATTTCAAAATATCACTCAGTAAAGGGCCATAGATAAAAGACTTAAGACCCATCTGGGTCCCTAGTTTAAGGGGCCAGCCCCCTCTTCGTGGTATCAAATTAAAGGTCATTAAATTTTAAAGACATTTTGTTCAACACGTGTTTTGAAATTCATTACCGTTCTCAAGATATCTGAGAAAGAACGTTTTAGGGGTCGATCCCTTATCTCCTTATCGGGGCCGTTTAACGAGATTTTGATGGTTGCATACTGTTTAGTACAACATTATGAGCATCTTTTCGGAAACAGAAATGACGTTATCAAAATAAAAAAAATGTATATTAAGTTAAGATCAATATATATCAGATCTGAAAGTTTCATAAAAATCAGCCAATCCATTTCCAAGAAATTGCGTGCACAAATTTTGTAAGAAAAAAAAAAAATAATAATAGGGAAAAAGAAACCGAACGAAAACAATAAGGTACTCCGTTGGAAACAGAAGACCTTAATAATAATAGGGAAAAAAAAAACGAACGAAAACAATAAGGTCTTCTGTTGGAAACGGAAGACCTTAACAAGCTAGGAGATTGGTAAGTTAAAAGAATTAATTTCCTTGCATACTGAATGTGACTGTATATAAAAGTAAAATTTTCAAATTTCCATTTTAAAAAAGCAGTCCCATTATGGTTTAAAAGAATTTGCAAGTAGTGATATTTATACATATCAAGAACATTACAAATTAAAAGGGTGCAATTTACTGATATATTCTAAAAAACATAGCTACCTGTTGCTTTGTCTTTCTCTATGCAGTAACAACTGTCATAGAATTCAGTGAAAGTGTTAGATAGTTCATAGAGGTATTCACAGAGCGTGTGCAGTAGCAGGTCATCAAGGCAACGGAGAATGACCTCTGGTAACCTTAGGATGCACTTAGCGAGCTTCCACTCCTTGGGATGTCCTAGATCTATCCTTGTCGTACGTGCAGCTTGTCTCAAGTCTTCTTGAGAAATGTTTGAATTCCTTGCTATTGATCTGCAAGAATAAATGGAGAACATTTTGAGGGATACAGAACTTTGCATATAAAGCATGAATAAACTTAGGGTAATAATGAAAACTCATATACCATTATTTTCTTTATACTTTAGCCACATTGATAAATCTCATCAACTCCAGTATTTTAATAATCCCTTTTGACATGTCAAGTTACTGATATTCCTTTGAAAATATGGAAAGAATGTGCATCTGCCATCTCAGAAAAAAAAAACCTGCAATCTTAAAAGTGCATTTGACATCTGTTTGCTTGCAAGCTAGGGTGGTAATATTGATAGAATTTGAAAAATATACATGTAGCATCAAAAGAATCTTCATCTCTGTAATAATTTTATGTAAAATTCATCCACAGCACATTTGTGGGTGTATACAAACTCTGTCCATCAAGACTAATTTAAGTCTCAGTTCCATTCTATTCATTCATTTCCTACTGATTTCCCTCTCAGTAATTCAAACTTTATGCCTTTTCTGTTCTTGGTAATCATTTTAATCAAATCAAAGCTAAAATTCCCCCATAACTAGTTAAAAAATTTAAAGTGACATTTATAAAATGCTTGATGAAAATAATTACAGGTGCAATACAATTTATTTTACAAACAGTCTGAATTCTAAATAATGCATGTTCAAAAATAGTGTCAGATTTACAGGGAATATAATTTCTTTTCAGTGTTTTTTATTCCTTCCCCCTGCTTTTCATAGATTCTGGTGTTTAGCATTACCCATTCCTTTTTTTTCATCATCAGCCCTTAGGATACTGTTAATTACCTGATCCTGGTCAGAGCGTAGAGTAAGTAGGCAGCTGTGTTACCTCGATCATCCAGCATCTGAAAATTAATCATCGCCTATATTTATTTGCAAATAGATTATCTAGTATTTAGCTCTGTAATTCCATAACATAATAAGAATATTGAAAGCCGTGTCTCCTATATCACAGAATTAATGTCAACAGGCCTCAATATTAGTAAGCTCAAATAAAATTAGTTTTCAGGCCACCATTCACTACACACACACACACACCAAGGAATTGTCCATCTGCTGCCATTCCACAGAAACAGCTCTGTTCAATATAATTATTTCCAGTATTCAGCTGTCAACTGTACATACACCTTCTGGTGATTTGTGTTGCAAAAAACCTTGTGTCCATCAATTAATAAATCCATTATAGAATTATACGTGTTACCTTGAAGCCATGATGAACACCACATGATTATTTTTTAATCCAATACAAAACAAACTGCACACTGGTGAGAACTATCAGCTACTATCATACCTGTTAGAACACGAATTATATATACCAGTAGACTAGATTTATTCAAACAAAAAAAAAAAAACATAAAAAGGACCAATAGCAGCAACAAAGCAATTCTGATCAAGCTGTCTGTTAGCATTTAATAGGGACAGTAGATCAACAAAACTTCCAACCACGAGTCTTAACATCAAAATTATTTTTTTTTCCTCTCAAGAGATAATTCCTGTATAGAGTGCAAGAATGTTTCACTGTTAATAGGTTTTTGCTGTGCCATCTCAGTTACCTCTGTTCTTTTTGAGAAGTGTAACATGTGCCCTTCAGGGAGAGTTTTCAATGGATGTACATTACTAAGACTTCAACCAACCTGTTGATTCTATGACTATTGTCCAGGTAGCATGAAAGTAATCAGGAAAATAATGGCTCAAAACTTATTGCATAAGATGTAAAAAATGTGGCTCTGTGTACATATATCAATTTTAGATAAATTTCCTTGAAAATTTTTTCATCATTTATTTGCATCTAAACATGTTTATGCCAAAACATTCAGGATACATTACCAGGCTACTTTTGGAGTTAGAATATTTTAGATTTTCTTTATTATAGTTTGCAAAATGCAACTGAATGCAAATAAAATAAAGTTATAGTAGATATTTTCCATTGAAACTTTATATTCCAATAGAAAAGTATCATTTATTAAATGAAATAGAATTACGGAATTACGTAATGGAAATTGTCATATTGTGAAGTTAGAAAAAAAAAATGGAAAATAATTTCTGTCTGAACTTAAAAGGACAGATAAACATACTGATGAAATCCATACAAGAGCATCTGTATTTCGATAAATGATATTCATCAGAAACTAATTCATAATTTCTTCAATTTGTCAGGTTTAGCCCTGATACTCCCTGTGCTGAAAGTTATGATGAGGAATTTTACAAAAAATGATTTAATTTGTCCCTCCAGGTTATGTATCATTTTTCACTGGATCAAAGTTGGCAGTTACAAATTTGACTGAAGGGAACAGAAAAAATGGCAGAGAAGATCGACAATTAGTGTGATTGCTGAGTGCATGAGGGGAATAAAAATCAATGCCTGCGTGAAAACCAGTATTCTAACTAGTCACGTTTGCTAAAATGAAAACAGAGTACATCAACAAAACTGTCCACTCAAGAACTGAATGTACAAAATCCAATCTCTGCTCAGTTGCTTTTAATTACGGGATGCGCTTTACAAAAGACAATGGTGTAGATCTTTTCAGCCTCATGGAATGATATTCCTAAGTACATGTATTTCATTGGTATTTAAAGTAAATTTAAACATTTGGTAGCTTGTCAAAAAAATGCACATTTACAAATTGGTCTTTTTGCAAAATGCAGCACTGCATGGTGTCAATAAGAAAACAATCTAGACATTACTTCTACACAAGAATTACCAGTACAAATACTGGTATTGATTGGCCATTGTTTACTGGAAACTTCCTTGTACCTTATCAAATGAGAAGACATAATCGTGGTTTCTGTTGTGAGATAAATCAGCATATTTGATGCACCCGTAGGCCACCGCTCTCTTCACTGCTTCCAACTCTTCTTTTGTCAGTTCCTAGGAAAGAAGAAATAATTGAACCTAATGTATTGCCTTGCAACAACTCAAAGATGTCTTTTGTACTTGCATTCCTGTCTTAGACCACATTACAGTACATAACTCTGTTTGGTTCTGACATTGCCGTACATTACCGAGTAAATTACCGAGTCCTGCAGAAATCAATCAGTTATGCTAACAGGACCTCATTACGACTCCAAATGATCGGGCCACTATGCAATGTCAGGCACTTTATTTGTCTGCTATGATCATCATTATTTTCTTTACAAAACTATCTCAATGTCATTTCGTCTTAATGAGCATGGTTTATTCACCTCAAGTCCTGTAAGCAATCACCCCTACATGACCCAAAATGATTTGAGAAAAACTCAGTACTTTTGCCTTTAACCTCTCACTTATGATCTAAGCTCACTTACTCTCATCGTTATTGCATATGAACTGACACAGAGCCTTAAAATACATTGAGTTTAGTTAAACAACAATGAGTTTCTATAAGAAACGACCGATTATTATCACATAGATGTATACAGTTTTCTTCAGCAGCCTCCTGATCTACATATTATACAAATAATTCTTTGCTCTGTATTCCATATGTATGCTATAATTAGACTTTGAACATACTATATAGTAAACAATGCATTTTAGAACACCTGCTAATTGCACTGTATATAAATCATTTCGTTTAATGTAAATATTCATGGCAGAAAATAAGACTCCAATTAGAGCAGAATAACAATAGGAAACTATTTACCTGAAATATTATGTTTACAAAGACTTCACTATTCTTTCTGAAATACATTACATGTATTATCAAGCTCTTGACAGATCATTTAGACTTCCAATCACTATGATCCAAATACAATCTTTTTTTGTCCCTTTATTTTTCTCTACTTACTCATCCTACTTTTCCCTACTTACAGCTTCATGTTTTAGTTGACACTTGCTCTTGACATGACATCTTGACCTTGCATTTTATTGAAGTCAAAAATTTGTTTACCATTGACCTTGACCTTGCACATTCAGTCAGATTTTTTACTCATGGCCTTGACTCCTCACCTTGTCTCTGCCTTTTTCCACCAGTTTCTGCTCTGCCCTGCTTATTCCCTCATCCAACAGGTCTACCAGACGTACTGTGTCCCCAGATCGAGTTTTGAACTTTTTTCTGCAAATACAATAAAGATAAGTTACAATTGTAATACCATTAACATTTTTTCAAATTGTTTTTTTTTCTATCAGGAGTCAGAGAACTTCTTTAAAAAAATAAACAGCAGTGTTCAAATGTTCACTAAGATATGAACTTGGTTGGTCACTGCATGAACAAATCCTGTAAAGCTCAAAGGGCTTTTCAGAAAATTTGATCCTGGTGAACCTTTTAACATTTGTTGTTTATCACTTATACATGTATTTTTGTTTGAGAAAGTCAAATCGTGCAGAAATATGAACAAAACCATGCTTTTTGCTTGTAACCATAAAATCATGAGCGCAAATTCAGTGATCAATGTGATGTCAAAAATATGATCTTTTGACCCATTAAAAAGTTCACACAGAAATGAACATTTTTGCTCCTCTGTATGTTCATATAAGGAAAAATAAATTTGCAAATGTAAATATTTTATCATGAACCATACCCAGTATATGTATTTCAACAATGTACAACAATTAAGACACAGTCAAATCTTCTACCGCAACCCACTGTTTTTATCAACTTCCTTTTATACAAGATATTTTTCTTTACTAAATTACCATTTAGTACTCTCGTCTTTGGCACAAAAATCTATCAGTTGCATAGTCAACACACTAAAATCTAAAATACAGAAAATGTTCACAAACATCTGTTTAAAAATTTTCAAAGCTTCTGGCAAAGACAATAACCAAACAACATGATCTAACTGATTGATGACAAAGTTTTGCATCATAATCTGTGATGTATATGGCAAGTCTTGCCTACTGTCTATAATGGCCTGACAGAATCAACTTCACAATGCAAACTTATTTCGCAGCTAGAGCAGCTCAGAAGGCCCGAGTTACAGACATATTATCTTTTATGTGTATAATTATTTCTCTTTCTTTAAGCACATGCAGAACTTGGCTGGAAGACAAGACTAATTTGGTTGCAAAAGCTTTTGTCAGTAGTAACAAACTATATTTCCCTGATGATTTGCTAAATTCTCTAAACCCATTAAAGCTTTCAGCCCAATCTTATAGAACAAGTCAAATGATCAATCAACTTTTTAGCTGGTCCTTCTACATATACATATGTCACTGGATATCATTTTAGAGAAAATTTCAAGATAAAAACTTAGACATAAATTTATAAATGTCACGCTAGTTATCAGGGTGTGACAAAATAAATAAATATAAAAACCATGGCATAGAATTTACCATTCATCATACACATGGTAAATAAATATAAAAACCATGGCATAGAATTTACCATTCATCACACACATGGTAAATAAATATAAAAACCATGGCATAGAATTTACCATTCATCACACACATGGTAAATAAAT
>WFKH01011581.1:63703432-63730835 GCA_016163765.1 Magallana hongkongensis | reverse complement strand
AACCATGGCATAGAATTTACCATTCATCACACACATGGTAAATAAATGTAAAAACCATATGGCATAGAATTTACCATTCATCATACACATTATGAACCACACACAAAACTGAAATGGACAGACTGATAAGGGATGAGATAGAGAGACATGTTATGATCCCATTATAATATATAAGCATATAAGTCTCTACAATACATTCTTTTTTTAATAAAATTAATCTTAAACTTGGTCAATTTCTTTAAGTAAAAGAAATTGACCATTAGTCAATAAAGTTTAAAGAACAGTACTGTAAAACCATAAATAAATTATTAAAATTATCATGCCCAATTTTTTATGGTGAATTAACAGTTATTTTAAGAAGAATCTTTCTTAAAACATGTCTGAGAGACATACAGATAAACATGGTGAATCTATTATGACCATTAGCAATAGGGTATAAAACACAATATGAAGATTTGCCACTCGAACCCAAATTTCTGGTTATCCAACTTGAATTTCCTGTGTTTTGATGAAGGCTACCACTAGGAAATGATAGAAGCAGGAAGATAATAATGGCTTTTTCTTCCATAATCCCCACTCCCACAACAGATGGACGTGACCGGAATTCTTCTGTGTGCCGTGGTGAGTCAGGGGGTCTGTGACTGTCCTCAACTTGGAGCCAAGGTTTCCATCCATAGAGGGATTGTAGAAACCATTACATATGCCATATTCGTCCTAATTGATGACTTATTCCTATGCTTTGACTTCACCATCATTAACAGAGGTTTGATTTAGGAGTGACATACAGTATGCGATGACAATCTTGTATATTTCTGGCTGTGCTCTCAAAGGTCTTCTCATTGGTATTTCAAGATATAATTGATAGATACTACCTCCAACTCCTTCCATGGCCTAATAAATTTCATTACTGATACTTAATATTAAGTAAATGATCTTCTTGCTATCATTAAGCCATAAAATATCCTTGAATTTTCTATGGTAACATAAAACAGTATCTCCAGATCTTGTGACATAGGCACTTTGAATCCCTTCTCATTCATCTAGCACAGGAAATTACTTAGTTTTTCTTCCTATGAAATCATGCAAATACTGTTATGAAATCTCTAGTCACTAGATCAAATACTGACAAAATGGGGAAAATTTATTAATTCTTAACATGCCTTAAGCCAAGGATATTGGATTTATGAAATTTGAAAGGCATAAAATGCTCAAGAGTATCAGTGCTTGATATGACTGGGAAATTCATAAAGTCAGGCTGTTAATGTTTTGCTTTCCTACCATGACTTATTCATACACAAGCTATGTATGTATATTTATATCTGGTTGGTTGAAGAACCACTCAGATATTTCTATACAACTATATTTTCACAGGAACATGTTCAACCAGAAAAAAATTCAATCATTGCATGTATTCACAAAGACACGAGCTTCCGCATTCCATAGAGTCCGTAAAGGGAATAGCTTTCTTGATTTAATATACTTTTTCAAATACTAAGGATCCTAAACTGTCCATCTTGGAAATTAAAAGAATATTCTGAAATACAAAAAAAATGTCCTTATAAAAACTCCACCCATGCATCAATTATATCACAGGCAATAGCATGGACACAAACCTTTAAACATTTTTTTATTTTTGAATTTCATGTGTTAGAAGTTGGATGGGGCATATCTGAATGTGTATATGGGAAAATTAAGACAAGCACATAAAACATCATGTGATATTTTAAGCAAAAAGGAACATTGTAATTGGACTGTGCCTGAAAGTGCATGCAGCCAAAAAAGGGAGAAAAATATCCCAAATATCTCTTATCTTTATCTCATAATCAAAAGCACAGAAGCTCAATAGCAGAAACTTTTAAATTTCAAGTTTAACTCCCAAAATAATCCTCTATGCTTCACTGTTAATTCCTAATATGATTAAACATGAGATATTAATATCCATGTAAAATTACGAGAATTGCAGATTTTAAAATTATCCATCTATATTTCGGACAGTTGTGAAATTACAATAAAATATCAGCGCTTTGATACAAAATGGTGGTATAGCAGAATTAAGTAACTGTGTGATTAAGGAATATACAGTATTATCACACTCTTGCTCCATAATAAAACCAGTTGTCAAAATAAAAATTGAAACAGAATTTTCCCCTTCAACTTAATTCATATAATGCTGTTTTTCTTGAAGGATCTAAAGCTCTTTCGTTGTGATAGACATCTGACTCCGGTTTCTGATACTTTGACCAAAATGGTGCGTAGACTGAGGAAGCTCTCTCAGACTTCAGCCCTCTGCCATCATTATGTTATTATGAAGGACATGTAACCGCGGTGTTCAATGTAAATGCAGGCTAAATTAATTGAGCAGACAATTTAATTGAAGCTAGAACATCAAATTGCACTTTGCTTCTGTTTTTAAATGACATTTACGACTGCAAGAAATGCATTATTTTAATAATGGATGGCAGATCCAATTTAGAGTTTGATCCAAAATGGAAAAAGGAGCATTGCTATGAAAGTTGGTGTTTCTAATTTATAATAATTTGTTCAAAGTTTACCAAGAAACAATTAACATACAGTCATGGTAAGGAAGTCAATGAATTGTTTCCCATGAGTGAGTCACCATGATCAACTCCCTACCATACTGCCTCTCAAAATTAAGTTGAGGTAGAAAAAAGTAATTTAAAAGCATCTTGTACCTGAAACAATACCAAAACGTGTTTTTTCAATTACTGCAATCAATAAAGTTTTCTTAACAGTCATGATATTATCTGATAGTGATGGACATGCACAAGATGCTGTAATCATCCGTCATTTTATGTGTTGGGGTTGGTTAATCAGAGAAACAGTTACTTTAACAATAAAATGCTACTTTGGTGTTTCATGTGGATAGAAAAGAAAATTCTGCAAGGATCGCTACCTTCTGTATATAAGTTCATAGCTCATATGAAACACCAAAATAAGAATTTTATATTTTTACAAAATACATGTACATAACTTTTGTTAGCGGGTTATGTAAACTTTTTCTGCAATGCTTGCATTTAATTTTTAGGCTACTCTGTGGCAAGGTTAGACATAGCCTTTTGTCAGACTATAGCCACTACTACCTTGAATTTAACATACATTTGTGTCTTGTTCCTAGCTTACTGGTTTAATCAAGTTTTAATCATTTTTACAGGGTCTATCTATGCATTTAGACACTCTTATTAAAGCAGACATGAATTCATAAAAGCATTTGGTCGCCATATTAGTTTCAATCGCTCCTCTACTGTCACTGGGGTATATATACCGTTTGAGAAAGTTACGGTCGGTTGCTTTCCGATCGAGGCATTCAGGTTGCACAGACTTCTAAATGCATAAACTACACAATCTAGTAAAATGTTTGTAATAAAGAATAAAGGAAACTACAATCAATAAAATACAAAATATATTTATTCTTTGAAAGAATTTCCAAGGTATCCGTATTATTTTGCACAGATAGTGCTGCCTTACTTCGCATGCACATCGAACATGTGTGTCGTTCATACAGAGTGCATAACGTCTGCATCTTTTTGAAAACCCCGGCGGCACTACATCCAACACAGTAGCTATGTGATAATAAATCCAAGAAAGTAACAACGTAACATCGATTCCATCGGTTTCTACAAAAACGCTCCGTTTCTAAAATCTATGCGATCATTGACATTGCTCAATCTGCCACAGTGTGTGGTTTGCGCATGTGCGATGTTATAACATACACAAGAAAACGGTCTACAATTATCGAGGATTTTTGAAGTATCTGTGGATGGAGATTCAGTCTGTCTTGTTTCGTCGTTCATTGGATATGCCTTGCCAGTGGAGTGGTTGTCATATTATTTTTGTTCAAAATGCGTTTCTACATGTCTTTTCGTCCAAGGTAACGTGTTCGGGTGTATAAAATGCCTGAATGCGATGAAGCATGAATAGCACTCTCGGCCTTATATAGGGGGTGTGTAGGGATAAGCAGAACAATAGAAATCGACAACTAATATGGAGGTAGTCGGAGATAAAAGGGAAATAATGCGTATTTATGAATTCATGTCAGCTTTAATATCCTATCAGCACGAAAACACATAGATTTTTAAAAATTAATATTGTAGTAAATATTCACTCCATGAATATTCAATATCATATAGGTTTGAAGAAATTGCTGTTTTGAATTAACAAACAAATCCATATTTTTCAAAGCATTGTCTGTTCTGGGTTGGTTTTAACTTGAGTAACTAAATATTGGAAAAGAACACCCGGGCCTGTAAATCATGAGTTTATTTGGGATATATTTCACTGAGGCTATGTTTATAACTGACAGATTAATCGAAAACAGTTCCCGGCCGCCCCCTCCCTATAGTGTTTAGAATTTTTCAGCAATATTAAACATAAAATTAATTTCAGACACCTAACTTTTCTGTCCTACAAGGCTCATTCACTCAATATAGCCCTGTAGCATTTGATAATCATCACAAAGTGGCCTGTGGTACATATAATCTGTGAGTAGATCAAAACAGTCCTTGTAGAGACCATTTCATGTATGACTGGTGATTAAACCATGCATGGATTCTACACTGGCCTACCTATACAATGTAACACAAATTAGACACAGATAAAGGGTTAGACAAAGTTCAACCATGGTAGAGGATGCACATCAAAAGAAACCTCACAATTCATAAAAGGATTTACAGATTCCTAATTGTTCTGTGGAACTGATACAGATTATTTGAGATCTTAAATTGTTGTTATTTTCCATGACAAAGCATAATTATTTGTATCTGTTACACAAAATGTGGACACTATGTATGAAAAATCCTGATTCTAGAGCCACACATTATTCCTCGATAAAAGTCATTTTGCTCCAAACTCCCATCTGTTGTTTTATTGATTTGTCTTGCCAAAAAATCATTAAGACTGTGATATAGGGAAACAGTCTTCATATATACACACGAACTAGAAGGACAAAGATTGGCCTGCTTCCATTATTTACACTCATTGTGCCAGTTCTCAAAGGCTAGAGAAACTATAATTTGAATAAGTGTGTCATATTTTCATTATCAGCAATACAGTTCAGTACAAACATAGATATAGCGAAATCTCGGATAGGCCCTATAGCAAAGTTTTGTGGAGTCCCCGGCAAAATTTTTAACAGTCAAATCCTTGTAAAATTTTACAGTTATAATGAACTATGTTATAAAGATGTTATGAAAATAATGAATTGATTTTGAGTCCCGTAGAAGAGAAAAGTAATGAAATTTACATCTTTTACAACAACAAATTGTCAATACCAATTGAAATCATTATTTTAATACATTTATTTAAGGAATTTTGGAATTATGAAGCAATCAAATATGGTCGGGGTAATCAAATCCAATAAAGCCCAAATGGCTTTATGTTAGATTTGATCTTGCCCAATTGTATTTGATCACCTCATACTATGATTTCTTATTCCTTATATTTATATAATTTTCATCAATCGTTTAATTAAATATAAAACTATTGACATTTTTAAGTTATTTTCATTTTGTATAACTATGCAAACCCTCCTTGTGCCCCACAATACATCATTTGCGTCATTGATGAAGTGTATTGGACTATATGTTACAAATTTGATTCACAGTGTTACACAAAGACTCTGGAAAATGTGAATATTTCCACATAAATTTTTCAATTCACAATCTGATTATTTTAGGTTTCCAAAAAGGTCAATTTTTAATTAAAGCCTTAATTAATAAACACAAATGGTAGTCAGAAGGAAGGAAAAATGTATAGAATAATTTCGCTTTACTTATCATTACGAATTTGTAAAATATATATACATAACAAATTACAAATAGAGCGAAGTAAATCCAATGGTCCCTAGGACTTCACTATAACCAAGTTTTATTGTATTAAACCTCAGGTGTGCATGGTTTGGTCACAAACTAAGCATCATAAGTCATTGGTCTGGTCTGCGCTTCATTAGCAGTGCTACAGTGTATATTCAAGCAGAAAATGATTTCCTTTGTGTGCATACAGCCTACTGACTGTATTGCAATTTGAAAGGACAAAGTCTTGACATTCTTGCTGATGGTATGAGTAATGTCTTGGATCACACCCATTGGTGATATGTAGTTATTCCCTGATGCAATCATAGTTGACTGTCTCGTCTAAAAATCATTAAAACTAAACCTAACACCTTTAATGAAGTTGTATATCTTGCTCTATTAATTAATTTTTAACATATTTCTTATGATTTTGTTTAAAACATAAAGTCATTAAAGTTCACCTTAACAAAAAAATCCTGGAACAGATGAAATGTTTAACCGAATACCTACAATTAAAGTTGAGAAGTTTTTGAATCCTTGGCCCATAACTATTGGTAAATTTAAGCTAATACTTTGATTGTATCACAGAGACAATGGAAATATGACAGTTAATCCAAAAGTAATGTCATAGATGGGATAAAGGCATGAAAAACAGGCGTAAAACAACCCTTTTTAAAATCGGATCTGATTAAAGGATAATGTAATACACAGCCCGCCAGTAAATTGAAATAAAAAACGCTTAATTTTGCATGTTTTTGATACTTGTGTATTCTCATTTTATCAAAAATAAAATGATCTGGTAAAAGATATATATACCTTTATTTGCTGTAAGGTTTATATATAAATCTCACCGACTTTGGAAGTCCCACTTTTAAAAGACCTCAAAATAGCTGAAAATGCACAAGTGCAATCGAGAACATTTTTCTCCTTTGGCTGGTTATCGCAATATTATACAATTATTATCGTATATCAAATTTTTTTACAGGAAAAAATTACTTCACTGCGAATAAACATGTTATTTTTCATAACATTTGAAAATCCGATTTGTCTTCTCCATTAGAAATGATTTGTGTTAATGTGGTATGTATACACTTTTCATAATTTTACACATCTGTACCATGCGTGTCTCATCATTTACACATCAGTTAATGCGTTTGATAAGAGGGGTGTATATATCCATTTTCCTTCATTATTGGTTATTGCTGAGTTTTTCCTTGATAGGTGAGATGTCAGAGAATGACAAACATTGTCACGTGGCACTGTCACTGTCACAAGGCATATTTTTTTTGTTTTAACTATGTAAATTAAAAAATTTAGATTTTTCCAGGGGGGGGGGCCCCCCCCCCCCCCCACCCCACTCTAAATCTGTGCATGTACATCATTGTTCTAGATTCTTGGACAAAGTCCTAGTCAGAAAGGAAACCACCTCTGGTATGGTAATTAACGAATTCTCATGTATATCAACTCTGACAAATTGATCATCAGTAGTAAAACTATACCAAATATCAAATAACCTGTTAAAAGGCCAATTTCTCTATTCCTGATCACCATTATAAGACATTCGTGACCCAACTAATCAATGTCATTAAGGGGTCCCTCACCAATAGACTTGACATCTGAGAATTTATAGTATGGGCCCTGTAATTAGTATCTTGTCCTGTTGTTTGTACTAAGGACTGTAGAGCTTTATAAGAGCACTTAGCGAAGGCATTCTAAATGATGCATTACTGCTCAACTAAATGATGCAATACTGCTCAAGACCTTTACTTTATACATATAATAGATACATGCATGAACAAAATACCCATGCAATTATATTGATAACACTTTAAACAATGATTATAACAAATAAAGATAAACATCTATATTAAAATATGTCAGTTGGAAATTAAACCATAATCAACAAAATGGCTTTCACTACATAATAATGAAATATCTGTGGTCTGGCTCAGTAAAGGCTGATGCAAACGGCCTAATGAAAGTTCATTTTGGCAAAACATGAGTAACCTTATCACAGGATTACTGATGAAAACATGTGATCATGAATACTCCGAGTGTCAGTTTGAGATGAAATCAATAATGTACAGTGATCTGAGTCAGGCGTATGGTACGTTTTATCAATTGTTAGGATTCCTCCACGTAAGTTTGAGGCTAAAATTTCCCATAATCAAAAAATGGAAATGCTACATTTATCTAGTAGAGTGTTGAGGCGTTATTCACTGAGTGAAACACGAGACCTCCCTCATTTATTTTTGTTGGTATTATTCTGTTAGTAGATAATGCATCTGATGAGAGTAAAGGCAAAAAGATCTTGAGTGTAGTGATCAAACAAACTTTTCCTGATTATCTTGACAAAATCAGAGGCAATAGAAAATATTCCTTGGGCAAAGTAAAAATCTGTTTAAGTGCATCAGTATAAATCAATTACTTACAATACACTATTGATCAAATATGTTACAGTGGCAGAGAACCTTACCATGAAGGATTTACTGCAAATTACTGCAAGCTAAGACCAATGCCAAACAAACGGAGAACAACAGATTTTAGAATTTATCATATAGGATGAAAAAAATATTTTCCTTTTTTGCAAGTCATTCATTAGTGGATGGAAAACTGATGTATTTTTAGTCCTTTTGAATAATAATCTGCAGGGAAAATTAATCAAAAAGTAAAAAAATCAGGCTCCAATTTTATTTTTACCACTGAATGGAAGCATTCAGAATTCCAATATTCTCAGCCATTTATGAAAGTTAAGTAGCAATTCATTAATAAAATGAAATAATCAAGCAAATTAATTCAAAAGTTTTCATTGATTCATCATGCATATTCTAATCATTCCAAAAGGAGAAGCAGGAGAACAAGAAATCTGATCATAGTGAGGAGAGAGTCGACTAGATACCTTCATTATCAAGTTTTAATCTATAATCAATGAAAATTTAAAGCTGACTTTGAGTGCCACAATGTACCGACAACAAGATGTTAATGGCTGTAGAGTAAGGCTTTCTCTACCACATATTGATGTTTGTTAAATGCATTTCTGATGGCAGTTTATTGAATCTAGACAATAGACTTATCAGGTACTTAAAATCTGACTGTAAGGAGAGTGGTGTGACGTAATTTTGCCATTGAACCCCATGGACCTTTACGTATGGTTGTTACAGTCACTGAAGATGTGTATCCCTCTGTGCTCTCTCCTGATACAGATCAATACAGAGCAGGATAGTATATATAAGTGACAGTGGGCTGATCACAGTCAGCTACACACAGAACACTGGGAAACAGTCACAGAAAATAGTCACTCTCATCAACCAGGATCTACTATTAAAGGTGGCTTAAACAACATACAAAACAATCAGGGATTACCTGAATGGTGTGTATTAATGGGGGAATATCAATTAAGCAAAATTAACTATCTTCAATATTATTTGTGGTGAAAGAGTGAAAGGATTCTGATGTATTTATACAATTATTTAGAAAACTGACTGTGCAAATGGAGTTTTATTGTGTCTATGAAATAATGTGTCTAAACCACTGCCTTGTGGACTGAGAGATCTAGTAGTCTCAGCATTGGTTCCAGAGAGGAAGTTCTGCTCAACAAAAGAGCTCATGCAAGGACAGCCCCCTTTTATGACAATTACTCAGACAAATTGCTTTTATATGTCAACGAAATTCACAACTATTTGCTGCATCCCATAAAGCACAAGGACTGTAAAACATTCTCATCAGTTGCTGGAGTAATTTGGATTTTAACAAGAAGTCTGCTTGATGTCTAATGCATAGCCTGGAACGGACAACATGGGAGAAAGCAATAAGACTGTGGACCTTAATCTAACTTCATCCTACAGTGTAATTAGCAAAAATCTGGAGCTGCCTACCACCATTCTCTCTGTCAGTGTGTTAAGTCTGTCTGTCCTAGTAGGAGCAAGTGGAAATGTCTTTGTGTTCATTGCGCTGTGCAGGAATAAATTGTTCAAAAAGGTACGATATGCCTTACTCCTATTGCTAACCATTGTCTCATTGTCAATGGACCTGATTTACTGTCCCATTGAACTAGCCAGGATAATTCTTTTTCTAAATTCTAATGTTGCATGGATGGAGCTGAAGTATGTTTCTACCAGTGCATATTTGATTTTCTTTACTGCCATTTCTTGTGTTTTGTTGTTCATAAGTCTAAAGAACCTCTGCATTATCACAGAAAAATTCACTCGAGTCTACAGATATGCACTGTGTGCATTTTGTGTGATTTCCACCCTTCTCGTCATTCTCTGCCCTGCATTGGGATATGGCATTCTCTCAGACATAGAAGAGACACCAGCTTCACCTAGTGCATCATTCCACATTCTGAATCCAAAATCCTTCCTCTTCAGAATTATCTACTTCAGCCTATGGATTCTAATCATTGTGTTTGTTTTGGTTGGAATGATATCTTTCATTGTAGTCACATATCGAGCAAAGCAATCAGACCTGGACTTATCTTCCAATTTCTTGCAATCTCACACACAAAACAAAACCATCATTCCTAAGGTGCTTGTGAAAAACTCCAGAAATCTTCGTCACTCCAACCCAAAAGAGGAAGAGGAGGAGGAGGAAGAGGAAGCAGAGGAAGAAGAAGAAGCTGAGAACCAGTTTCTAGATGCCTACCACGGTAAGGAAGACAACACTTCCACTCTTGGGGATTTGCCGTCCCCATCACGATCCAAGGGGAGTCACTTAGGAGTCAATATGGCTGCCTATTTGGGGCGACGTCGACACACGATAGGACAGATAGGGACTACAGGAATAGAACCACTAGAGAAAGCTAAACAATACAATTATGTTCGAAAGTTTTCTGTTGATATTCAAGCATTACAAGCACAGCTAGAGAATCCAAAGAGACACGCATCTGATTTTCCTTTTTCTTCTGACACAGAAATTCAGAAATCTCTGCAGAAAGCAAATGATAAAGATGACATTATAAAGAGAATAAAGATGGCTCAAAAATCTCCATTAGTGAAAAATAACTGCACTTCAGAGAGTGTTCAGGATGAAGACAATAAGTCTCAAACCAGCTGTATTAGTGAGAAGAATTCAAATGAAATAACCCCTGAGTTACCTCCCCTATTGACAATATCAGAGACAACAGCAGATGAGTTTCGTGAGAGAGCGCACGAGAAAGACCCCTCATCAAGCTTCATTAAACTCTCCTGCTCGCTAGTATTAACCTTCTTGTGTTGTGTGCTGCCCATGTTTATCACAGACATACTCAAATCATTTCTCTCAGCTTCAAAATATGTCAACTTGATCACCTTGACAGTAGCTCTTTCTACAGTTCAAACCCTAGTCTTTCCACTAATCATCTTGATTCTTGACCTCAAAGTTAATAAATGCTTCCAGAAAATTACATTTTCACTCCACAGGAAGTGCTTTGGTTTGTGTTATCAAAGAGAGGCTGTTCCAACATCCAATCATGAGGAAGATCACATTTCCAATACACAGGTCTGAATACTGTAGACACAAATCTATGTACTTATAACTACTTTCATTGTAATTATATCATGAAACTAGAATACATTCTGTGTATTATCACATTTGTTTGTTTTGACAGAATTTTGAAAACAAGCTTTCTAATTGTAAAAATTTTGCAATTGAGATTTACATTGGGTCTGAAGAATGTCTTACAATATGGATAACCAGTATTAATCTTAAAAAAAAAAGCAACAACAACAAAATTCTTGCACATCAACCACGTTTTTCCTTACAAGTCTAGACAATAATGACATTATGAAAATCTTCAAGACTAATTCTATTGGGTGTAAATAAGACTTTGTCCGTACACTAGTACTGGAACCAAAACAATGGAACTTTTGGCAGAATCTTCCCAATGAAATTTGTTCTTTTAGCATCCTTCCTGTAAATTCATGTATTTGAAAATTGCTGATTACCTACATTAAAGATTCAAAATGTCAGAATAGATAGCATTGCGTTATGTTTTAGTCTCAGTTTTCATCTGACAGTATTAATGATTTTGACATTTATTGAAATTTCTGCAAAAATCCAAGGATTGTTTAACAAAGGCTTTTAACTCTGCAAAACGATTTTAATAACTATATGTAGACACTCATCAATGAGGGCATCTGAAATTTGAAATGTTAGACTGAATGACTGAATGCATGTGTATCAAACTATGAAGGTTGTGTTAATAAAGAGATCATTGGCATGAATATCATAATTACTGAATTTATGATTTGTTTCTACATGTACATTGAATTGAATTGAATCAACATGTACATATTAATTTCTGCTTGTTTAAGAAATAATGAAATTACCACATTCACCATATTAAGCACCCTCCTTGAAACACCAACCTGATAAGCAATTGAACAATTCTATCCATTTTGCCATATCCAACTATGAAATGCTTAATAATTATGATATGTGTCTTAGGTGGCAGGGGACAGTTTTTTTGATACAATTCACTGTAGCCAGGGGATGTGTGTCTTCGGAACTCTGTAACTAGAATTCCCTCACTTTCCAGTCAGCACAAATACCTTTAATTCACTCCTTATAAGGCCAATCACCAATTTCTGAGGAAAATTAGTAGTCAGAACGTGTAAAATTTTCTTCATAGTGATTTTTCTGAGATTTTGACCCTTTTATATTTCGCCCATTTTTTATGATTTTTCAGCTTTTTAGACCTCCCCCAGCTAATTCCCTGCAAAGGGTTGACCTTCTGCACCGTGTGCATGTTGCACCATCACATGTCAGAAACTTACCGGTGTATAGTTTACTATGTCCCATCCACCTACTTTTCGTGTTATTTTACCTCCCGTCTGTCACTTGCAATTTCACTGTAAAGTCAACACAACAGTCATAGCCACAAGTTTTGCATTTTACTTCTGATTCTCATGTACTTAACATTAAGGGCATACATATTACATATCAATTTCAACAAGAGACATCCCTCTAACTAATGATAATCATTAAAAATCATTTCATGAATTTTAGCAACAATTATAAGCCTTCAAGTACAGCAACTCTCAATTTTACAAAAATATTGACAGGTACTTTATCCAAAACTGTCCCTTGCTACCTTAACCCTCATTTCCCTCTCATAGGTGTATAGCCTCATTATTTTATCAAAGGTTTAAAATGGCAAAATCAAAAAAAGAATTCAACATATTTAGTTTTCTTGAACAAAGGCAGTTGATCTGTAATACTTTTAAGAAATCTGTCTGATGCTGCCTGGAATTTTATATCTGATATCTCTGACTCACAGCATGATTAGCTATGCCCACTAGAGTTGGGAAAGTTCTGTCTGGTTAATGAACTCATTAAATATTAGGACACTCACATCAATCAGTAAGTTCAAATTAACTTACATATTTAGGTAGAGTAATTGTATAACCAAGGCTTATGAAGGATACTTTAATGAGAGGGATTAACATGATGTTAAGACCACTGTAATGATATTGGGAAGGTTATGCCCCAGTCACACCTTACCAGATGACTCCAACAGATGTCCAACAAATAAAAAAAAAAAAAAAAACAGCCACAAAGACCACAATCTGTAGGTTATCCATTGATAAATGTCAGCCTCACTACTGCTAGAGATTCCCTGTATCAGTGAAATGAAGTACCGTATATACAACGAATAACAACTAAACAATTACAAAAATAAGTTCCATAAAAGGGATGGTCAAGTAACCACAATGTTTGAGTAACCAACAATTCACAGTTTAAGCCATGAGAAACTGACAAAACAATTGTGTACCAGTCATGTCAATGTTAGTCTAGTTTATCTTTTTCACTGTTGTTAGTTGTCCATTGGTGACTAGGGTCCAGCGGATATCAACAGATATCAATGAAAACAGACTGATTAATTAAGGAAAAGAACCTTCATAGTTAGAAGTTTGTACAAAAGGCATGCATTGATACTATACTTTACAGGATATCTTAGTCCAGCATTGTCCATTCCAAGTTTTTAAAATGCTCAGAATTTACTGCCAAATAGAACAAATTTTACCAGACCTTTCCAGACAGAGAACATATTTGCCAAAAAAGAAAAGGACGCATGCAAAATGTAAATGAATGGATTTAAAATTTTTACCATTGTTGGACATCCAATTTGAGTGTGACTGTGCCTTTATATTAAAATTTTTAAAATGTGCTTTTTTAAGGAGTAATGACTTATTTTATTCTGTGAGCTTAGATTTCTCTACTTCTGCAACCTTTACACTATTGATTCTAATTCTACTAAATTCTCTTGAGCTTTTCTTGTTTTTATATGCTGTTCACTCCTACTGATATAGGGAGCATCAATCTGAAAAAAATAAGTATTTACTACTTCAAGATTACTCCTTATTCAATTTATATCCAGACGAATGAGCTCGATTTTTATACTACAAGTGGGAAATTTGAGACAAATGTAAATCGGTGACAGACATTTTTTCTGTTTCATACTGAAAGTAATTAGAGACACTCTTGGCTAGTGTTTGCTCGTAAGAAGTCACATACAGTGGAGTGTCTGTTATCTGCAATAACTCAGACTCTTTACCTTCCCATCATCAAATGATAACGAGAACTGATTTTCAAAATGGTATGAAATTTTCAATCATTAGTATGCTGATTAATTTTTTTTATGCTTCATTTATCCAGACGATTTCGTTTGGAACCAAGGTGACCATATTAAAGAATTAACATTAAACTCCTTCATAAAATAGCTAGTGCACAAACGATATCTGAATGGGAAGTCCTCAAATATTCTGCATATTTTTAAAGAACGTTATTTTTTTCATTATTTCTCAAAGTACCAGGGTATACAGTGGTATCAAAAATATTCGTTGAATACCAATTCTCATTGATTCATAGTTGGGTTGATCCAAGAAATTCAATGAAATGAAGCTCTATCAAGGCTTAAAATTTTATGAGACCACGTCACAAAATGGTGATTTAATTAAGTGCTTTGTAAAATTGTTTGTATCAACAATTTGACTGAAGATCATCATAGCTCAGTGGTCAGGCTTGTGAACCGATCCTGAGTTCAAGTCCACCTGAGGTTTTTGTTCATATTTACTGAATCAAAATTTTGTCCCCCAAAATTTATCATTTTTCGCCTAATGACTTATATGCTTCTTATGCATCATGCTATCTTGTTGTCAATGCGGGGGCGGTAATGGGGATAAGCTCCCATTATCAATAAAATGCTCCCAAAAGTTTCAAAATTTACATCAAATGTAGTTATAATAATAATTTATCATTCCCAACCCTGCATGATACCCAACATTCTATAAATCATAAAATGTAATATTCACCTGAAGGAGACCTTCCAGATGAATAAAACATGATTTTTCCTCTGCATTGGACTGAAAATCCGCAATTTCTTACCGGTAATTGATAAGATTGGCTATCTTCTTCCCAACTGTTATCCAATGAAATACCACATCTCTCACTACATTTGGCTATGACCTAAGCAAGGTGTTAATTTACTTGACAATTTAATTATGGCTCAATTGAGAAGTTTGTATCATTTAATCACTATATCATAAAATAATACAATTATTGCTGGGTATTTTTTGTATGATATTAGCCCTGTCCTGGTTGAGTTTCTACTTCTTGTGTTCTTACTAGATCTAAAAAGGCAGAAATAATTGTAATCAATTACAAATTATAATATTATTAATTTTATTATTATAAAAAGGAAGACATTAAGAGTGTAATAAAATTAATCTTAAAAAAATAAAACGTGAAATATTCTACAATTGTTGTCTTCCCATTTTCGTAGTTATATATATATATCGTATATCATTTATCTGTACCAAAATTTATATATGCATATGTCAGATTGACATTAACAGTCTGAATTTTGCATCATAGAAATTTTTTTTTAGATAATCCAGACACCTGATGAATCTTTGGGGGTGGAAAAGAGCTTAACATAAAACTGATTTGCTCATGCAGAATTATTATACAGATTGGTTAACAGATCAAATGAGACAAAATCAGGCACAACCAAAGCATACAATATACAAAAAATCCTGAATCATTTTTTCATTAAAAGCCCAAACAATCATTTCTGTATGCTAAACAAGTCTCACTCAACAGTTGTCAAATTTACCAGGAAAAACCCATTACCTGCTGACAGACAAATCATAGGAGTAAGTGCAGTAATTATTCCATAAATAATCAGAGATTGTGCCCCGGTTTTGCTCCAAATCAATACACATTAGAATAAAAAAATACCTCCATACCAAAAGATCAAATAATGTTAAACTAAATAAAACATGACAGCTAAGTAACAAAAAATACAATAGCTTGTTGATTGCAATTTCACTAGGACAACCCCAGAGAAAAGAGGTGCTAAAAAGAAACAGTCAATCATTAATAGGCAATTTTCCTTCCCAACCGTAAACTGTGATCTAGAGAACCTCCTTTTTTTCCCCAATGATTCTATTGATTATTTTCAATAGACATGACTAAACTCAAGATGAGAAGAATAAAAATATGCTGTTAGGGAAAACTGATGTTTCACTCTGGCTTCCAGGCGATGTTGATGACGGGCCATCATCTCCGATGTGCATTAAGGAGCATATCACAGGAAGGCAGCAGAGAACTGACAATTACTTCCATTTTACTTCATTGTGCTCAATCTCTAGCACAAATTACAAATCTCAATCTGCATTTCTTCATGAGAGAGGAACAGTTAACACAATTAATTGATGTGGTCCACAGTTCAGGATTATAACACTCGCTGCCAGTTCACTTAGAGGTGACATGCAATACAATATTAACTATAAGCTTTCATTTCTTTTACTGTTACAGCTGTATAATATCATAAATTCTGTGAAGTATAAATCAAATCAAAACAAATCCATTTAAAGTACAATTCTAAGTGGGAAAGATTTATCATCCCAAACAAATCAAAAATACTATAATCGAAATTCATAAACCAAATCCTTTAAACAAAGGGGAAAAAATACTAAACTCAAAGATACAAATGTGGATGCTAAAAACTATCACTTAAGAAATGAATTTAATAATTTTTCCATTGATCGACGTACCAAAGGAAAAATTAACTAGAAAACTTCATCAATGCGCTACGCGAATTGATGAAAAAGTTTTCCGGTCAGTTTTGCCTTTGATACGTCGATCAATAGAAAAATTATTAAATTCATTTCTTATCATTTAATAAAACATGTTTAAATTAAATCATAAAACGTGAAGTGTCATTGATCAAAAATGTGAATAATGTAACTGAAGCGGCGCGTATGAATACAAAACAATAACAACAACAATATTCAAAAAGGATGTGCCTTCAGCTGATGCAGAGCTATTGGGCTGATTTAATGGATTAAACACAAATAGAAAGTTGAAATCTGAACCGGCTGAATTGAAAACGAAAGGGAAATACATGCGATGGCTTGTGATATTCACTGTGCAGCAAGATTTGTTAAAACTGGTTTTAATTAATGTGAGATAGATCGCTGGAATATGCAACTGGGCATAACCATGATGCAAGGAGACACGATCGTGGACGAAAATAGTTGATATGTCGACAAAGAATAGTATGTATTTTTGTAAATGTTGTGGTAACTAGATAGCCAGTGAGGTACTTAAATGGTATAGCAGCTTGGAATACAGTGAAGGAGTTGATGCATTACTCATAGCTTTGCTTTACGATGCTTATTCTGATGACCGATCATGTACGTGTGTTAATTTAAAACTCATTGTTAGCAAATTTGAACAGCAGTGTTACCGTGAAAGTGTATAGGCCTATATGTTCATTATAATTATTCCTGGAATTGGAACAGCCAGCCTCGCCATAAATGTTGATTGTTGATCTCAAGCAGACGAAATTGTGAGAAGACGCTTAATTGTCTATTCAGTGAATTAAATAATGTGTATTGTTTATTTTTCAAGGTTAAACTTTAAATTTTTATATTTATAAAGTTGTATTATGTTAGTTTACAATTAAACAGACACAACTTTATGTTTTGTTGACAGTGTTTATTTTAGAAATTCTCGTTCTATAAATAGTGTTAAACCAGAACAGTAGAGAAAAGCAGATCTGGCAAAAATTTTATTGATGCAGGTATCAAAGAAATTTTTCAACCAATCAGAAGTGCCATTATCTCGTCAAACTAATAAATATTAAATGATTATTAATTCTCTTTGCATGAAAAACATAAACCTAACAGTTTATATAACACAAAGTTGCATATAAAATACGGAATAGTGAAGAAAAGGTCATAGGAAAAGTCAGTTCAGTAAATTTTGACAGTACTGTTCAATTCCTCTCACCGATGAGTATCCTTGTAAGAAGTTTGATAAGAATATCTTGATTTTATTTGAAACAAAGCTAAACACAAAATGAGATATAGTTAAATAAAGGTCATATAGATTATATTGGAATAATGAATTCAACTGCTCTCACCAATAACAATATTTTCAAAATGTTTCATATAAATATCTTGAACAGGTTTTTTTTAAACTGTTTTCTGAGACAAAAATAATTGCAAACTGTGACAATGGAAGGAAGGACAGAAGAAAGAAGGATGGAAGATGGACCAGACAAACACTATATGTCCCAGCCAAATACATGGCAGGGCATGAAAATTCAAGTCATAAAACTTAAGATTTATCTTCATTATCATGTACAAGCAGTATTCAGCGAAACATTATTTATATCTAAATAGAAGTGTCGTGATACTGCTAGTCACTGTTTTCAAAGGATTCCTAAGTTGAATTCATGAGCATTATATATACATGTGAAAACAGAGGAAGTACATTAGAAAGTTTGCCTAAGAAATCCTAATACAGATGATTTGCTTTTTAAAAAAATAAATTACCACCAATTATCATCAATTGACCTTTCAAACTAATGTTTCGTTAGACCATAAACCATTGTCTCCCTGCTGTGTCGCCTCGTCATCTTATCTAGTGTGTCACCCTGAACACCAGACTGCCATTTCATATGTCATTCTGATATATAAAAGGACTAGACTTCTGAGAGTTCTTCAGTCGTCTACTGACGACTTCTTTGAGAGAGAACTCGACAAAATTACAAACATCAAGTCTTCAAGATTCAAAACCCTAAGGATTAAAATTCTCTTCCAGCCTTTAAAAATATTTCACTTCCAATTTGTTTGTCCTGTTCAGTTTCAGTTCCGGGTTGATTTTTATGCGATGGGTTTAAATTCAGCCTACGCAAAGATGTAAACTGGTTCAGATAGTTATGCCGTGGTAATTACCTGCAATTGCTAGAAACAGCTGTTGACATTTAAGTAGAAATATCAACAGTGTGGCAGCTTGCTGCATAGTCATCAAAACCGAAGGATTGGAAAACAATTTAGTCAAGGTTATATAAAGCAATCAAGTTTCATTTCTTGTTTGTCATCTGGATTGAAATAAAATGTGTGAACAGCACTGCCAAAGTTGTTAAAAATGTGTATCAACATTAGGTGCAACGTAGAGAAACACTTCCCCTGGACACCCTACTGAATCTGACCGCTTATAAAATAGTTTGATAATTAAGTTGAATAACTGGAAAAGAGTAGGGAAAGTTGTGTACAGAAAATAGACATTGGAACAGGATAGGAGTGGACACCCTTGGGATTCCTGGAACTACGCACCTAGAAAGCATCATACACTTAGTATAATTGGAAGAGGAAACAGTGTGGCTTGATCAACACTTTTGGAAAGTTTTTCTTAAATCAATACAAACTGAAGTTCCGTTTATGGTATTTATGCAAATAAATCTACCCATAAAATATAAAATTGACACTATGGATGCAAAATAGTTATAATGCTCTGTACAATAAGACTCAATCTCTCAATAACACAGGTTTTTTTGCCTACAAATCATTTATTATTATAAAAATATTAGGTTATTTTAAGAGTATGATAAGTCTATTGTTGTAATATGATTAATATGTTTAAAAATCCAAGACTGTAATAAACTACGAGGGTTGTCCCAAA
Source organism: Magallana hongkongensis (assembly GCA_016163765.1). Taxonomy (NCBI): domain Eukaryota; kingdom Metazoa; phylum Mollusca; class Bivalvia; order Ostreida; family Ostreidae; genus Magallana; species Magallana hongkongensis. Next base: position 63,711,075 of record WFKH01011581.1, on the reverse strand, counting down.
ATTACATAGACAGAACACAAAACTTAAAATCTGTTCACTGCAATTTCATTATACAACCATGGTTTTTTCCCAGGACACTTTGTCAAACAATACCCCAAAAACAAAACCATGCTTTTATTAATTTTTTGAGAAAATGAAAATTTTTTAACGACAGGTTTTGCCGGGCAGCACAGTGTACGAAGTCGAAAATTTCCAGTATGTACATCGTTGCTTAACCTTTCACATCGTTTGCAAGTAACATTTACGTTTTATTTTTTAAAAATGTTTCGGAAAATAATATGTTATTTGGACCCTGAATTCACTTTCATTATGGATGTCTAGTTTTGTTTATAAAATATTTCCTAATACAAACAATTTGCTGACTCCAAACATGCCCTGTCTAAAGTCTGTCTTCCCGAAATGTTATCGCTCAGCATTTTGTCGTCCATTTCTATCGGTCAGGGTTTCTTTTTTCGCTTGATGTCATCATCCTTGCCCAATAATTTACGATGTTGCCTGACAACTTATTCACAAATTGCATTTCTAAGCAATTTTGTTAATTTTATTTACTTTACAATCAGCTTAGGACTTGTTTCAAGGTCTTTACAAAATTTTATTAGTTACCAGTGCGTCGCCTCTAACATTGACATCGCCATTTTACTACAAGTTCACACTTGAACTTGTCACAAAACACACAATAAAATTAGTAAAAATTTTGTTATAGCCAAAAATTTTATAGTGTAAATAATGAAATAATTAAAAAATTTAAATGCAATTGAATTACATCTTCTATATCATACTTTCTTAGGATTGAAGCAAATAAAAGTCCTGTTTTTATCATCATTTCTCCCCAAAAGCACTAAGCAGACTCTATGTGAATGACAAAGTCATTTTAGAATTGTGAATAATGACAGTTTTTGAGGCATTAATTTTGTTTCAAGATTTATAGCCCAAACTGATATTTTTTTCCCCCCCCCCCCCCCAAATTAAAATCCATAAGGTTTAATATCTGCAGCGAAAGTAAATTAGGTTTGTCGCTTGTAAATTGAAAGAACAATTTGTAAATCAAAGACTGGGTAACTAAGAAGAAGCCTAAAGATTTCAGAATGATTAATAGTATTAAATATCATAATTATGTTCCAAGTCTAAGAATATAAAATCAATTGACACACATATAAAAAATGTAAAAGCAAGAACATATAGACAATCTATACTCATCTGAGTCTCAGTCACTGCAAAAATCTCAATAAGGGTACATCAAATTTATTTAGAAATATTTGTATGCTTTCTTTTCAAATCTTAAATATTAGTACAAGCATGAAAGGGAACAATAAATAAAAAAATGTTTTTTAGAAATGGAAAGAAAATTACTTACCTTACATATTTTTTTTTAAAGTAAACAAAACTTTATATTAAAATACATAAAGATATCAAAAGGTCAAGATTATATGATTAATCCCCACAAAGGGAATACCGGTACTACTATTGTGGTTATAAACCATTTCTATTACAAGTGTCTATAATGACACAAAAAACATACAATTTTATGGAAGGTCTTCCACCTTAATTATTGAATTTGTTCACATTGAAAATGCTATTATATTACACATGTATACATATTTATGTATTCCTTGGAAAGTTAAATCAATTCAAATTCAGATGAGCACATATCAGTCAGATGTACAACTTTCTGTCCATTAGGCTGTCATGGAGTTTTATTTATCGACTCTATTTGGCTTTTCTTGTGATCCTATTTGCCATCATTCACAATGACAACCCAACAATAACACTTTAAGTATAGACTTAATTGCACTAGAGATATCAACACAAAGGGCTGAGAATTTAAAGTCCTGATTGGCTAACTGATTGATGAGTGCATTAATTGTCTTTCACTTTCAATAAGTGATAATCCTATAAATGCTGTCAGATAGATTGTGTGAATTGCGTACCACACACAAAATGCTTTCAGGCCATTTATGAAAAATTGTTTGATTGCCCTCTTTGAACTTTGGATCAGTAGGGAAGGAAATTAACTGCATGACCCTTTATCCCTCCCAAATCTGCAATTCAATCAATTTAAGATTGGAACCTGCTGTTGCAATAATAATGCTAACTATTGTAATAACTAATGGAAGTTCTGCATGTCCCACCAAGCCAAAGTTCTTGCATTAGTAGCACCACATTTAGAGGTCTGATACTTACTTGTCTTCGCCTAGGACCACTCCGAACGCCACGTGTTCCACCCGTGTCAGCTTCTTGTTGTACCACCCTAGATCCTCTGCAGCGGCAAACACTTGCTGGAGGTGGGAACCCTGTTCAAAAAATCAACCTCAATGTATTTGTTGCATGACAATTTTGGAAACTTAGTGTGCCGAATTATATTTTCCCTGATAAAAAAACAAGAATGTGTGTAAATGAAGTGCATTGTCAACTACTGCATGAAAAAACAAAAGTCATTTTATGTTCAAATTTTGAGAAGGGCTGTGTTAATATTTTCATAAAATTTAATAAAATTAATATTTTAAAGTACTAAGTATTTGATGTACCTTTGAAAAATGTTAACCTAAGAACTAAAAATCAATAAAAGTCATGCTGAGTATCAATAAAAGTCTAAAGAATGTTGCTTCGATATGCTCTACAAAGGGGAAGATAGATCTGAATAGATAAACTGGTACTGGTAACCTTTCTTCTATGTGGACCAAGCAATCTAAAAAGTAACAAGGATACACACAACAGTACCTGTCCTGCATCTACTACATAGATCAGCCAGTCCGCCTTTTCATCAAACAGTCGCTGTCGAATGGCAGCCATGTCGGACGTGTCGTACGTATATCCTCCATCTGATTTTACAATGGTCATAGGAACTGAACATCCTGGTACAAACATGATCTTCCTCCCATCATCCAGCTCTAGCTTCCCTGTATCAGACAAAGAAGCTTAAAGGTTACAATGCTCACCTGAATGCAACAATACCTGTGTTTGCTTCCTGCAGCAAAGGGGTTTGGTTTTCAAATTTTTGAAGTGACATTGTGAGATTTCAGTTTGCTGAAGATCTAATGGCATTACTTTATGTTTGGCAAAAAATGGGGAATTTAATATAATTTAATAAAGACCTCTTCCAGTCCAAGTAGGCAAGTACCCAGTATCCATTTGTAAGCTATATACACTGACCTTTCTCTTCTAGTAACTTGACCACATCTTTCATCATTTCTTGATAGAATGATTCTCCTCTTTCAATTATAGACACACCAAGACGGTCATATATCTTTTGGAACTCTGTTAAGAGAAGTAGAGGAATTCAACATAAAATAGTCACTAGTACATGTATAACATTTTGAAATGTTGGTTGGAATAGAATACTAGTAAAGTTTTGATAGTTAGAATGAATGTTACATGAACATTTTACTCATCATATCAAAATCTGAGAAAATGTATTTAAAGACAAGGTTTTAATTACAGTTGGTATAAAAAAATTCTAAGCAGTCTCTCTCTCTCTCTCTCTCTCTCTCTCTCTCTCTCTCTCTCTAATTTCGCAGATGACTTTTCAGAGAATTTGTTTTTAATTTTTAAGAAAACTGATGACAGACCTTTTCGTGAGACATCACAGATAAGTTTCCAGGCATTGATGTGATCTTTGTCGTAGCTCTGTAACTGAACCACTGCTTCATATGCTCTCTTTTTGAATGCTTCATCAGAATCAAATCGAGCTTTTGACTCCTAAAAGAAAATCCAAAATACCACAAATCATAATGTAAATAAAAATGTACATTACACAAAGACTAACACAGTTCTGATGTTTAATCCCTTGAATCTTCAGAGTAATTTATGAAATATCTCCATAATCATATACATTCCATCAATTTAGAAAAGCAGAGTTTTGAGTTCATACTGTAATGCCTCCAGATCTATTTTATATGCTATATCAATAATCCAGTTTCTAATTATTCATTGAGGCAGTGGCAGTTAGATAAATATAAAGGTAATTTCTACCAGCAATGGGGAAATGGTTACAAATTGGTCTACTTTTAGGGGATCTTATAAGGTCACTAAGAGAAATTTTATGTTCATCATATTACTGTTTCAAGATTTGGATTTATCAGCCTTTCAAGGCAGAGAAATACTAGGATACTGATTTTTTCATAGCAATTCTATATTTGGAAATATGAATGGGTTACAAATTAAACCTTCAATATCCCTAGTCCACAGTGCATGAAAGTATAATATTAATTTCAAAATGTCAATAGATAAAAATACATTGCCTTTTAGTAATTATTGTTAAGGTAAACGTAAAAAACAATGACACAATTAAATTACTATAATCCATATGCAAGTCAGTCAGGGTCATAGGGAAGGCCAGGGTAAAATAAATTCACAGTAGAATTGATCCCACCCTTATGCACCTTTATTTCAAGTTCGATAAAAATATGTCAATAGTTTCTATGAAACTGAGCTAAATGCAAATGAAGAAAACATGAAAGAAGGACAACAGATTGACAGATGGATGGTGAATAGACATGATAAACAATGTAAGCCTGGACAAATGCATAGTGGAGCATAAATGTACTCTGGGCTAACAATCTAAGCAGTCATAGGGTTGTGGTACTAAAAAGTCTGGCTCTAGACCTTGAAGAGGAATAACTCTTTAAAGAAACTGATTATGTTGAATAAATCAAACAAGTTAGATTGTTACTAAATACAAATCTGACTTGGAATTCTATTCTAGTTAGACCTCAGTATCATTCAACAAAAGATATACATAGAGTAACATCCAGTGGTTCTGAAATCAATCTTGTTTATGACTGGGTACCTTGTAGAAAGCCTGCAGGTCACCAATTGGTGGGGAGACCACCTTGTAATTGGGAAATTTGTCCTTCAGGTGGGCGATGAGCATGCCAAACTGAGTGCCCCAGTCACCAAGGTGATTAATCCTCAGGACATCATGGCCGACCCATTCAAGCAGACGGCAGACACTTTCTCCAATGATTGTAGACCTGCCAATATATTTGTCTATGATATTTTCTTGATTGCATGCTCATAAAAGGAAAAACAAATCTCCCTCATTTTTTATATTCAATATATCGATATCTAAAAGTATTTACCTAAGATGTCCCACATGCATTTCTTTGGCAATGTTAGGGGAGGAGAAATCCACAAGTGCCCTTCGTTTGACCCCTAACCTTGGTGGCCTTACCCCATGGTTCAACAGCTCACTGACTTGCTCGGATACAAAGTCTTTGTTGAGGAATATATTGATAAATCCTGGTCCTTGAACCTCAACCTACGATATGTACCGATATGTATACATGATAATTCACAGCAAATTTATTTACATTGCCAATATGTAGTACCTATAACATTTTTTAAAAAATATTTATTTACTGTTACTTGTCTTGCTCAGAATAATGAGCATTCATCTAAAAGTTTAGCAGTTTCAGCTCAAATTAATGCAAGGTAATTTCAATATAATGATTCAGTAACATTTGATAATTTAAATTATTCAGTACATACCTTTTCAAAGTAGTCGGACTGAGGGAGGTGTTGAATGATTTTGTCTGCAATGTCACGTGGATTGGCTCCTTGTCCCTTTTCCTTCAGAATCTGTAAAAAAAACAATGAATGTATCATATTTTATAACTCTAACAACAATTCTAATTAATAGGTACATGTATACACATGATGTAAAATCAACAATACACATGTAAATTTAAATGTTTTCTTTATATAAAATTGTCAATCTTATATCATACTGAGCTAAGTAATTAGAGTTAGACTGTTTATTATGAATGGTGGATGATTGCAACTCCAATCATCCATAACTTTCCATCAACTAGTGCCTTAAAATTTATCATTGTAATATGAGGATTTTTCAAATAAAAAATCAGATAAATCATGACCAATGTTGTTGATGATCCGAAGTAGCTTTATGTTCCATACTCAGAAAAAATGACAGCAATGTCAAATTATGGAGGATAATCATGAAAAGTTTATCAAATCAGGAGGTTATATTAATAAGTGTTTTTAAGACATTATTTCTAGCAACTCATAGTCACTCAGACAGATTGGTTATTTAGGGATCTTGTAACAGGGTTGTTTATACCTTGGCAATGTTCATTGCACTGTTGCACTGGTAGTCAGCAAATTTTGAGCTACCCTGTATCATTACAGGAGGGTTATCAACATCAGGGAAGGCCTTACGAATCGCCAGCCCAAACACGTCCTCCACGAGGCTGCTGATACTGATCATGTGGTTGGGTTTTCTGGACTTCTCTGTTGCAAGACTCTAAAATAAATAACATCACTACATTTCTTATACAGGTCAACATAATCATCAAAACTTCCTTGCTTTACAAAATGAAAGTAAAATCAAATACATAACTATATCTCAAGGTGATGGAAGGTTAAGCTTGTTACACAATTTGCAATTACTAAAGCAATTGTGCAAAAACAAAACTGCCAAAATTCAAGTCTTTAAGAAGAACAATCCAATCCATTACGTATACCATCAGGATACAAATGTCAAATACAAACTGTCCTCAATAATCATTCGTTGACATCTTACCCTTTTAAGTATGTTGATCTGATATTTGAGCTTGGAATTCTCACTCTGAAGAGCTTCCAACTGAGGGGACACCACTCCCTCTGCCAAAAGTTTCTGAGGGTTCTGTAGGGTCTGTATCTCTTCTTCAAGTCTCTTGATCTCTGCCTCCTAATAAAGATGAAGACCATAACATGTTATAAGTAAAAATTTAATTGTGTTCTACTTAGTGCCTTCAGCATATGCAGCATCATTTTTAAATATATTGTTATTTACAAATAATTAATTAATTCAGATGAATTGCCATATTTGATCATGTTGATTGGCTAGTAATTTATCACAATTAGCTTATGTCACAATATGATGCGTGTGACATGTATAAAATATATTTAATACCAAATCCCTTAATGTTCTATGTTAATTAATGTATATTACATAGGTATTTTTCCCGATTCACCATATATCTCTGTGCCCCAACTATATTTATTCACTACATCCTAAGATGACCCCCCCCCCCCCCCCCCCCCCCACACACACACACATTTTCAGGTTGATTTTGAGAGAATTGCTACAAAACACTTATTAAGAACCCAGATGATTATGTTCATTTTTAATGTATAACTGTAATGAATAACATTTTAAATGTATAACTTAAGTAATTTTCAAATTTTCCTGTAGTTAATTTTCCTGACATACTGTTCTGTGTTGTATTCGACAATGCCGGTAAAATAATTATCAACTTTTTGAAGTACGGACATAAATAAATGATATTCACTACTAACCGCCTGTTCAGCGTGAGCCAGTAACACTGATATATCCGACATGGTGATGAAATATGTCTGCAATCACCTACAGCCCTTATATTTAAAAGGTAGGTCTTTGATGTCCCCACGTTGGGTTGTGTATTCAAATTCTAAAAGAGAGACTCATCTGAGAGATCCCAACATTTCCGGAAAATGGGGACAGAAAAGTTGGAGTTTTTTTCTTCAGGGACGTCACCTATATATATTGCAGGTGGATGGTACACGTAGTTTCAATATTGCCTTACATATTTATTATTATTATATAAGTTCAGACTTTTCACGGATCAGAAAAAATCAAAGTACTGAAAGTATTGATGTAGGCCTAC
>WFKH01011581.1:63665869-63693210 GCA_016163765.1 Magallana hongkongensis | reverse complement strand
CAAATAAATTTTAGAAATAAAACTCTGAAACCTATGGATCACGTGGACAAATTTTCAGGGTAGGTTTTATCACAAGCAGTAAACCCGCGAGCTACCTTAAATGCTATTTTATAAAATTTGAATTTGCCGCGTAATTATTGTAAACCTGTAGTGAACTCTTCAGTGTGAGAAGGTGAATTTAAGAATCGGTAGAAATTTGTCGGGTAAGTAATAGTTGTAAGTTATTTGTTCTTTTATTATTTAATGACAACAATTATCATTTTGTTTTCTAGTTTTCTTGCATTTTATAAGCGTTATGCATTTTCATACTTTTGTGGAATTATCGATCCTTAGATTATAAGCGTAAAAAAACAATCTCGCCTTCTCGCATTGCTGTGTTTTACTACAGGGTGTTTCGAAATTTGTTTATGTTTTTATACACTCTCCATCCGACGTTTACAGAATAAAGAACTTGTTTTAATTTTACGGAATTGTTTCTCTTTTCCATTAGCAACCAGTAGAAAGCCGAGTGGCATCCTACCGAGCTATTCCCCAACTTAATCATTCACAAACAGAGAAAATCTATATGTGAAACATGTATCGCCACACACTTTATACAGCAGAGTTCATATACTATAGTCTGTCCCAAGATATCCTGAATTCAGATTTTGCTTAATTGCTTGATATTTATAAATACCTCAGGGTTCAAACGATGTTCATTCAAAAGTATGAAAAATTTCCAAGATTTTTCAGTCGAAACGCCCCCTCTAGCTTATCAGGTTTCAATACACATCTCAAAAATGTGATGTCTACGGGGATTTTGTATTGCAGCAAGCCCGGATGATAACGTTGAAAAATTGCGCGATGTATTCCGAGTGTATTCCGATTGGAGAAAAGATGTAAACATTCCCCATTATAAATCTCTGTAAGGAATCTGTTTTTGTTCCTGTGAATTTTTCTGAGTGAAAGATGATAATGTGTCAATGAAATTATCTTGGAAATTATCCCTTTCAACTATTTTAATTGCACTTCTTTCACAGGTATGTGTATTTTTTATTAAAAATCGTCCAAATGTGCTGCATAAATATCTTGGGACAGACTATAGTATCTATTTTATGGATAAGTTCTTAATCATTTAATTTTAAAACACTTTTAATGGTGTAACCACTGGCCGTAGAGTCCTATACTTCATGGCTCCCTTTAACATCTCTTTGAACAGTGAACGCGGTTAAAATAAACTGTCAAGGTATGACCAGGTATCTGTCTAATGCAATTTTCGGATTTACAATTTTACATGTATGTCACAATTTGATTAACTGAAACAAATTATGTTTAATATACACCTGTCTTATTATTCATTAAATAAGTTGGAATAGTCATTATATGAATCAGAATTACTAATTGACCTCATACAAAGATTTATTTGATTTTTTTAGTTTGTTTGTGGGGTTTTTTTGTTTGTTTTTTTTAGCCATACTACATATGTAGTATTCCACGAATGAGTGAAAAAACCAGTGGGCTTTAGCGAAACGATTTTTAAAATTTGGCATTTTCATCATTTAATAAAGATTATACTACACGTAACTAAAACTTCAAAAGGGTAGACAAAATTAATAATTGAATGATAAAAACGTCATAATGTAAAGTAAAAAGTTTTCTTAAAACAAGCCTATATAAAATCAAGACTTGAGTAAAGTGTCCCTGCTTCATATTGCTTTCAGATATGGACTCTCGATGTGTTCAGTACACGGGATGAAGTAGGTGTCCTTATCCTGATTGTCACACGGTTTGAGATATGGATTCGCAGGGTCAGCGGTCCCGACACCCGGGGCCTTCATGTCCTCGTACATCATCATCTCGGCTATTGTATTGTACTCGCCAGAGTTCGGCCGTTCCATGCAGCTGTTCTCGTACCCCTTGTTCATGAATGCCGAGTAAGGGTTAGACTCCGATGTCACTGAATTCTCGTAGTGTAGCCTAAAAGGGACAGAGATTGACACAAATGTCCTGTGTCATTAACAACAATCACTGACCGATTTTTGCATCAGCATTAACAACTACTGGGTATATGATATACTATCACTATACCTTGGTGGTCCCTTGGTTTTACGACAGCAGACAAACCGCCGCAGAAGAAGAGAGACGGTCACCAGCACCAATAGGAGGGCGCACCCACCCCCGATGTAGATGTACAGGGAGTACTTCTCAAAAATACCCAACTGGTCTTCGTTTGTGAATACAACTGTTGCTGCTGAAAGAAATGAACGCTCGACCAATGAATTACTTTTATTTAAAAATGTACCAAAAGCCAACAAGAAACAGTACTTATAAGGATTAAAGACAATTTATGGCCACTTTTTGTACAGTTCAAGGTCATTCTTGCCTACATCCTTTCAAAATAAAACGCATAAGAGAATGTCTGAACAGAAAATGTTTTCGGTCATTCCCCTTTTTTCCACAAAACTTGTCCACTGGCAACAGCTCTAAAAATACAAATTTCTTCCTTTGAAGTCGTAAATAATTATATTGGATTATGGTCATGTTAACTGTTCTATTGAACTTGATAAAATCAAAATAATACAAAAAACAAACATTAAGTTCCCGGAAGCTGTCCTTCACAAATTAAAAACAAAACGACAATCTACGCACCCAATGCAGGTGTTACAAAAACTACGTATTTATTTATTATTTGGTAAAGTAATCAATTATGATAATGAACAAAGAACAAAAACCTGCACAGTGAGTATCTGGGTTCACGTTCCACAGGCCCCCAGGGGTACAGGTCAGGGTGGTGTTGAGGGTGAGCATGAGGCCAGGCTTACACTGGAACCGACAGGAGAGTCCCGCGGACGGGTCACAGTCCAGTAGATCCAGGTCCGTGAAATCTGACGTACAGCTGGGAGCTGGTAAGGAAAGTCCAGTCCATAAAAACATCTTTTGACGTTTTACTTTTCAAAGTGAACTTCAAAAATTCCACGTGTTTCATTTTCTCATGCCAATGTATGAATTCACGACATTAAACTAATGTTCAAACACTTTAGATTCTTCTTTCACCTATAACTTAAGATTAAATCAATCGATTGTACAATAACTGAATTATGACTACCTCCCACACATGTCTTGTTATTTGGTAGCAAACTGACGTTGTCTTGACACCCACAAATTCCACCACTGGGTGTCGGGAAACAGAACGTACTGCATTGTCCTCTCCCGTCAGAGCATGCCTTGTTTACTATTTTTAAAATATTAATTGATTTCATAAAATTTTCCTTTTTAGATGCCCCATAATGCACATAATGCATTTGCAGTGCCATTTTCATAACGCTGCAGTGTAATTATATTAATGCTTTTATACAAATCTTATATCTTGTTTATTCATACAATTTACGCACCATCAAGAAAATCGTCGGCAAAAATATCCAGGCTGTCTAAGCGCCCTAGTTCTGGATAGTCCGCCATAAACGGAGCTTTTAGACCCGTTGTCTTCTTAATTTTTGTCACACTTCTACAGAAAGGCATTGCAGTAAAATACTTAAGCATATGGACGAAACACCAAATACATGTCACATACAAAATTTTATAACAATATAGGGGGTTTTTTAGGCAGAAAATGACTTGTGTGCACATACTGACGATTCCATGCGGTGTAGAACAGGAACTGCCCACTGATGACGATGTCCATCATTAGGGCGCCGGGGTCAGAGGCCAACACCTGTCTATTGCCTCCATCCAGGTCTGAAAATTCAATCTGATTCTTTTCCCCGTCAGTCCAGTAGAGTCTATTAGCTGAATCCAATAGATGTAAAACAAGATATTTTGTTTATTCAGTATTTGTTGCATAGCAACCAGCTCCCTTAAATTTATAAATGTTGAAATTATCTCGAGAAGACCTATAACAACTATTAGTAGCGACGGGAAATAACCTTCGTAGTCTATGGCCAGACCATTGGGGACTAGGACGTCACGTGAGACTATGTACTCTCTAGAGGTACCGTCCATGTGTGCCCGGCCTATCCCAGGTACTGGTCCAATCTCTGTCCAGAACAGCATTCTGAAACACAATGAGACTGAAAATGTGCAAAATCGAACATTCGTAATGAAGAATTAAGAATGTCATATTGTAAATTTTGAATGACCTTGGTGGGTGTAAATACAAAATTTACAGTATTTACACCCACCCAGTAAATTTAAAATTTACAATATGACAAGAGAATTAGTCTTGGAAATAAATAACATGAATTATTATTAAAACCCCCGTTTAATAGATGCTAAACTTATGTAAATTATTAAGAAACCGATGAACACACCCTTTTGACGGATACAAAGCTATGGCCCTGGGATTTTGAAGGTTGGGGATCAGAGTTCTGTGGACACTTAGGGTTCGATGAATGACTCCGATGTAGCTGGAGTTGGACAGAGTAGAGACTGCCGTAAAGTAGAGGTGTCCTGTAGAGGTGTCCACCGCCATACGCTCCGCAAAGTAAAAGCCTTCATAGAAAAGAACAAAACGTTGACATTGCAAAGCAGTTTACAGGAATCTATGAAACATTGATACTTTATTACATGTACATTAGTAAAATGATAACGTACAGTAAGGCACAGTTATACTTTAAGGTCCGATGAAACTTCATTCAAGGAGGAAAAACCTTATTTTATCATTTTCAGGAACGTTTTCAACAGAGTAGATGATACTTTATTAAAAAAGAAATAGAGATGCTTGGTTTCTGCATTTACTAGTACCTGTAGTATACAAAACTGTCGTGTTCCTTGTGAGTAGAGAGAACGATTGTATGGTTTTTATAGCTTGGTCTGAGTAGAGGAGGTCCCGCGATGCTTTGTCCAGACTGAGTGCCGTACATTTCTTGGCGGTCAGGGGCAGTCTTGACATCTTGCCGGTAACCATGTCTATTTGCAGAATACGGTCGTGAGAGAAATCGGTTACTACCAGGAAGTCACCGTGTTTAATATCTAATAAAAGAGAGGTTCCTTCTTTAAAGCTTTTAAACTGAACGTGTAAAATATCTGTAATTTAACTTTTTGCTCTCATCAGTGCAAAAAGCATAAACGGTAACCGATGATTTTTTTAATTTTAAATTTTATTTTTATTAAGTTTTTTAAACCATTTTTTTTTTTTACTTTTATAAGTTATTTTTATTTTATAATCATTGGGGTTTTTTAAAGTATAGGTGGGTCAACTTTAATCACATTACAAATGTAATTTTATCCTCAGCCATCTTTATATGTGGTCAATGACGAATGATAGCGCCACACTTACTGGTACTACACGTCTTGGAGTCCGACTGAAGCTGTAACCCAGCGTCACATTTACACTCTCTGCCTTCACCGGTCGGAATACAGATGTCATCGCAACCACCATTTAGGATTTGACATGTTCCTGATGTTATATAAGATAAAATAAAATATAAATATTTATAAGGGGCAAACAAACAACTAACAAAACAAACAAAAAACCAAATAACAAAACAACTCCAGAAAACACTCTTAAAATCAATAATACCGAAACGGCTATTACTAAAGCCTAGCAGCATTTTTTTTTTTGAAAGAGAAAAACTAAAAAAAACTAAAACTGTCTTAACGTATTAAAAAAGGTGTAAATAATAAAACGCGAAATAACGCATAACTATTTATAGTATCTTAAACTATCATAATCCTTTGTAAGCGAAAAAATATCAGACTCATAATTTATATATTATTGTTTAATATATAAAACAATCACCACACAAGGGTTTGGAGGACAGAAATCCAAACCGCCAAGTGCTCGTTCGGATGAATAAGGTGTAAGCACACTATAGACCGTCGTAAAATTCATTTGACGTCATTGAAGTTACACTCACATTCAAAGTTAAAGACGCGGCAATGATTTGAAAGTAAAATTCTCTATGGACTACAGTATCTTTACGGAATAAAATAATTGTTTGTTTGGCAATTTCGTGAAAAGTACAAAAAAGAACACTGAAAAGACGATAATAGACTATACAAACCCGTGAACGTCTTTGCTTGGTCCTAGTATAGATTCGGAATAAATCGCTCAAAGGTTTCACATCATAGCGACTTTATGATTCGCATCATTATAAGAAAGTCAATGTAGCACCCCCGATGAACTTTAATATTTTACATACTAGTATTGGATCTTTTTTTTAATATTTTACCTTGTAAGTTACTTTGTAGAATCGGGTCAAAAACGGAAACTTCTTTTGGTGTTGCAAAAATATTAAACAACACTTCTGATGCAACGGACGTCTGCTTTGCGAAATGGATTTGGTTCCCGCTCAACCAACCGAGGTAGTCCTAGATTTTAAACATATGAAAGTCAGTGCCATTCAATTTCGTCGGTAGAAATCAGATATTTTATATATTATAATGGCAAAAAGTTTTTTTTAAGTATACAATTTGTTTCTTAAACTTTATAGTGACTTCATAATGTAAAATTATTTAAATAATCAAGATTATTGAAAACTAACAATGCATATGAATCTAATGATTCCTTTTGAAACAATATGAAATACAAAAAAAAAAAAATCAGAAAATGCCAACTTTACTAAAACAAAAAAACCCCCAAACAACCACGTATTATATGCACTTTTTATGTATTTTTATTTTAAATAAACATTCAATTTGGTTAAGTTAGTAGGGCAGAAGGGTATGCAGAACTGTAAAAACTGAAATAACAAGAACCTTGTATACAAATATATTTGTCGCATTAAAGGCTATCACGTGGCTCTTTACGTCTGTTCCATTAACCAGGCAGCTTTTGATAAACATCCCATTCTCCAACCAAAATAATCTGCAAAATATCAACAACCGTCAAGAGTATGCCTATTACATCGCAATCTTATTTGCCTTCAACTTTGTTCATTATATATTTTTGAATTCCAGAGGAGCTTAGGGTGGATCTCTAATATCAAACAGTTTATTTTATAATCAAATATAATCCAGCAATGTCGGTTGTCCTGGAATCTTTTTACACACTGACACCTACCTCTGACTTGAAACGTCGTAATACAGGTGCCTGGGGCTGGTCATAGACGAGAGGACGACGTGTGGAGACATCCGGTCCCTGCTACCCCGCAATATAGCCGAAGAAGCTCTCGATATCCAGAAAATATACCTACAATGTTATTGCTAACAAATTGGTTGTTATGATTTTAAACAAAAAACCTTAACCAATGAATTTTCAAAATGTTAATATATAATTACAACAAAGTCTGTAAGTAAGTATTTATAACTATAAATCAGTCATTTCAACTCAATCTATCATATTGCTTATTTGCCACTTGGAAAGCAGAGGACGAGATTTTCATTACTGTACTAATTAGATACTGTTTCATACAAACCCATTCTGGGCGTCAACCGTTAGCGCTGTGGGCTGCTGTAGATTCGAGTAGATGGTTGATGTTTGTCCAGAGACCAGAGAAAAAGTTCTGATAGAGGAGTGATCGGGCTCAATCCACACAAGAGAGTTCGCCATCCAATCAAACCTCAGATCTTCAACATATTGAAACCAATGTATCATACAATACCGATCTGATATTTTGACAAAGAAACTTTACTTTAAAAGAAAATTTCAATCTGGATTTGCAAAGAATTTAAAAGGGTTAAATTCTAATCGTCATCGACAGACTCTCGTGCTTTTTACCGTTCTTGTCACATTTTGCACAGTTTTATTACAGGAAAAGCGTTAAAGAATATAAAACAATATCTCATTTTGCTGATTGGTACTGACCAAAGTTCAGACTTAGATGACATGCTTGCTGGTGTTTTTGGCTTATTACCTGCAGCGGGCGCAGTTGAAGTAACCAGTCTATAGCGTTGTGTGAAAAAGTTAAGCTCGTATATAGAGTTGGTTTTTGCGTCAGCAAAGTAAATTAATCTTGAATAGGCATTTACGGTGAATGTGGTTATTATTGATGACGTCACCATATACGGAACCCTTCCTCCTTGGCCATTGATAAACCTTGTATCGAGCATGTAAAACATTGTAGCATTGTTTATGATCAGTCCCTTGTCATGAAACCATGTACTCACTGAAAAACAATGTAAAGTACTAGTATACATAAGAGGAGTACGGACTGATGAAGCATACTATATGATGGCGAGACTGA
Organism: Magallana hongkongensis; assembly: GCA_016163765.1. Lineage (NCBI taxonomy): Eukaryota > Metazoa > Mollusca > Bivalvia > Ostreida > Ostreidae > Magallana > Magallana hongkongensis. The sequence goes on along the minus strand of WFKH01011581.1, from coordinate 63,685,108 downwards.
TATACCCTTGTATTATAATAATCGAACTACCTTTGCATGACAACCCATCAGCTTCTAGCGAGAATCCCTCCCCACACAAACAGGTGGGACCGGAGGGCGTGTTCACACAAATTTGCTGGCACTGTATCAGTGAACATGGATCTACAAAAGCACGAGAAATCAAACCATTCTATTTTCCACGTTAACAAGACCAGTAAAGGGTATACATGTGCATATACCGTACTCTTTTGTGTAATTATGTGTTTTAACAGTGACAATCAGTATACATATATACCAATATTAGAGATGTTGGCAGCGGCATCAAACACAGTGACCGCGTAAGGATCTCCCGTGGGGATCACTGTATTGTACATAATGTCCCCGGTATTGGCGTCAATACCCACTAGTGTTCTCCTGGCCGGACTGACTCCGTGAACAACGTTCTGCAATCGACAGATAAAATCAGGGTAATCTTTGTCATATTGTTATATACAGAAAAAAAAATCAGTGTAAGCTTTCTCATATTGTTATACATAAAAAAATCAGGGAAAGCTTTCTCATATTGTTATACATAAAAAAATCAGGGTAAGCTTTCTCATATTGTTATAAAGAACAAATTGGGAACATATGGGAGGAAACAATCAAACACCGGTATAGGACCAATTTTTTTTAATAAATCAATTGTTATTAATATTAACATAAATAAATAAACAAATTTAATAAATATTGAAACGAGAAAAATATGATATATTTACTATACAATATCTATAATTCAGAGCATGCGATAAATCTTTATAGTACAGAAGTTAAGAGAGCTTCATCTTCACAACGTCAAAGCTGATTACGTTCCTCAAACTAGTGTGAGGAATGTTACATTACATGTATAACCCTTTAAATTGTGATGATGAGAAACTTGTTACTTTATAGAACTGCAGGCCAGTGAGTGGTACGGCGTTCATACGCCGGAGAACTCTCCTGTTGCTGCCATCATAGCTACACGTCTCCACCGTGTGTCGTTCGTAGTCCGCCCAAAACACTCGCTTATCCTCTGTATCCAGGGAAAGGGACATCACTCTAATCAGACCGGAATACACGATAACCGTTCTGTTGTCTCCACTCATTGAGGCCCGCTCTATTCGACAACGTGGATAGTTTTCAGTGAAGAACATCTGACTGTTGTATAAGTTTTGGATTAACAAACACCTTTATTTTTTTACTACATGTATTTTTGTGAATTTAGCTAGTATAAACAGACCATCATCATTGGTCTAAAATTATGATTTACCTATAAGAAACCATGTTGTTTCCAATCTTAAATAAGAGATTAATTTTGAAATTGATTAACGTTATACTATGCTTCCAAAAATGAAAACATTTTCAGATTCAAAGGATTTAAATATTCAAACTTTGAAAGGTTTGGTTTTGGATAAAGTAATTTCTACAGTGATCCTCCTCTTATATATCAATACGCTTTTAACTTAAGATTGGAAAAACCTTGACATAAAAACTTTATAACCCTACCCGTCACGAGGATCCAGCGCCAAGCCCTCGGGCTGATGCAGGTCCCTGTCAATAAGGACTCTGTACGTGAGGCTTGTAGTGGTATTGGTCACTGTCAGCGGCCTCATGGCTATCCAGTCCAGGAGACCGTCACACCAGTAAATATTGTTAGACAGAACATCCACGGCAATCTGGCCCACCCAGTTAGACTTTCCCTGGTATACAGAGGATATCGTGAAGGACTCGTTGTTCCATATGCTGTAATTACTTATCTCATATATCCCACTCTCCGCGGAGAAATACAGAGACTTCTCCGGACCTGCTGCTATACTTGTGATTCTTGTTTTAACGGGCGATAGATTGAATCTGATGTTGTTGAACTGGACCAAATTGGAGTCAGGTATTCCCAGGGTGGTTATAAAGGAAGCGTTATTCCATACTCCCATGACTAATCCTTTGTCTTCTGATAAACCTATTTTTGTTGTGATATTAAGATATGTCAATATTAATATTTAGAAAATAAAGAGTAATTAATACACAAGATATAAAGATTTTTATGGCAATTTTTATGACAATTATGGAACTAGTTTCAAACAAACATGGCACGTCCTTGCTTCATATTGCGAAACGAAGAATATGTGTTCTTTTAAAATTATGTATTTTATAAAACATATTTAAAAAACCATCTACATTAACATCATAAGAAAATGCTCATAAATAGAATTGATTTATGAAATTTGACATAGATTTAAACAAAATTTTATAAATTACAAATACATACCACATATTAGTTGACATGGTAAAAGAAATATAAACACGATTTTAACAGCCATTGTTTATCGGTTAGTATCCCCTTTTAGGAGTTGAGACTAATTAAAAGCTTCCTTTCACGATGTGTCTTTTTACTTTAAAAGGATCACCAAAATAGATATGACCATTCATCCGTTTAATTCAAATCATGTGACCTTTTTTGAACTATACATCACTTTTGCTGGATCAAAGACGTCTACACTTCATGATTTTTTAAACGATTAGCTAAATTTTTGTTATTTTCTGCGAAGTTTTTCATCCTCAAGAGCATTTTTAGACTTTTACATTTATAAGTTAGTATCAATTATCTTCTTTGTATAATCTTATATCTGTATACTGTAGTAAAATGGTATTGAGATCCAAATGAATGAATGAATGATAGATCATTTTGATTGAGTATTTAATTATTATCATAGATAAATAAAATCCAAAATACATGTGCGTATTTCGATCAACCTACGGGGTTTTTTAATACACAATTTGTTGTTCACAGTTTTAAAATATTTTTGATCCAGGATTTTAAGATATCACAAAAGATGGAGGGATATATATAAGTTAACATTTTAATATAAATTAATTTCGTATAAAACAAACAGCATTTTGTCACTTATTTTTTTTTTAAATAAACACATAATAAGTTTCAAAAATCTTTCAGAAAATAAAAATGACAATGTAATTTTTCTTTACTTTGTGTTCAAACAGATGTTTCTTCTTTTTGGAATTTCTTTTTTAAAATTTAATTTTGTTTGGAAAACCATCTTCAAAAAGACATCCTTTTTTATATTAAAAAAAAATCAAGAACAATAACAATGAAGTAAATATATGATATATACAAAATAATTTCTACGCAGTATGAACACACATTACTTTCTTTTTATCTTTTCATTGCCGGAGGCTGCAATTTAGATGTCTAATAGGGTAGAACTATATATTTCCGTATTGTTAAGTTGAACCGATTTTTAAAAGATAACAGATATATCAAGGCGCCATTTTATTCTTCAAAGTTATAAAACCTTTAAACTTATCGTTATTGTGGGGTTTTTTTAAAGAAAGAATTTAAAGTTACGAGGAATATATATATGATATTGCAGATATATACGTTTCCAATATTCCAAACTACAAATCCAAAACATTTAAATTTGTAAAATACGTTCCGTTGATTAAATAGGCGTTTTTTTTAATTAAAAAAAAATGATGATTTATAATAATGATAACGATTTCCATGAACAGTTGAAAATATTAATTTTTAGATGAACAATCGCGAATTTTCTACAAATATTTTATCTATATTTTAATCTCTCTCTATCTTATTTTGTCGCTTTCTATTTTACATACTTTTAAGGAAAACTCTACTCTTTACGCTTTAAGAGTAGCCTGTACCCTTCTCCCTGTTTCTTGCTTGCATGTATAAGGCAGTTTTCTACATTGTAATCCTCGTCTTTTCTACTTATTCATGTAAAAATAAAAAGTATTGAAGAGATGCTGTTATTAAAATAAAGAATCTCCTGTCTGGTAGATACAAAGTTTACTGTGTAATTAATGGAAGTTCTTGGTATGTCAGTGGATATCTTGGAAACATTTTTATTTCAATTTTATAGATGCTACGATTCTATAACAAAATTACACAATAGCTGCATATTGACAGATGTTTTCACAAATTCTTTAATTACGGTTACATAGATGTCCGCTGTATTCATAGATACAAGCATAAACTTGTCAATTTCAAGCTCACATTTCGGCCTTTTTTGTCGACCCGCATGACCAAGCCTCCTCTGAATACAAATAAAACACAGTCATTTATTTTATCCGTACATACAGAGTATGAAGCTTCAAAGAGATGTCATAAAGATTCGTATCATGGTGAAAAAAAACTCCTAATATGTGTAAAGTTGCAACCCCTGTCTTTAAAAGTAAACAACCAATAAGAAAACAGAAACCATGCACGTCTAGCTCAGACCCCAACCCCGATCCAATGAATAATAAGAAAAATTTGATGTGACCATCAATATTCCTCCGAGAAATATAAGTTAAGTAATACAATATAATAATAGATCTATGACAAAACATAACTCGCTTAATTGTTACACCATACATTAATAAAAGCACACGATATGAATAAACATTCTCTAAATTTTTAACTTAAATTTGTCAAGAGATACTTCTGTTTCCATCTAATTACCTATCAAAGCAACAAATTTCCGAACTAATAAACATGAGTTAGGATAAAAGATGAGAGACAGTTCTTCTCGAAACACTTCAAGTACTAAATAGCCCAAGTAATACATTCTTTGGTATCTATATCACCACGTATATACTGTATAAATGCAATGACTGCTTAGCATATAAAAATACAAGGTAAACATTTCGGAGATGTCTTCCTTATCTCAGCTGATTGTAAATTCATCAGATTTAAGTAGAACGTAAGCCTGCAATGAATCGCGAATCTGGGTCGATTTTTGCGCTGATTGGAGCTCCTCGCACTGCCTCTAAGATAACAGTTCCTTTACAGCAAGAAGATAAACTTTCTCCGAGTTAAACTAAACAATTAGTAAATGAGGTCAGATTCTGTGCTGGACGCTACTCTCGCTGGTTCGGTGTTAATTCGAGGCTAGTCATGGCGACCCCGGGGCTGGATCATTGGTCTGACATCCTTGTTGTTGTGATCTACTTTATTGGAGTCCTCGGAGTAGGATTATGGGTAAGCAATCTCTATAATTTCAAATTAACATGATATTGCTATTTAAATAGATAATCATTAACCAAGCAAACCCCCTGTTTAGTCCTGAGCAATACATGGTATATTTTTTCCAGACTGTTTTTCGGGGAAACAGGGGGAGCGTCAACAGTTATTTTTTGGCGGGAAGAAGTTTGTCATGGTTTCCGGTAAGCACGCTACCCTTATATAGAAGTTATTAGAAGTTATGAACCGTACCAGCAAATGTGTTGCAAATAACCGTTTAGTGCACAATTTAAAACATGTCATACCTCCTCTTTATGTAATTTATCTTTCTGTTGCATTTCTATTGAATTTCTAAAAGATAAAACATACAGATATATCTTTATTTTTTTTAGCACAGGCACGTATATTAATGAAATATCATTTCATCATCAGGTGGGTGCCTCCCTATTCTCCAGCAACATCGGCAGCGAGCACTTTGTGGGGCTTGCCGGAACAGGTGCTGCGGCGGGCATTGCCATGATCTCCTATGAATGGGCGGTAATTACAGCGAGGCCGTAGATATAAAAGCGATAGACTGTATTAGATATAAAGCGATAGACTGTACTCAGTCGTGATAACGCGTCTCTGAATACATTAGTAAACTGGAAATAACTTTAACTGCATATAAAATGCTTTTTTTAATTTCAGAGCATGCCCCTAGTCTTACTGCTTGCCTGGCTTTTTCTTCCAGTTTATATTTCGGCTGGAGTAAGTACTGAAAAATATACCAGTACACAATCAAACATTTGCTCAAAATGAATTGAAATTACATCAAAGTACCTGAAATATTGCACAGGTGTATACACTGCCGGAATTCATGGAAAAGAGGTTTGGAGGACGGCGTATTCGGACATACCTCAGCGTTTTAGCCCTAATCCTGTACATTGTTACAAAATTGGCGGTAATTTAAAAATTTAGTCCAATATTTACATGTATTTATCCAGTGTTCATGAACGTATAAAAGCATTTCATTAACATGATTCATAATCGTAAATATAGTGATGACATTTGTCTAAGTAAGGGCTTACATTTGCAATTTAATTGTGAATGAATATGTAGGTCAGCATTTTTGCCGGGGCCCTGTTCATTCAGCTGGCATTAGGATGGAACATGTATGTCTCTATTGTGGCTCTCCTGGTCATCACAGGAATATACACAATACTGGGTGAGATCATGTTATTGAATATGATGTCAAAATCCAACTTTATCCCATGCAGAACCACCGAACTTAACCTGCATCAACTATATAAAAAGTTCTACAAATTCAATCACATCTTACTTCAAATGTTTGCTGGAACTAAATGTGTGTGTTAACAGATTTTAATACTTGCTCAGTTTTTATAGTTCTTAAAATCAGAGAAAAAATCTACCCAAGTTTTCGAAATGCCCAACATGCACATCGGATAATTTTGACGTCATATTTGTCGAATTCAGTCACGAGAAGTAGCTTGATATACTTGTTATTAATTAATGATTTGCAGATTTGAATGCTTGGTCATTGAATCTTAAGGCTTGAAATTTTGATTTTTTAGTTTTTCCTCATTAGCAAATAATCCAACATTTCTACTTTCATGATATGTGAATTGGTTTCGGACTGGGCCAGGGGTCGTTCCGTTTGTCCAGTAGGCAAGTGCCTTGGGCTTGACCTGATATTCTACTGTTTCTTTTTTTCAGGGGGACTTAAGGCTGTGATGTATACAGACACCTTCCAAACAGTAGTCATGACGCTGGGCTCATTCGCTTTAGTAGGAATCAGTAAGTTAAAGAATTAAAGCATCCATTTCTTTTTTTGCTCACCAAGTCCAGCCCGTTTGCGTTTAACTGACAAATCTTCTGCAGGTTTTCATAAGATTGGTGGATATAACAACCTAAAAGAGAAATATATGGACGCCATTCCATCCATTCGGAACCCCAACAGCACATGCGGATTTCCTCGGAGTGATGCATTCAATATTTTTCGAGATGCCGTTACGGGAGACAACCCGTGGCCTGGACTTCTTCTGCAGTCCAGTGTTGGATGTCTTTGGTACTGGTGCTGCGATCAGGTAATGGCGACCGCCACTGAACAGAAACACTGCAGAGATAAGCGAATGTAAAATGCCTTTGACAATTTCGCTTGCATTTCGGTATTGTTCTAGGTGATTGTTCAAAGATCTCTTGGAGCTAAGAACCTGACTCATGCAAAAGGCGGATCAATATTGGCGGGATACCTCAAACTTTTGCCGTTGTTTATGATGATCTTTCCTGGAATGATCAGTAGGGCTCTATATCCAGGTAAGCAGAATTTTTAAGTACCTGTATGTAAATGTATGTATTACCCCACGGTCTATTAGTACATACGTACACTGTTGTTTTTCTACGTCTGTAGACGAGGTGGCTTGCGTCGATCCAGAGGAATGTAGGAAGGTCTGTGACAATCCTGTAGGCTGCTCAAACATCGCCTACCCCAAACTGGTTCTGGAGTTATTGCCCTACGGTAGTCAATGAAAATTTTATATTTTGAAGGCAATTTTTAATTTCTAAATTTTGGTTTCATGAGTTAATGTTTCCGCGAGAGAGATGAAAATTAATTACAATGTTGTTTAATCAAATGTTTTAAACTTAAAATTGAAAATTTGGATCCTCCCCCCATAAAATACAATTACCGTACTCTGTTCTATTACCGTAGTTTGTACTCTTACCGTACTCTGTTCTATTAAGAGTTTGTACTCTTCAGGTACTCTGTAATTTTACTATACTTTGTTATATTACCGTACTCTTACATTACTCTGTAATCTTACCGTATTCTGTAGTCTTACCATACTCTCTAACCTTACCGTACCCTGTACTCTTACCGTGCGCTAAACTCTTACCGTACTCTGTAATCTTACCGTACTCTGTTCTCTTACCGTACTCTTACCGTGCGCTGTAAACTTACCGTACTCAGTTCTTTTACCGTACTCTGTTCTCTTACTGTACTTTGTACTCTTACCGTGCGTTGTACTCTTACGGTACTATGTAATCTTACGGTACTCCGTTCTCTTACCGTTGTTTGTACTCTTAAGGTACTATGTAATTTTACCATACTCTGTAATCTTACCGTACTCTGTTCTCTTACCGTACTCTGTAATCTTATCCTGCGTGTTCTCTTACCGTACGCACTCTGCGATCTTATCGGTCTTCCATTCCTTCTTTCCCACAGGTGCCCGCGGTCTACTGATGGCCGTGATGCTGTCCGCCATCATGAGTTCTCTGACCTCCATCTTTAACAGTTCCAGCACCATCTTCACCATGGATCTCTGGCGGCGCATGCGTCCACACGCTCATGAGCGTGAACTTCTTATTGTTGGAAGGTATTGTTTTACTTTTAGTGTAAGGACAGGGGCGTACAAGGCGTTACATATCCCCTACTTGAAGCATTAAAAAAAACTTGTTCGAATGTTAATAAAATATGTATTCTTGGCTTGTATTCATTGTTTATACTATCAATTTCACGATGCATGTCTATAACGTGTTTTCATTCTATAAACCCAAGAGGTATAGGTTTCCAAATTAAGCCACACGACGTTTTGTGCCAAAATCTTGACCATTTTATGTGATAAATTCCAATTTTTTGGTATGAATGGGTCTAGACTCCATCCTTAAAGTACTTTTATTAAAAGGATAAGTTTTCATTCTTTTTTATTATTGATTTATTAAAGTGGAGTCTAGACCCATTATGAGTCAAAATTCATGGTTTTTACAAAAACTTCAAAAATTTATTTATAATTGTCAACTAATAAAGTTATTCCCGACGATTGGTATGTGTCAACGTAGCTCACTGTGATAGGCGGAGGACTGTAGACAGTACCTCTCGGCTGAGAGGGTGTTCGAATCATAGTGGACTTTTCATTTTAAATTCTGCGCTTTTGCTTCCTTTTAGGTAGAACATTATTTTTCAAAAATTTTATGTAATAGATCTAGAATTATTTTGGAAAACATTTCAAATTCTTCAGATAACGACAAAAAATACATAATGATCTTGCCCATTCCAAATAACGTTTAACAAACAATAGCGCTAGCACAGTCAAAGATTATTTGAGATCACGTTGTAATGTTAAGAAAACAATCATAGAAATGAAAATAAGAAAAAAAGTATAAAGTATAAATCTATGTTTGTTAATGGTCAGATAATGCAGTTCTATATTACACATGTACTGATGCACACGTTTAAATGTAAGATTCCTTTATATGAGATTTACATAAGTCGTTTAAATATAATCCTAGGTGCGGGGGGATTTGACAGGCATTATACGCTCTTCTCCTTTACCTTGATCGAGCATGAACCCCTATCACAGAACACCAAACCTTCTAACACATATTGACAATTAGTCTCCATTGAGCCAAAGTTTACTTTCATTTCACATATAAAATGTCGGGTTCTGCCTGTTGTTTCTTATTGTGGATTTTCAGGATTTTCATCGTGTTCCTTTGTGCTGTCAGCATCTTATGGATCCCACTTGTTCGATCTTCACAAGGAGGCCAGCTGTTTAACTACATACAGGCCGTGCAGGGTTACCTAGGAACACCTATAGGAGCGCTGTTTTTCCTTGCCGTCATGTGGAATAGAATGACAGAACAAGTAAGTTTTCATCGTCGAAGATTTAAGGCCTATCTCGCATACGCCATCTGACCGTGGGCAAACTCGCTGCATAATTAAAGCCCTAATCCGATTGGCCCCTTCACACTTATAAAACATGTGAACAGCCTCACGATATACATTTTCATTCCTTCAAATTCTAAACACCTTTCTTTTTTTTCTTTTTTTTTTGATGGACTGAAAATAATAAATATTCGTGAAAACGAGAAAAAAATATGAGTTGAACTACGGCCAGTGAAGTACGCAAGACTAGTTGTGTGTTCCTGTCAACGGTAGATTTTATTTCTATACATACCCTGTAATATAGAATGGAATGGCGATAGGTGCTGGAATACTACATGTAGCATAATATATATCATTCTGTATCGTTTAGGGTGCATTCTGGGGAATAGCTATCGGTCACACCTGCGGCATTATCAGGATGGGTATAGATTTGGCGTACCCCGCTCCCGACTGCGGGGAACCGGAAACACGACCCGTTGTTCTGTTGAACGTCCACTACACATATTTTGGAGCACTGATGATATGTGTTACCTCTATCGCCATTATTGTTATCAGCCTTCTGACGACGCCTAGGACCGAGGAAGAAGTGAGTGCCGTCATCGTATATAAATTAACAACTTTACTATAAATTAATATCAATTAATCAATTTGTTATATATGAATATATTGAACATTTCTATTTATGATTCTAGCTAAATGGGGTAACATGGTTTACAAGAATCCGAGGTGATTCATTGGAAAATAATTTGGAAATGAAAAATTCTAAAGATAATGGAGAACAACCACAAAGTGAAAGTGTAAACAACGATGCCGAGAAGCAGAAAGGTATCCTATCTGTTTTATTAAAAGAAAATGCTCAATAAAAGAGTAGAAGAAATAATTTTGTGCAAAGATGCTAGTTTAATGAATTTGGAAGTACGTGTACCCGCTATATTTGATAACTTTTTTTCCAGATGGGTCGATTGAGGTTATGGACGATACGAGCGATGATCGACCCACGTGGAGGCGTTGGCTGGACCAGATTTGTGGGATGCCTTCGAAGAGTCACAGCCAAGATGACCCTCACATTGGACCGGAAATGACGCAAAAGTACCTGAAAGAGTCGCCAAAATGGAAGACTGTATTGAATATAAACGCAGCAGTGGGTCTTATTCTGACCGCCTTTCTGTACGGGTTTTATCATTAACATTAAGACAACAAGCCAATTGTAATATAGCTATTTCAGTGTTGTAAAATACATATATTGTGCCAAAGGATAAGTGAGATTTTATCAGGACAATAAGAAGAAATCCGAGTGCCTGGAACAAAGACAAATAGAAAGCAATCTACATGGAAAAGTAATATATCTGACTACATGTAGCATATTATTTGTTAATAGATTTGTGTTTACGACATTGCTTGTGTATAAGAAATGCATTATAACGTGAACATAATGAAAAAAACGTTTTCTAGATCTTTTAATGCGTGTAGTTTATAACAGTAGCGCGAACAAATGATGAATAAAGTATGGTGTACTCCGATATGGTCAGAACATTCTAAATTGTACGTAATTTAACAAATATCTAACCCTCTATTAATTAAGATTAATTTTTGCTCAAACCCAACCTGCAAACCATGTTGCAACAACCTACCGAAGCAAAAAATTTGTTGATGAATTTAGATATATTGCATAATGAGTTTTATATTTTAGTAATCAAAAAATTGAAAAGATCAGTAATCTAATCATAAGTAGATCCCTTATTCCGCTCTTGTATTGTTATATATCTTGTATCGTCTTACCTCAGTAGATTTACTTTGATGTTCATAATCACACCAGGCTATTTTTATACTTTGGGAAGCTTTTTAGTGTACCAAGTGTATTCATTTTTTTTTTATAATAATGTGCATTGTTTATTATTTGATTTGAGGAATAAATGACAAAATTCAACAGTCTTTTTGAGGACGCATTTTGTTTGCTTGAGAAACAAACCAAAATTTTTCAAATCAATAAAGAGAATTTAAAACCACCAGGAAATCGGTGTGTCCTGGAACAGAGCGATATCAGACCCTTAACATTATCGGTGATACAATTATAACCACTATCTTTATTTTACGAAATTCTAATTTCGCACCTTTTTGATGTAGAAAATTTAACCAATCGTTGGCGACTTTTTGTTTAAAACCAACCAATTATATCTACTCAAAATATGTCAAGTGTCTTTCGATTTGTTTGTACAATCTTTAACAAAAAGGAGCAATGAGTGAAAGCTAATCTTGTGTCACATAAAACTAACTATTTCAAAAAGTTACGGACATACTAGTAGTCGAGATTTACTTTATCAGTCTGTTTTGAAACAAACCCTATTCATTATAGAAACTAGTAAATTTTTTGAGGATCATATTGATTGAAGCAGGCCAATGAAAATTCAACAAATGTCCAGCAGTTTGATATCCCTCATTCTCTCGAAAAATATAAAAAGCGTACTCATGTGGGTTTTGATCACAGGTCACAGATTTTTGACTCCGAGAACATAAAAAGGGTAAGTATTTAGACTATTTCCCTATAGAAGTTAACGGCTATAGCCGTATAGGAACATGTCTTAATTCAAAATATGCTGTTCAAAAACTGGATACTCAAAAGTTTTGATGGTATACATGAATTTATGCTGTTGTGCTCGTGATAAGATGCAAAGTAAATTATAATATCAGAAATGTACTTGATTCAATGATAAATTACCAGCAAGTAACACTGTATAATATACTAGTATTATATTGCAGTTCATTTTACAGTATTTAGATACCGTTTCATTTTGCTTGAATCAAGCTAAAAACTTTGATATGTTCGTCCGTCGGTACGCCTCGGCCGATCCATACCTCAGCTAATGATTCGAGGTTTCTCGAATGAAAGGTTAGCTAGTTGAAAGTCTGACGTTAGTCCGTGAAGTCCCTGAAGTTCAATTAATCACGAGTTAAATAATCAACGCATAGTAAAACTTAAAAGTATTAAAATAAGACACCAATTTAAAAATAGTTTAAACGTACTAAAGTGATTTAAAAGATATATTAATTTTCATAAATTAAATTGAACTGATATTATGTCTCAAGGCCGATCGAGGATATACATAATTATGTGTTAATCAAAGATATATTTTTATTCATATCTTTCGAGTAATGAGATCTTCAATATTCCCAAAACAACGTAAATACCAGGATATAGATATCATTCAAAGCAGTCCTTGTTAGAGAAAATTATGTTGTTTTGTTTATAAATATGTGACCACTGTGCATAACGAACCTGCTGAATAATGATAATTTATTGTTGTTTTAGTAATGATTTCATTTAAATTAAACCTTAATATATCTTCATTGTTATTTTTTCTGTTTATGCAATCATTCTGTTTAATTACCATAAAAGTTAGGGTTTTTTTACTTTTTAGATTAAAAGAAAATTATTATCACGTATTATTTGACAAAATAATGATTTTTGTTACAGATCGTTATACGATGATGTTTCTGGGAGTTTTGATATTTGCAATTCTTTTGGAATGTAAGTGTTGTTGTTTGATTTATTTCCTCTTCTAAAAAAAACTGTTCCTTGTGTTATACATATCATATACTGTGTATAGGGAAAACTTCGCCCCGTTTTATTTTCGCCCCTTTCGTCTTCGTTGTTGGCGAATTTAAGACTGGGGAAATTCAAAACAATTTTTAAACAATTGTGTTAATTATGAAGAGTATCTATTATATGCTGTGTCTGGGCGAATTCAAGGCGGGGCGAAACCGTTTGCAAGTGTAGAAGGGCATAAAAACATAGGGCGAAAATAACCCTGTATACAGAATGTAAATTTGAAAAACTTCTACAGTATGAAGCGCAAATACTATATGTAGCTTGTAGTACTTGTTTCCCTTTTTCAGTTAAACCGGTTCAAGGAATCACGTGGCCGGTCAAAATATGGAGGGCAAGGCATTGGTCCAACCCAACGCCATTTCTTGATGGCGCGGGACTGAAAACCATCAGCAAAAATCCCGCAAATTATTTAAAACAACGTCAGTTATTTACGGACAGGTTTGGGTGTCCTACTCCACAACCTGCAACGGACACTTACGGCAATCCTGTCTTGTTACCAAGAACGGATACATACGGTCTTCCTATCATGTTACCAAAAACAGATTCATACGGTCGTCCTCAAACTGACAGAATTGGTGTAACTACTCTTATACCGTATCGAGGGAGAAAAACAAAGATTAATTCACGACGATTACGCTCGCCCATTAGATGCAGAAACCCTCCCGCAACTTTGGTAACATCTCCAATCAGTCATCCACCCACTTCAACGGTTGTAACGGAGATCGCCACAAACCCCCAACAAAACAGAAGGTTACAGCCACAGGCGTTGATTGACACGATGACGTATGTATACATTGGGGCGGGTCTGGCGACGTTGCTACTTGTTACAGGCGCTCTCATCTTTTTGGTAATGTGGGCGCAAAAGAGGAAAACTCGACAGCGTGTGAATAATACAGATTCCTGTTAACATGTTACTGGCTTATTAATTTATTCATCGAATTCAATCATTCAGTAAAACGTTAGAACTTTCTGCAAAAAAATTTGATATTTTACTTAACTTTTTCTCATTTTGTGGATTGAAATACTTGCTGCTTTTATACATAGCATACTTATATAATGCAGCATGTGTAAATGAAATGGTATTATACTTTAGCGTTTGCGTTCCCATTTTGGAAACATTTTTCTTAGAAAAATGAGTTTTGAGAGAACTGCTTCCTACTTTTATACATATAGATCAAATTGTAAGATTGATACGAGGCAAAACTTTGCCCCCACGGATTTGGATTTTGAAGAATGGTAAATTTTTACATTTTGTCTAAGGTTGTTGTTTAGGTATGGGGTCGTATAGATTCTTAAGTTTTCTGTGATGTATTCACTCGCGAAAGATGCCTAATGTCCTTTCTTATATAATTTATTTTAACAAATAAAATACACAACATGACTATTTTCAGAACGGACACTAATCCATAGATCTGAAAAAAGTGCAAATTAAAAATAAAGAAAAAACGCAACGAAATGCGTTCAAAATAATAAGTAGTTATCGAGTTTAAAATTCTCTGAAACAGATCAAGTACATGTATATATATTATCATATTCTCAAAAATATAATTTTGTAAAACCTATTACACGTTTTATCTGTTTGATTTTACCAAACATACCGAAAAAGGGTTGCTTAATTATAACTATTGGGTTTCTAGCTAATTGAAAAGAAAAACTGGCTTTCGCTGAATGACAGATATATTCTACTTGAAATTATCTGTAAAGGCGATTCATTTTTTTCCGACACTGTACCCTAGACACAACTAGGTGTTCCGTTCCTGATCTTGTGTACGCAATATTATCAATGTAAAGAGCCTCAAGTTTTCATTTTTGATAGTTATTTTTAACAAACATTTAAAAAATAAAAAAATGTTTGTTATTTCGGGAAAAGTGCTGCTTTTGTGAAATTATTCTGCGACTTATTTGAAGGATTCAAAATTTAATTTAATTGAAATTAAAGTCTTGCTAAAATATGGAAAGATAAGAAATCACGATAATACTGCTTTGATATCGACGTTGCGTGGCAGAATAGAATCTTAGGTCTACATATAGCCTACAACGACTGTCAAGGTAGGATAAAAGAATATCGGTTTGACACTTGGTCCCAAAATTAACATTAAAGGGGGAAGGCCACGATTTCAACCGAAACCTATGACGAATCAATTGGGGTCATTATTTGAACAAACCATTATATATCGGGAAGCTTACGGAAAAGTTTGGATATCACAGGCTATTTGGTTCTAGAGAAAAATTTTATTGAAACATTGTATGATTTGTATCCCCTTGGAAGATGGTCTAAAATTGGCTTAGTGATTGAAAAGAAAAAGAGGAATAATGTTTAAAAAAAGTTATAAAAACGACAATTGCACGGACAATAGGCAAATTGCAATCAGAAAAGCCCATTCATTATTCGGCTAAGGTGAGCTAAAAACCCGTTATCTTTAAAGAAATCCTGTATGTGTGTGCTCCATGCAATATTTTGTGCATAACCATTAACAATTTGAGAGAGCAGTACGTCTGAAAGCCAACTCGCTGACTTTTTATTTGTTTGAAGAAAATTAAGATTTTTGCTTTCTCATTTATGGTCACATGCGCGGATCTAGAGGGGGTGGGTGGGTGGGTGGGGGGTCCTCCTGGAAACTTCAAACTTATTAAATTCACATAGTAAATCTATCTAAAATACGCCTCGGATGTTTAGTAGCATAGAAAAGGGTATATATTCACTCTAACATTAATACAAATTGCGAGTTTCTGAGGGGAAACTGAAAATTATTCAAAGTTTATATTAAACAGATGAAAAACATTGCACAAACACCATAAGCAGAAGGACATCTGAGTGACTTGGAAGAACTTATTAGACAGAGAGTGCATTTCAAAAAGATGTTTGGTTCACTTAGAAGTAACAGCTAGGTACTTTTGTTCGTTCTCTTTAATCCAAACATTTACCTATACTCTTCTTTCACATTAATGTATGGCAAATTGTAAAAGCAGTTTCGTTTTACAATGAAAGATATCAAATGTTTACAGACTGGGAAGAAAACCATTTATGGAACTTGTAATAATATAAACTACTTCCTACGTGTAACATGAATACTTAAACAGTAATTTTGTGCAAGTCATGATCACAAGAGAATATATCAACTGTAAAAGTGAATCGATTCAAGTCTTTTTTTAGACTGTCTTAGGGTGGGTATTCCATTTCTATGCTAGTTAATATAAGAATGTCATCTTGATGCATTGATCCTGCCACGTACAGGGATAGGCATGTACTTAGGACAGTCATTCTTGCCATTCTTTTTTGTTCAGCATGGCCAAGTGTGAACTTCATAAACATTATAGTATATCAGGATCATTTGCCTTCATTTTTTAAGTTTATAGCACTGCTTTTCTTTTTTTCCTCTGTAGTTTCCTTTGCGCTGCTGTCCTTACCATGTACTTTTGTTAGTGACTTTTTGCTGTTTGTGAAAGGGTTCACCTCTTTGTCTCCAGTGGTGGATTTCTTTTCCTCTGTCACTGTCGGTGCGGTTTCCTTAGAGTCAGATGTTCCTTCTGTCTCCTTGGTTGATATCTTATCGATCAGTTTGTTTACGACTTTTTGTAGGTCGTCCACAGCGTCTGCGATGAGTTCAATCTTCTTATCCAGATTTTGTTGCCTTCGTTCCTCGCGTCGAGCTGCTTCCTCATCCAGTAAATTGTCCTTCCTTAAAATGTTCTTTCCAATTTCAGTCAGACTCTTTCTAGCTTCAGGGTACTCTTTCAGGGCATCAAGTAGATCAGTCTTGCTCAAACAGAAGAGATCAGAAAACCCCACACTGCGGACACTGGCCGTCCGTCTATTTCCAGTTTTGTTACCAGGAAGATTAAGAATGCTGATTTCCCCAAATGTGGCCCCTTCCTCAAGGGTTACAAATACTACTTTTCCATCCTCTGAACACACCTGAAGTTTTCCTTTCTTGATGATGTACATTTCTTTGCCAATGTCACCTTTTCTGCACACATAATCACCTGGACTAAATACCTGAAGTTTCAGTTTTAAAACAAGTTCTACCAAAACTCCTGGCTCACAATCTGAGAAGATTTTGACTTGCCTGAGTGTTTTTAGATGAACATGGATACAAATTTCTGCACGCAATTTTTCTGGTAGATGTTCCAGGTTTTTGGAGTCGTCTACTGATTCTTTGTTGTTCCATGTGTAATCAAACCATTTGACCACTCTCTCCTGTATCGGACCAGTTACCTGTCGGACTTCCATGTAACGTTTCACTGAGTCTACTTTGTGTTGAAAGTCGTTACGTGCGGCATCCATCTCATTGATCAAAGCTCCAACATTTCCAAAAATGGTAGCAAAAATCAACACTCCAATCAAGCTGCATGTAATGCAATAGATAAAGGACAATGTCTTCTCTGGGTAGGCAGTGTCGCCGATAGTGGTCAAGGTCAGAGTGGACCAGTAGAAACAGAACACATACTGCTTCCAGAAGCTGGAAAAGTTGGGATCAGTTACATCAGGGTAGGTCCACCCATCACTGCCAAAGCCCAGGTACCGACTCAAAGCAAAGTACAGGCAACAATTCCAGTGAATAATGATGATGATGATAAGAATAAGATTGGCCACACGTAGAAGATTTGGGTAGTTAGTATGGGTTTCTGCTAGATTGAAAAACTCCCGTAATCTCCAGACCTTAAGGCATTTGTTCACTCTTAGAAAAGCATTATAGCCAACAAAAACATAGAGAATATCAAGTGGAAATATGCATACAAGGTCTATGATGAATTTCCATGACTTCAAATATCGTTTTGTTAAGGTTCTGACGTTACGGCATAACAGCCCTTGTTCAAGGAACCCTGTAAAAGATAAAAAATATTTTATAGTTGAGAAGCATTATTATGCTATGATGATCTATATGCGTTTGATAGCTAGATGTATGTTAGAAATGCTGTGTACACACTTACCTACTCTGCTTATCATGTACATATCAAATATGTAGATGAAATCAAACAGGTAGTCAGGAATGAACCAATAATGCACAATGTCCCTCACTTGCAGTTTGTCATAGAAACAGCCCCTCATGATAACAAAGATGAGATTGTACATGACAGCACAGGTGACAATAAAGGACCACCAGTAGTATGGGGGGTTGGCAGGGTTGATCACAAGCTTCTTCCAGAACCTGACAATCAATATCAAAATTCTCTAGAAAATGCGAATAAAAAAATACCAAATATATCTGAATTTCAAAGTCCAATGAGTTTTACCAAATATCAAAATGCTTTTCATCCATATTAAATACAACTGTATTATCTTTATCTAATTAATAAGAACAGAACTCAATGCTGCACCATATAACCTTATGTTGCGGTGCCTGAGATATCTCATAAGCATTAATTTTTGTAGCCGTAGGTTTTTTATCAAAGGCCAAAAATATTTTCATGTAAAAGAGCAGAAGTAAGGTGCTAATGGGATATAGTTACTGCAACCCGAATCCTCAGAAACTCTGCCAATTAAATTACAAATTAGGCATTAATAAAACTGAGCAAAGTCTTACGTCAAAGTAAAAATTTCACTGAAATCATGCAGATAATCGTCTATTTCCCTAGCTGTGACTGTAAACCTCTGAAGGAATGGATCGTCTTTCTGAGTACTTCCCCTTCTTACCTATTTATTAACAGTACGGAGAAAGCAAAAAAAATATGAATAGATAATTATACATCAAATATTAATAGTTGGACAGTATATGTACAGATAATTATTTATTGCATCAGTCAGGAACTCAGGTTTTCAACTTAATAGACCTAATGATATTCAGTCAGGTGTTCTGGACCCCCCCCCCCCCAAAGATCTGTGAATGATGCCAGGAGTCAAACAGCTGTTATATCAGTCAAGGGATCAATACCAGGAGTCATACAGCTGTTATACCCATCAAGGGATCAATATCAGGAGTCATACAGCTGTTATACCAGTGAAGGGATCAATACCAGGAGTCATACAGCTGTTATACCAGTCAAGGGATCAATACCAGGAGT
>WFKH01011581.1:63631560-63660366 GCA_016163765.1 Magallana hongkongensis | reverse complement strand
AAATGGTCCGATGTCTCTATGATGTATGGTTCAAAAGTGTAAGTGTTTTAATGAAATTAAGAAACTTTCAGTGAACTAGTGAAATTACTTAAACATATCATGATATCATATTTGTATTAGCTATTATTCTGACCACATAGATATGTATAATTGTTAATATGTTAATAGCATATCGGTATATGTGTAGCTCCCGCTCTGAAAAAATTCTGATGGACGACTAGGGACCTACAGTTCCGTACGTGTTAAAAAGTTGCATCGTCGTCGTTGCAGGTCTTCCATCCGATATTTTTTAAAACCAGGAGCTACAGAACTGCAGCTGTAATGTGTATACACAGGATTTACCCAACTGCTGCACATTCATATATGTGTATGGACTATTTTATATGTGTAATCTTTCACTTAGGACTTTCTCCCTAATAATTGTAAAATTGGATGCCCCCTGGGCCCAAAATTGGAAATAAATTATCTATAATGCATTTGATTATTTTTTCATGTGATAGAAAATCATACAATATAATATTATATCATATAACATATTTTATAATAGGATGCAAATTAATATATAAATTCAAGTCAAAACATATTATTACAATATTTGATCTTATATCAGATTGTACAGTATTACATCATATAAAATGTTATGATATTGAATGTAGGGATAAAGCTAAAATAGGCTGTGTCTGCTGCCTAATCTCATTCAATGTATATTGAATGAAATATTGTTTAAGGAGGTCGACTTTAGTTTTCATTGCACATGTTTTTGCACATTCTAGTTAAATACAGTGTATTTATATCTGTTATGCAATTGTTTCGATACCATTTATTAATTTGAACACAATAAACAAAATACAGATAAAAATATTTAGATTTTTAAAGGAAAATTTATTTTTTAAACGATTTTTCCGTTGTTCGGTAGGTGAACATTGCCATTGTGCTTTTTGACGTTATGATAAAATGAAGCTTTGTAGGAGTACGTTATAAGAAATAAAAGAAAAGAAAAAGTAAAAAATGTACGCCTTTGAAGTTTTACACACAGAATAATGCTATCCTCGGGGTTATTTTTCTTAATTTTTGAATGAATCCATTGTGCCAATCGACATTTGTAATACATGTAATCCAAATAAATAGCAAAATTTTGTGCATTTTGATATGACCACCACTAAAACCCAGACGGTAGAATTTAGTATTTTTTACATATAAGGTAGAAAATGATATTAATAATCACATATTACGATTTAAAGAAAATCGCTATTGTAGTATTTTTTTTAATCTGCTTCGAAGTGCGGAAAATGACAATTTCCTATATATTCCCACAGTAAATGTACCTGTATTTTGAGATGACCCCTAAAAAACCCAGATGGTAGATTTTCTTGAAAATTCGCAAATATACTAGAGTTGGTGTAAATTACATATGGTTAACAAGAGGTCCATGGGTCACATAGCTCATCTGAACAACAGTTCCTTGTATCATTCTATGTCAGTTTTTTAAAGCATGTTCCCTATATATTTCTATGTTAAACTTTGAACACCTCTTTGGGCCCCAGTATTAGTACAGCGGTCACGATTTTAACAATTTAGAATCTACATTATATGAGGATGCTTGCATAGTAATATCACAAATTGGAGCTTCATAGTTCTTAAGAAAAATATTTTTTAACAATTTCCCTTTATATTTCTATGTTAAACTTTTAAACCCCTATTGGGCCCCAGTATTAGTCCAGTGGTCACGATTTTAACAATTGAGAATCTACATTATTTGAGGATACTTGCATAGTAATATCACGAATTGGAGCTTCATAGTTCTTGAGAAAAAGATTTTTAAACATTTTCACTATATATTTCTATGTTAAACTTTGAACCACTCTTGGTGCCTCGGTATTGGTCCGGGGGTCAAGATTTTAACAATTTATAATCTACATTATTTGAGAATGCTTGCATAGTGATATCGCAAATTGTAGCATTGTAGTTCCTGAGAAGAAGATTTTGCAACAATTTCCCTTTATATTTCTATGTTAAACTTTGAACCCCTCTTGGGGCCCCGGTATTAGTCCGATGGTCACGATTTTAACAATTTAGAATCTACATCATATGAGGATGCTTGCATAGTAATATCACAAATTGTACCATTGTAGTTCTTGAGAAGAAGATTCCTAAAAATTTTCCTTATATATTTCAATGTTAAACTTTGAACCCCTCTTGGGGCCCCAGAATTGGTCTGGTGGTCACGATTTTAACAATTTAGAATCTTCACTATATATACAAGGTTTGATGTAAATATTGGCATTTCTTGTACAGTGTTTCTTAAGAAGAATTTTTAAGACACGCACCCTATTTTCATTGTTTCCCAATTATCTCCCTTTTAAAAAGGGTTTTGCCCTTTATTTTAATAATTTAGAATCCCCTTCCCATAAGAATGCTTTGTACTAAGTTTGGTTAAATTTGGCCCAGTGGTTCTAGAGAAGAAGTCAAAAATGTGAAAAGTTTACAGACAGACGGACGGACGGACGACGGACAACAGGTGATCAGAAAAGCTCACTTGAACCTTCGGTTCAGGTGAGCTAAAAAAAAAGAGTTTTGCTATTGTTGTTTTTCTGCAAAAATCCCAAATTGGCCTCCTCAAATAGAAAAAGATATATGAATTATTAGATGATCAAACTGGTATCATTTTTTACAAGAATATTGTTTGCAAGATAGGCTACTTATATCTTCATGGGACTAAGCTAATCACACCAAATAGCAATGAATATTATGGGATCTTCCATGTTTAGCTCATCCAAATCACAATTTAAAAAAAAACAACTTTGGTTATCCTTACTGATATACACGAAGTTACTTCGATTTTCATACTTCCATTATTAGCCAATCAAAACTTCAAGCATTCTAATGTATAAATACTAAAACTTTGATTGAAAAGATTTATTGATGAATACACAAAAACTAACATCACTCCGCTGTTTCAATCACAGTTATCCTGATTATATATAATGTATGTGTACATATCACAGTTCAGTATGAAAAGGACATAGTGTCCAGTCGTTGCTCAGTTCTGTAGAATCAGTTTTATCCATTATGCTTGAATGCACCAGTGATCTAAATATGCAACATAAATATCATTACTTTGCAACACAAATACTACCAGTAGTGCCATTTTACATGTAATAATTACAACAGTGAACATTTACATCTTCTGTATTTCAATACATATCTACTGATTTTACTCAATATTGCATAACAGACTAGAGCAAAGATAGCAATCACAATACATGTACTCTGGGAACCAAATCAACCCTTAATATACAAGATTACACGCGTCTTAAGCATTAAATATCAGTATATACCAACACAAAGAGAGAGAACAAAGCCATTACAAGTTATGGCATACACTTAGTATTTCAGTTTTTTTCCTATTTAACATCAAATAACACATCACTCTACCCTAAAGTTCCATGAAATTAGTGTGCATGTCGAGAGGGTCCTTAAACAATCCAATTTTCTTTGAACGTGAATTAGTTTTTTGGAGCCAAGATGCACATAGTTGCTCTATGGATTTCTGTACTTCTAGTTGTGTCTTTACAATACATGAATATAAACAAACAAACAAACCCATTTAACAAACAACAGTTATAGTTACAAACTATTCAATAAAGAATGGGCCTCTACACTATTATAGGTATTCTACCTTTAATTGGCCTTCCAGGAAACACCTTTTATGCTTCTAATTACAGGTTTCAGGAGATTTTTAACATTAAAATCAATATAAATCATTGTCACATAATTATGCTTTCTGTTTCGAATAATTTACTAACAGTAATGATTCAAAGACTTTAACAAAATACAAATCCATGTCACTACACATGTTCCTCCTTTGAGTGATCTTCTCTGTGAAAAGTGACCATTGGGATCCCGGAACTAGCCCCTTCCCTTCCACTTCCCCTAGGGGAAGCATTTTCAGTCTCATCTAGATAAAACATGGCTGGCGGACTCTCGGATTCTTCAGACTCATGCACCACTCCCAGAGACTCCTTGCGCCGGCTGTCACTGAACTTCTGACTTCTTGGTCGCAGCAGGGGCTGACTCTCTGTAGAGTTGATGCCATCGTCCATGTCCTCCAGGGAACCCCCTTTGGTGTCCACAGAGAATGACACGTTAGGTCGGACTTGCTCCTCATCCTCGTCTTCCTCTGTGAAGCTTATCATAGCTTCCCTCAGCAACCCTGTCTCAAACGCCACCTGTTGGTAAGCACTGTCAACGCGGGTCATCCTGGGGACTGGTCGATCTGCCTTCCCTGCCCTTTTGTAGGCTTCCTGACCACTGTCCGCTCTATCATACTTCCCCTCAGTGAACAGGCTGTTGGTTGATTCAAAAGGAGCATCTGTTTCATCTGTATTCTGA
Organism: Magallana hongkongensis; assembly: GCA_016163765.1. Classification (NCBI taxonomy): domain Eukaryota; kingdom Metazoa; phylum Mollusca; class Bivalvia; order Ostreida; family Ostreidae; genus Magallana; species Magallana hongkongensis. The sequence continues at coordinate 63,655,974 of WFKH01011581.1, read as the reverse complement.
TTGAAACCAGCCTCAAACTGGCTTACTTCCTCATTTTCTATCTCTTTCTGCCGAAGCCCAATAAGAACTGATTTAAACAGTTGCCAGTCTCCAAATTTCATGGCCAGCACTTCTTTAAGTTCATCTATATCGCAGGTTGAGAGGACCAGGCCTCCAATGTTGTTGTCCATCATGCGGGTCTTGTAAGCATTTACCTGTAGCGGGTTGATGCCTTTGATTTTCTCCATCAGGCTACATACCTCAGACACACTCATTGTGCTCAAAGCCTGGTCAGAGTAATCCTAAAATACACAATTATTGAATCCTCAATAAATGCTATGAAACACAGATTAAAAAAAATGGGTTTTTAAATATTGTTTTTAAAAATAAACATTACAAAACCCCTCCAAACTTCAAATAAAAAAAATTACATACAACACAGAAAAATTCTAGTGCTGATATATGTAAACCTTAATAGCGGATACTGGATCCACTCCCCGACTCTGTTTTGATGTTCTTTCCATCCCTGAAGACACTGCATTACCAGGCACATAAGGAGCTTCCATGTATCCTTGCTGATAATAAGGCATCATGTTGTAGGGCACCATGCCATGCATCCCTGCCATCTGATCCACTCTGTGGGGAGGGAACATCGGAGCTCCAGGGACAAATGGGGGTTGAGCCATTCTCTGAGCTTCATGCCGCTTTGTTGGGGTGATAGGTGCTCCCCCTGGAGGCGGGAAGTTCATAGGACCCATGGGAAAATTTGGTGGGAGAGTGTCTATGTTTTTCTGCATCTCTGAGAAAGTGGAAATGAAATTTCATTAAACATGCACCTCTTATCAATAGTGTCTAGCTTTTCAAAAAAATGTACAATACACATCTAATTTGTACATCAAGCATTCATTCAAGTGTCAGACTTTCTTAAATATAAGTAAATGTAATTTGGTGTTAATATTCCATGTGCTAGATATTAGAACATTAAGCGTGAAAAAATTCATATGTGATATTAAAAATGGACTTGTGTACTTAATTTTGAACAATAAAATACGACGACAAAAAATATTTTGAACATTAAAATACTAAGAGTTTCAGTTATCTCATCTAATCAATTAAGCATTACACAGACCTCGTATGAGTTTTCGAAGGTACGGATCAAGGTTAATGGTGCATGGCAAAAATTTGCGGAGATCCTTTATGTTCAGTGGAGTATTGTTGCTCAGTTTGCTGGACAGAAATGCCTCCATTTTTCGTGGGTTTCTATCAATTTCTAACAGAGGATCAACTTCCTTAGATACAGGAATTTTGTCAGCGACTCTGGATAAAAATAAAATTTGAATCAGATTGCAAAGCCATTTTCATAAACAACATGAACCTTAAAAGTTGAAAAGTTTAATCTCTTTGTGTTTGTAGTTAAAACATATAATATCTGTATGTTTTGTACACACAAGTTAATCATGTGAAATAGCTTCAAAACCCTTAAATTACCCAAGTGACATGGAAAAGAAAAGCATAAAAATCATGTTATGCTTATGTAAAATGTCTGCCTGCATGCAACAATAAGATATCGGTATGTGATACACACTGATTTAGATACTGGTATGTGATACACACTGACTTAGATATCGGTATGTGATACTCACTGACTTAGATATCGGTATGTGATACACACTGACTTAGATATCGGTATGTGATACACACTGACTTAGATACTGGTATGTGATACACACTGACTTAGATATCGGTATGTGATACACACTGACTTAGATACCTGTATATGGCACTCATTGACTTACTTTTCATATAAGGATAATAGTGTTGTACTATTGTCCACTATCTCATTTTCCTCGAAGTGGATGATGACCCAGGAAACCCTGTAGGGCCACTGCTCAATGATGTTGATCCAGGCCGCCAGGCGGTGCCAGTTAAAGTCAATGTTGTAGGCACGAAGGAGCCGCCCTAAAAAAGATATAAGCTTTATACAGGTATGTTGAATATAGATACATGTGTTTGAGCCAAAGAAATCTTCTTCACCTACTCATTAGTTGAATTAAACATATTGTGGATTCATCATTATATGAAGTGCAGCAATTTTTAAGGACTTTGTTGTTGAGCAATCCACAAAACCAAATAATCAACAAAATAAGAAATCAACGATCTGTCTTTGAAGAAAAATTGTTTTTGAATTCAAGTGTCCTGAAAACTTTGTGTTTAACAAATGTGTGAAAATTGATATTGAAACATTCATCTTAGTGTATAGTCATGTTAAACATTGTAATACGAATATATACATGTATTACCATTAAAAATGTCCATTAACTTACATGTAGATTTACATTAATATGTTTAAGTGCAGAGTTTATCATTTCTGTTTTTTGACTTGGATACCAAAGAAATGTACTGAGAGGAAAATTGCTACTATTACCTACCTGTTAATGTATTGAATTCTCTACTCTACCTGTTTTTACTGTCTATAACCTAAGTGTCACTTATTCCATACCTCTAACAGCTTGTAATCTCATTAATGTCTCTCACCTGTAATTGCTACAATGTTCATCAGTCTCCTCATGCTGCGCGGGTTGACATCACTGAAGTAGTCCGTCTTGGTGACTGTGTTCGTCAGATCCATGGACGATGTGTAGGAGTGACTTACACTGGAATGTCGTCCCTGTCGCAACTTCTCCGAACTCTCCCCCAGGGAGTACCCCGATACTACAGATTCCTGAGTCTGGTATGCCGACTACAACAGAAACTGGTGTAAGATACATGTATCTAAATTTCAACATTCAATTGCTGTATTGAGTAGTATTGGTTGCATGTATAACATACTGCAAGCTTTTGAATCACTTCATAGTCTCAAGTAAGCATTCATAATACATGCTCTGATATATACATCGTGCAAGATAGAACACAATTGATCCAACAATATATATGCTATATAGATGCTATAACAATTTAAGTGATAAATAAACTCATCTTAGTAAAATTCTAGAAAGTTGACTCAGCCAAGCATTATTTCTCTTTGAGGGTAAAGAACCTGGAACTTACCCGTCTGGGTTTGGATGGGGACTCTGGATTTCCCGACACCTCAAATGTAGAGGAGCTCTTAGCCATGTCTTGCTTTTTGATGGCCATGCCCTGACTCTGTAGATAGAATGGCAGGTGAACCACATTCCTCAGGTAATCATATCCATTCACATTTGAGTCCTGGAATGCTGTTTTGATGTTACTCTCGATGCCCTTGATGATGATATGTGGATCAATAGCCAGCAGAGTTATAAAGGGAGTGTCCTCATCAGAGAAGAGAGCCTTGATGATGTCAAGAACCTGCAAGACTTTGTCCTGCTCGCAACTGTCTAGACCGTCCACAATGACCACCAGTCGCGTCTGGCTGTCTGTAAACTTATCCATGAAGGTCACCATTTTAGCCATCAGATCCACCTCATACTTCAGGATATGCATCAAACCATCCACCTTAATCTTGTCCACTCTGTCTGCAGCTTTCATTATGCGTCTTCTCTGTGAAGAAAGCAAGGCCAGAATGGCTTGTCCCCAGGTATAGATGTTACCTACTATTGCTAATCCGACAATGATAGCGATGGTGAAGAGGACTCCAAACAATGCAGGGTACTCCTCCACCTGGTTGTGTGTAACAGCGACTGTTGTCATATTGGTGTATACTGGGTCATCATAGGTGAACTGTTTGAAGACAAAGTGGGAGACCAGGAGGAATATTCCTATCTCCAGAGCCAGGAAAACCAGGTAAACAATCACAAAGTAGGGAACACAGCACAGAGTCTTAAACCGACCAGTGTACGGCTCTAAAAAGACAAATGCAGTATGTGAAGACAGGCCAAAATACACACTACAATATTTATCAAACAAATAACAAGGCTGCTGCAGAGATTATCACTATTCAAATCTTGCTCAGTTTACTCTTACTGATTTAGTTATATAGAATGAGTCTTACTGTCAGGGTGAGGTTTGAAGACGCGGAAAAGGCGGGCCACCACTGACCCATACTCCTGTTCCAGTGCCTCCCCCAAAGTTCCTATCATTGCTGCTAGCGCCTTCTCTCCTCCAACACTTGTAAGTTTTGTGCCCTCAGAAAACAGGAACCTGATACATACAAAATATCAAACAAATTAAATCTAGATTTGCTATTCTCATGAGAAAAATAAGCTGAAGCACTGAGCTTATAGCATAGAGATATCCTACAACACTGCTTAGATGGAGAAATATATGGCATGTATTGACTGAGTGGTGACTTACTTGACAGTGGGTTCCATGTATTTGGAGGATGCTGACACATGTTTGGAGTTGATGAAGAGCACCTGCAACAGAGAAGTGGTCACCTGTAGCTTCCTCCCCACCAGCAGACTCAGCCGGTTAGCATACTTCAGGTGGTAGCGATGACACAACAGGTGCAAAACTCCTGAAAAATCAGAGAAATCAAAATTCTGGCCTGATAGGCTCTTCTATATCAAATACATCATGGTTCTTTATATATGTGTTGTAAAGAAATTGAAAATTCATGCACATTAAAGTAAAGTTGTAGTATACTGTAAGAATTAAAAAGCCAATGTCCTTACGGCAACACTGAATTAAATGTTTAATTAAATCAAATTAAAAATAGCATTCTACAACCTTTGTAGCACTCCTTTTCTGTTGATATTTACCTAAGGATGTGTAATCCACTGGGAAGAGCCCCAGCCCCACTCCTAGGCCGACCTTCCACCCCACAGTCATGGCCAGAGTGAGTCCCACAATGTTGTTCAACAGTAGGAGAATGATAAACAGCGTCCAGCAGAAAGTGAAGTGTTCCTCCTTGTTGGCTCGTGTAAACATCTTCATCTCCTCTGTAACACACAAAGTCATCAGCATGATCAATGAACAGAATACACAGTTTTAAGTCTATTTATTCCTGACATGCAATGTAAATGTATTTTTCATACAATATGTGAAAATGCATGTGCCCAATTCTTGTTTCATATACTGACACTAAAGTTACCATTTTTAAAAAATAAACATGTTTGTTTCCACTACTTTGTGACACAAAAAATATATCAGGTACCCTCAAATAGTTGAAGCAAAGGACAACTTACTCTGGAGTTTGCTGAGGAGGAAGGACTTGCCACTCCCCCACTTGGCGTACAGCCCCACAGTGATGGGCGTGTTCAGAGAGGGCTCACTAAGAATGTCTGCCAGGGCACTGCTGTACACCTCATAACCCAGCAAGTTCTCTCCGTCATTGGAATTCAAGTTCCCTGACAAAGATGAAAGGTGAAATATGCATTGATAGCTTGTCACTGAATAGTAAAAGAATTCTACTACTATACAGAATTTATTTTTCCAAATTAGAGCCTCATGGGGCATGACATATAACGATCATGATTACACATAAACATAATAAGTACAACAGTTACAAGTAATTCATAAACCATAATTATGAACTATGTCATATTGCACTACATAATTTTTCCTCTCTAAAATAACACTCATTAAATCATATCCTTTCAAGTCTGTTATCAGATCTTGTCCACTCACTGTGACCAAATATCTGCGTGAGGATTCCTTTCTGGTGGTAGGCGTCGATGTTGTAGGGGGTTTCTCCCGCCTTGTTGGGTCGATACAGCAGACGACTGTTTCTAGGGTTACGCAGAAGCAGCTCTGTGATTCGCTTACTTCTGGCCCTCAGTGAAATGTGGAGGGCAGTATCACCTCTCTAAAATCAAACACATAACATCCAAATTCGTAAACATGTGTATCTAGCTAAAGTGTATAAAAATTCCAATTACAACAAGAGGCCCATGGGCCACATCGCTCACTTGAACAACAGTTCCTTGTAACCTTCTATTTGGTAGCATATGCTATTTCTATTTTAAACTTTGAACCCCTTTCTTGGGCCCCAGTATTGGTCCGGGGTTGATGGTTGGCTTTAACAATTTAGAATCTACACTATTTAATGATCCTTGCATAGTAATCTCACAAACTGTAACATTGTAGTTCTCAAGAAGAAGATTTTTAAACATTTTCCAAATATATTTCTATGTTAAACTTTGAACCCCTCTTGAGGCCCCAGTATTACTCTGGTGGTCACAGCTTTAATAATTTAGAATCTACATTATTTAAGAATGCTTGCATATAAATCTCACAAATTGAAGCATTGTAGTTCTACAGAAGAAGATTTTTAAACATTTTCCCTTTATATTTCTATATTAAACTTTGAACCTTTTCTTGGGCCCCAGTATTAGATCAAGGGTAACAGCTTTTATAATTTAGAATCTACACTATTTGAGGATGCTTACGTAGTAATCTGATAAATCAAAGCTTTGTAGTTCTCGAGAAGGAGATTTTGAAACATTTTCCATATATACAACTACGTTAACTTTGAACTCATCTTTGGTCCCCAGTATCAGTCCAGGGGTCACTATTTTAAAAATATTGAATCTACATTATCCAAGGTTGCATGCATAGTAATCTCACAAATTGTAGCATTGTAGTTCTCGAGAAGAAAATTCTTAAACATTTTTCCTATTTACTTCTATGTTAAACTTTAAACCCCTCTTGGGGCCTCAGTATTAGTCCGGGGTCACGATTTTATCAATTTAGAATCTACAATAGCCATGGATCCTTGCATAGTAATCTCACAAACTGTTGCACTGTAGTTCTTGAGAAGAAGATTTTCAAACATGTTCCCTATATATTTCTATATTTACTTTGAAACCCTTCTGTGGCCCCAATATTAGTCTGGGGGTCATGGCTTCCACAATTTAGAAACTTCACAATTTGAGAAGGCTTGCATCATAATCTCACAAATTGAAGCATTGTAGTTCTCCAGAAGAAGATTTTTAAACATTTTCCCTCTATATTTCTATGTTTAACTTTGAATCCCTTGTGGGGCCCCAGTATTAGATCGAGGGTCACGGCTTCTATAATTTAGAATTTTCACTATTTGAGGATTCTTGCATAGTAATCTCACAAACTGTGACATTGTAGTTCTCGAGAAGAAGATTTATAAACATGTTTCTTATATATTTCTATGTTAAACTTTGAACCACTCTTGGTGCCCCAGTATTAGTCCAGGGGTCACGATTTTAACACTTTAGAATCTACACTAGCCAAAAATGTATCCATAGTAATATCCTAAACTGTTGCATTGTAGTTCTTGAGAAGAAGATTTTTAAACATTTTTCTTATACATGTTAAACTTTGAACTCCACCTGGGGCCCCAGTTTTGGTCCGGGGGTCAAGATTTTTACAATTTAGAATTTTCACAATATATACAAGCGTTTTTGTAAATATTGGCATTACTGGTGCAGTGGTTCTTGAGAAGAAGATTTTTAAAGACATGCACCCTATTTTCACTGTTTCGTAATTATCTCCCCTTTAAAAAGGTTTGTGCCCTTTATTTTAACAATTAAGAATCCCCTTTTCATAAGGATGCTTTGTATTAAGTTTGGTTTAATTTGGCCCAGTGGTTTTAGAGATGAAGTCAAAAATGTGAAAAGTTTACAGACGGACAGACAGACGGACGGACGGACGGACGGACGGACAACGGGTGATCAGAAAAGCTCACTTGAACCTTCGATTCAGGTGAGCTAAAAAGTACTGTGGAATCATTAATATTTCATCAATTTTCAAGGATTTTTGTGGTTACCCTTCATAAACAAATTCTAGTCCTCAACGAATTATAAATTTGATCTATATTTATTATTAACACTCTAAGAATGGATAAAGAAAATAACATCCCACCGAACCTTAAAAAATATGGTAATCAACGAAAATTGGTTCCCACAAATCCTGGGAGGTACCAATTAACTGTGTACTAACACGAAATGGTGACTGACCTTGTCTACAGCCCCAACCCTGGCTCCTTTGTCCAGCAGCAACCGGACACACTGCTCATTGCGACTCCTGACAGCTCTCAGCAGGGCCGTGTCTTCATCCTAGAGAGTAACAACAAGCAGATCTTAACCCCCAGACATCTGATATAAAACAACGGGAAGAGCAGTAAAAATAGAACTTCAGTCAAATTAGAGATATCGGTATAAATTACCAATCATACATAATAGGACAATTCAATCAAGTTTCATGTTTATAAGCAAAATTTGAACTTTTTATTTCATTTATCATTTTTTATTATCCTGAACATTTAATTGTATTACATTTATACTGTAACATACATGTACTTAAAAGACTGGTAGTTTTTTTTAAAACCCCTCACAAAATTGGAGTGTAACAAACCTTGTTAGCTATCTCCAGGTCTGGGTCACTATTCAGCAACAGCTTACAGATTTCAACATAGCCTTTCTCCACAGCCCAGTACAAAGCCGTTTTACCCTCCTGAAAGTCAAGAAATGATGAGTGTGAAAAAAAGATTATCATTCATTATCATACATATCATCTATTCCGTTTTCAATTCAGCAAACCTACATTGAGATATGGATTCAATTTTAAGTTAAAAGCATTTTTAATTACCAACAGAACCTTTTTTAAAAACAATCAACCAGACTATATACCGACTTAGTATATAATAAAACTTATTTCTAAGGATATTCAGTATCAATATGCACGTACAGCACCAATTTCATCCACATCAGCATACTTATCGATCAATGCTCTGACAACTTCAATATGGCCGCCTTTTACTGCATGGATAAGGATGGTGTCTCCTGCCTGTGATGAGTATAGTACAAGAAACAATCAAAACCAGATGATCAAAATCAGTACAGTTTAGTTATAAAGATTATTCTTGTGTAATATAAATTCAAATGAAAGCCTTAAGTTTGAAGCATTAATGATAAAAAGAGAAATGCACCCTGTCTTTGATGTTGACATAGGCTCCTTTGGAGAGCAGGTCATGAGCTATCTCGTTGTAGCCTTCCTTGGCAGCTATTGTCAATGAGGTGAAACCATCCTGTGAAAATAAAAATGTTTACAATCATTCTATATTGTCATTTACACTGTAAGTCCATTTAGTCATAAAAATTTTGATAGATGATGCCAGAGCATTAATATGTTCCCCTTTACGCTTGATTTGACCATCCATAAATAAGGTTTTTTTGTGTACCTTGTCGACAGCATTGACATTGGGGTCGTACTCCAACAGCTGATGCACCACCTCAGTGAACCCGCCCCGGGCCGCCACCAACAAAGCCGTCCACGAGTTCTGCAAGGAAAGGAAAATTTTGGAAATGTTGGAAAATCATTATACAGGTACATGTACATTAAAACTTGTTATATTTATAGATTCTTGTGTTTGTTATAGACTTTACTTCTGACAGTTTTTCAATACACAGATAGATATTAAGCAAGTTTTGTTTTTATACATCCAAAAAAATATCCTCTAAATGGGTCTAATGTACATTTCAGTACAATTGAGGACCTTTCAAAAATGCCAAATCATTGTCCAACAAGACATTTCTCATCAAAATGCATTTACTGGATAATAGGGAAAGTTACAGTTTCATCAATAAAATTTAAATTCAAATGTGGAACCCAATTTTCCTCAATTTTAGTATATTCAAAATTTGCTGCAGCACGCAGAGAAGCTTTACTAACCATTCCCACCACATCGGTGTTTGCTCCTTCAGTAAGCAGAGATTCCACAATCTCCAGGTATCCCTTTCTGCAGGCCCAAATCAAAGGAGTTGTACCATACTGTAACACAAATCAAAACTTAATCATGCACAACAGTGGAAACATTTACATTAAGGAATACACAATGCAACAGTTTAGTCAAATGGATATTTAATAGCAATGCTTAATGTTTATTTGCATCTATCTGTTTACTTTATCCGGAGTGTTAACTTTGGCCCCCTTCTGTATCAGGATCTTCACTACGTCAGTGTGTCCACGGCCAGCAGCCCAGGCCAAACATGTCATGTTCATCTGAAAACAGAGCATCACCAATGTACAGGTTCTCAAAACAAGAAGGAATAGTTCTCATTATCATTCATACATGCATGTACATTTCAATTAGATACCTCAGCTTTGATGTTGCAGTTAGCTCCCCTCTCCAAGAGTTCCTGGACCACTAGATATCTTCCTTTGTAGCATGCCCACATCAGAGCTGTCCAGCTGCACTGTAATACACAAGACATTTTATCCACTAATGTTTCATTAGCATCGATATTTCAATAATAATCACTGGCAAATCTGTTTATTTTATTGCTAGTCATTCAATCATACAGTGCACACTTCAGCACATGCATAAGTATATGCATTACCTTTAAATTGATTAATTTGATGTCTCATAATTGAAAGCTCTCTATGACAGACAGGTAAATATAAAGTTTGTTGAGTCCCCCATAAGAGATATGATAAGCTTATTTCTATATTCAGGATAAGGAATATAACATTCATGGGAATAAAATTATCAGTCAGTTTTAAATGGCAAAAGTTTTTGTTTTAAACATTGTTACATCATATATTGTAAGACTACCGTAATAGAATAATTCATTATTACAAGGCGAGGATGGTGAAATTCCACAGAGGAGACAAGATTCACAGTCAGGGATGAGGCTAAGCAATGCCATTACATCATGGATTAGCACATGCCATCATTTTCTTACAGTGGATGATGTTTGTTTACATTTTACAGCGGCGTTATATTACACATTTTAAGACAAAAAAATCTAACACTGCTGTCTCACACTGGACAATGGGACGAAAAAAATTACCCAATAACCAAGTTTGTCAATATTTCATACCAGATCTTTGTGCTCAATATCTGCCCCTCTCTCCAACAGCTCAATGACAATCTCAAGGTGCCCCTCCTTAGCACTGTAGAGCAGGGCACTCCAGTTATCCTGAGGAAAAAATACATTAATTTCATGATTTAAACTCAATAAATGGAACTTTTTATCTATACAAAGATTAGAGGTATCTCATCTCCTTCCTCTCTCTCTTTGCAAACATTAAGAAGTTTTACATCAAAATACAAAAGTTTTCTGTCTGGTACATACCATGTCCACTGCGTTAGGATCTACATGGGCCTCCAAGAGTTCCCGGACAATGTTGAGTTCTCCAAATTCACAGGCCAACATCAGGAACGTCTGGCCATTCTGTATAAATTGATGTGAAAAAAACATCATTATAAATCTGGCCTTTTAAGGTAATTGTCCATACGTCACAAAACAATGTATGACGTAATTCACGCGTTATTACGTCTTGCCCGTGCCCGATCTTTACTCTATACGCTTAGCAACGAACATAAATATATTTCCCTAAAAATTGTTTTTTGAATTAAAATTATACATTAAAGAAAAGTTATTTCATTTTTTAGAACAGTCTTTAAAACCAGTAAAAATAGTTGAATATAGGTTTTGTCTTAAAAGAATAACAGGTAATTAGCGTTTTCCGCGTATGTGACTGCAATTTCTAAATACCGATCTCGATCAATAATACTTACCGATATTCAAAAAACCCCATCTTATGCGATTTATATAATACAGATTGATCAACGGTTTGTTCAGATCATTTTTTCTATTTAACAAAAAGCTAAATAAACTTTTTAGAGAGATGAAATGATAAAACTATGCAAAATTTTATTTTTACGGACCTTTTTTCAAAAAATATGTTATCATGAATTTTACCAAAAATACGCCCATTGTGATCCTAAAAAGGCCGGTCCTTTGGGTAATTTTATTTTCTTTTGATTAAGGGCCTTAAGGGGTAAACATTATCACTATTTCAGAGAATTCTGTAGGTTGATAAAATTATAAGAGATTTAATTCTCTTTGAAAATTTGTTTCATTTTATCTCATTTGTAAACAAATTTATCTATTTTTTAATAAATAAGCATGTGTAACATTAAAGTATTTGTTTTAAAAAATAAATTCGTTCATTTTACATAGGATATCAGTCAAAAATGATTTTCTGAAAGTCAAATTTCAGGCTTAGGCTATTATTCCTAATGTATGTAAAAAGCACCATTTTCCGCAATTGGTTCTATTTTTAGCAACAGTCCCAGCTTTTATAATACCGATGGACCAGCCAACTGGGTAAAATTTGATAAGGGTATATCCTCAGATACATGTTTGAGAAATTTGAAAAAATTCTGTAGGTATTTTATTTATGTAGTGGGGTATGGATCATTACCTTAATCAAGAAGATTTTGATTTCAACAAAAATCAAAGTGTGATTTGATAGTTCAGAATGAGTCAGATCTTTTCACAATTGCTAAGAAATATCAGATCTGTGTGTTAATGATAAACATTTAGACTGGTTCAATGTTGACAAAAAAAAATTATGATCATTTGGTAAGTCAATCTTGTTTGTACAGGTCATAGAATCTTATAGGCCGATATGTTAAGGAGTTAATTGTCCAATTCTTTTTGCAGGTCAGATATTACGACTGAGCATCAGATATTCTGACATGCTATTCCGTCACGGCGTCAGATATTCCGATATGCTATTCTATCAGGGTATCAGATATTCTGACATGATATTCTGTCACTGTGTCAGATATTCTGACATGCTATTCTATTATGTCATGCTGTCCAGGCACAAGATATAATAAGATATTCTTACAAGCCATTTTGTCAGGGTGTCAGAAACTCCAACATGCCATTTTCACTGTATCTGCTATTATGTCATGTCATTTTGTCAAGGTGTTAAGATATTCTGATATGCCATTTTGACAGATATTATAAAATCCTATTCAGTCACTGCATCATATATTAAATTTGATTAAGCATAGACTTACACTGTCCCGCTCCTCCAGATTGATGTTTCCACTCTCCAGGAGACCTATTGTTCCTGTCAGGTCTCCTTTCCTGATGGCCTCCCATAACATCTGTGTCTTAAACGTCCCCATGGTGATCTGTAGACAGTCCCTAAAATGCTCTCTTCATCTAACAGATAGAAGTGATGTGTAATATCAAAAATTAAATTTAAAAGAAAAACTAAAGAGCTTGAAATCTGTAAAAAAAATTTACCTATGATAACATCCTTTTTTTTAATTATACAGTGTTATCAAATCTTAACCCACTTCTATTTTCTTAAAATTAAATATTTTGCTTTTATTTCTATAATATGTATACATGGATAAAGAAAAGAAACATTATACTTATTAGTGAAGAGGTTTTTGTTAAAGTTATCATTGTTTGATTGCAAGGAACACACACACACACACTCTCTCTCTCTCTCTCTCTCTCTCTCTCTCTCTGTATGAATGTAAAGATAAGAAATATTAAAATTTATTATGAGCTTTATCATATTAATGGAATCAAACATCTTTCAGTTTGATCCATTTGGAACTTGTGAAATTTTAAAACTTTATCCTAATACTTTTATGCTGTTAGCAAAGCAACATTCATGTAAACTTCTTATTTCCAGCAATGTTCTTCAACCAGATAATTATTAACAGAGGGTGTGAATCAAATCAGAACTGAAGTCTTGGAAAATTTTCATCCAATAGGCCTATAGTGAATGACTAACGTTATAGATTGGACACAATTGCAAGTCTTAACCTGTTAAAAAGGCACAATTAGAGAAGACTTTATAAGCATTTCTTGTTTACAATTGCTGTCTTGAAGATTCATGTGTAAGGGAGCCTGAACAGTTGCAGTCCTATTAATCTATAATTGTGTCGATATTTGCTGGTTAAATCTATAGCCCAGCTCGCAGGAAATGTGTCTGTATCAGCTGACAATATTGCCTATATATATGATAACGGTTTACTCTCTGTCGTTGACTAAAATTACAATTATATCTTTTAAACTGTTGTGATAAGTTAAACATACCTGAATTTGTCGACCAGTAGGCCTACTCAGCCTAAACTAAAACTGTCAATAAACTATGTCTGATCTCCCTTCTTCGCTGTATTTGTCTACTGTTACGCATGCGTAACATTTACTTTCACTTTCGATTGAAAACCTCTTTCACTTCGTCTGAACCTCGTGAAGAATACATTGATATTATGGCGGCCTCTTCACTTACAGATGAAGATTTAGAACGGTAAGATATAGATTCTCGTAATAGCATCATCTAGCTCCTTAGCATTTCCATCATATTGATTTTAATTAGGATCTCCCTGAAGCGTCTATCATATATCAAGATTGCACTGACATGGCCTATATTCTCTTTTGAGAAGTGGACAGGCATAGTGGGTGTAGGCTATGCCTGTGCACTTCTCAAAAGAGAATAACATGGCATATAGTCATATATTGTTTTATTACAAACAGCGTGACCCAGTGTTTTGCAAACGTTTCAACTTTCAACTCGCCCCAACACAGGTACCATGCCAACTTGATGGAATTGCTGTCATTTTCGCTATAAGAGGAAATACAGAATTGATTTTTTTTGTGTTTAATTGTCTCCACAGTATTTTTTTTTCGAAATTCAATTTGGGTTGACTGCCTTTATTGTTGACTATCTGTGTAAACAAATTGCAAACATTGTAGTTGCCTGTTTTATGCTAGCTAGAAAATACTGTTAATTGGGGTTTGTAATATCAATGTGATTCATTGAGACTATAAGAATTTGTGCTGTACTATCTCTTAGGAGACCTAAATCATTAAAAATTTTTTAGTATAGATGACAAGCTTGCTGAGATTAAAGTATATGCAAGTTGGACTGGAGTTATTCATATTGTAATGTACTAACAGGGTGAACACTTATTACAGAAACAAGTGCATATGCAATTCACCCCTACAACAATGTATTGGAGATTTCATACACCCTATTAACAAATATAATTATCGTCGGAGGCCCTAAATTCGTTACAGTCCTAGAGTCTTTCTCTTTTGTTTTCCTCGCGATGCGACTATCTTGCGATATCTAGTCAGAGGTTGATGGAAAAAAAAAATGAATATAATGTAAAGTTATACGAAGAAATAGAAGTCCTTTATTGTATGTTATTATTAATTTATTGTAACAAGTTTAACCAAGTGCCTAATGTGGCACAAATTCTTATGGTAACAATTAACTCATGGGCCTCTGAGGATACACCAACATCAACTCGCCATATACCTATATCATCAAAATCAGTTTTCTTTGTCTTTAAATTCTATCTGTCTCAGATTTTGCAATTTTATAAAAGTATATGAATGAAAAATTATCCATTATTTATTAATAATTACCTTAGAATGGCCATGGAAGAAATCTTGAAAGAAACCAAGAGGAATTCAGAGAGAGCAAAAGAGTTTGGTTCTCTTGGATGGTAAGTGACAATCATACATGTTAACCTCCAGTAATGAATAGGAGTGCAACGTCAATGTCAATGTCATTTACCTTGTTTTTTAGATAAATAAAACATAAATAAGTCAAATTTTGTCCCCATAAGTTGTTGGTATTTTGAACTAATGATGAACATAGACAAATTAATGTTATAATAAAATTAACACAGATGTCTGCTGGTAAATACGATGTTGTCACAGTGTTTTCGCACTTCTGACACTCGCTTCAAGATCCGTGAATTTTATTTGTGTGCAACATTATAGAAAAAAGAATTACTCATTGCATTACATTCTTATAGTTTTATCAACAATTGCCTGCATCGAGTCAAATAGGGAAAATCTTTAAAAATCTTCTCAAAAACCATTTTGCCAGTAAAATTGAAACTTATGTGGAAGCATCCTCATGTTGTGAAGATTCATATTTGTTCAAATAATGATCCCTGGGGGTAGGGTAGGGCCACAATGGGGGGAGGGGGGGGGATGGGGGGAATGGGGGGGGGGGGGGTGTTACATAGGGATTTATAAGGGGTTTTTAAAAATCTTCTTATAAAACATTTTACATTTTGCTAGATAAGTTGAATGTGGAAGCATTTTCAGGTAGTGTAGTATCAAGTTTGTTTAAATCATTGTCCCTGGAGGTAAGGTGGGGGCTACAATGCCACAAATTTTACATCGAAATATATCAAAATCTTCATCTTTAATGTGGACTCAGTGTTGAAAAATGTGCCATAATTAAAAAAAAAATCTGCTAAATTGTACAGATATTTTTGTATTTGATTTATTAAAGCTTTTTGGATCAGAGTTATGTAAGTTTGCTATTGTTGCTCAGGTGAGCTATGTGGCCCCTAGGCCTCTTGTTAACAATACTCCAAAATGGGAGCATCACAATGAATACAAATCTAGATATTTAGATATATGAATCTTGACTTGATATTCAGTTATGATTGCGTTCAACAAATCTACTATAATAAATCATCTGTACATTATTAGTAAGTCATTGATTTCTTAACAGTATCAACTTGATTCTTTTAATAGGCAAAACCCTAGAAAGACTGCCAACAAGAGATTTCTAAGCAACATGTTGGTCAGCACATTGCGCAATCCCCTCCAGACGAACAGTCATACTGCTGGATCAGAGAGAGGAAAGCATGACAGACACCTTGATTCTGACAGATTGGAGAGTCATAGGGACTGGAAACATTCCCAGGAAGGGACGAAGGACAGCTCATCAGAGTCTAACAGAAATAAACATCAGAGCCTGCAGGTTTTTCAGAGGAGGCACAAGAAAACAAGAGAAAATTTTCATCAGAGAGAGAAATCTTCCTCACAAACTCCAGAAAATTTATATAAAGTAAAAGGATTAGGTAGACCAAATGAAAGAAAGAATAGTAGTAAAAGACATTATTCTTCTGACCGACAGTCTCATGAGGCAGGCCAAAGGAGTTATTCCAAAGTAAGGAAATGTGATGAAAGATATAGAGGTAAAAGAGAAGAGTCATGGCTTTCTAGGGAAGGACCTCCCAGTGAGTTCAGTGATGTATACCACAAGGATTACATGGAGTACATACAGAATTACAAGAAACACATGAATTACTATGAAAAAATGGAGGAAAAGGAACTTCAACAAAAGCATTCAAGGTCATATCATTCAGAAGAGAGAGAAACAAGTTTGAACAAAACTAAGGACAAAAGGCACTCACCAGAAAGTAAAATGCACAAAAATTCCAAGAAATTGAAGAAAAAAAGAAGAAATGGATTTAGTGAAAGTGATGAAAACCCAAGTAGTGATTTTCCAGAATTTGGAGAAAAATGTCATGAAAAAGATAGTAACTCATTCTTGCAGAGCAAGGAAAAATCAAGAAACAAAAGAAAAAAGTCTAAAGAAAAACTTCATAAATCTGCCAAGAAGAAAATGAAATCTGCTACAAATTTTGCAGATTCA
The DNA here is from genome assembly GCA_016163765.1 of Magallana hongkongensis. Lineage (NCBI taxonomy): Eukaryota > Metazoa > Mollusca > Bivalvia > Ostreida > Ostreidae > Magallana > Magallana hongkongensis. Next base: position 63,638,868 of record WFKH01011581.1, on the reverse strand, counting down.
AGTCAAAAGGAGGATGTAAATCTGGGTGAGAAGCTGGAAAGTGACAGTTCAGTAGAATGTGATGATGGATTAAAGGGGGACTACTCCGATTTGTCTAATCTTACAGGGACATTTTCAAAAGGAAAAAAGTCAAAACATAAAAAGCACAAGGATAAAAAGAGATAAAAATATACTGAGGAAAAAATACATTTATAACATAATTTATTGATACAAATATGAATGGAGAAAATGTTTTCTATTTTTGTTTTATCCTAAACTTTATAACTTCTCAAGTCCATGCATGTATTTATAACAGGAAACAGTGTATTATGGGATGGTTATAGAGCTCGTTTCAAAATACCGTCGATTTTCCCACTTAGTGACAGTCTTGTTTTCGTCAGCAGCTCACTAAATCCAGACGCCAGTCGCGTCGCCGGCATCAAAGACATGCCGCCGAAGCACCCACGAAGTACGACCGCATTAGAGCTGGCCGGGTCACTTTGCCGGCATCAAAGAAATGCCGCCATCTTAACAATTATTCTGCATGATGCTAAATTGTTTAGTTTTTATTCATATAGGTATATGCATGCATTGCATGCGTTTACTGACAAATCTTGTATATATATTGTTTTCCTGAACACTGTAATCGTATCGATACTCTCTCTCTCTCTCTCTCTCTCCTCTCTCTCTCCATATATTCCGAACATAAGAATAATTTCAAATGTTAGTATACGTAAGAAAAATATTTGTTTTTCGACCTGCAGTACACTATTTTTAATGCAGTTGCACTGTTTCAACTGCATGCATTGTTGTGGCGGCGGCATGTCTTTGATGCCGGCGAAGCGACCGGCCGACTGAGTCTAGCAAGCTGCTGACGTAAACATTGACTCTCACCAAGTGGGAAAATCGACGGTATTTTGAAACGAGCTCTAAACCCAAACTCTATAAACTTGATGGTATGTTAAATATTTACTCCAAAAATTTAAAAGAAATATATCCAACAGATGACTTAATGTGACGGTCAGACCAGTTTGAATACCGGCTCCAGATAGCTTAGTTGGTATAGCACCTGACTAGAGATTCAGTGGGCCCGGGTTCGAATCCAGTCCAGTTCATCAATATTTCTCCCATCCCGCTACATTTGGTGCTGTGAACAACCCCTAGAACTGACAGGTTAACTGACCTGCCAGGGGAAGAGCCTGGGGTGATCTTCGAGGGCGAAGATCATTTAAGGGGGAGTAATGTGATGGTCAGACGGCTTCGATTACCAGCACCAGATAGCTCAGTTGGTATAGCACCTGACTAGAGATTCAGGGGGCCCGGGTTTGAATCCCTGTCTGGTCCGTCATTATTTCTCCCATTCCGTTACATATTTACTAAATTTGCCATTTCTTTTAAAGTGCTTTTAACAGATAAAATTGCAATATTACACAATTATTGATTACCCGCCTAAAAAATCTCACCTGATTCAAAAACGGGGCATACGATTGTGAAGTGCATATACTGCTCAAAGAGGACAAGATTTAAAATCTTAACTTAAACATTAAGTTTGCAATAGAAACGGTAAAAGACCTTTCCCGACCATAAAATGAGAACAAACTTTTATTTAAATTTTCATATCAATAAAACCTTTAAAAAAATAATTTCAGTAACTCAATGAAATATGGGTTTGAATGCCCAAATATAAATTGAAATAATTGACAGAATTGCAAGTAAACAAGAAAGTCCAAAATTAAGTGTGTTTTTTTTTCTTAAGTCTATACTCATTTTATGGTCTTGAGTGCATGTTTAACACACATATTTTATTTCATACAGTACGGAAGGGGGAATTGTTTTAAGGTCGGGATCGGATGTCGAAATAAGCATCGAATTTAAAACGAAAGTAGAAAAGCAGGGACCTTCCTTCGAGACTTAATCTGAGACTTAACCTGATCGGCACATTTATTCATAAGGTGTGTGTTGTACGTAAAGAATTGAAACATAACAATTCCTGCACGATTTCGCTCCATTCAATCATGGCTATGCATGTCCACTTCTCAAAAGAGAATAGGTACAAGCGAAAGTTAACAACAGAACAATATTGTCAATCTGGGTACCAGTCATTCTGTCCCATAAAAATCACCATTGAGGTTGTCATTTGTAAAGATTACCAACATTGTGTTCAAAATCGTAGAGTGCATTTTACAAGCTGCAGAACTGTTGCTCCCCTGTAAAAAAAAAAAAGGTTTTGTGATTGCAGATGAGATTTAAAATTGGTGTTTGTTTATAACCCTCATCAAAGTATAATTCATGGCTGCAGGTCAGCTCTACTAAAAAATACGGGTTGACATGCTGTAGAGCTAAAGTGCCTCGCATACAAAAAACTTGCAATTTACGGCACACAAAAACTTGTGCTAGTATTTAACTGATAAGCTTATATAAATGTGATAGTGGGTTGTCCCAAAGATAAACAAGTCCACTTAAGGGTTCTTCATTTATTCAGATATAGGGATTAAAGGATTAAACCCAGTAATACAATTAATAGATGTCAGCATAAAAATGATCAATGTATACAATAAGTTTCAGCATAAAAAATACAATCATATTCAAATATATAATCATGAAATACATTACTGCTCAGCGTTCACTAATCAAACTATTTGTAAAGAAGGATAACTCTGTTTATAATGCATCATACTTTCAGGGTCAAGAAGAGTTACTGCCCTTGAACACAATTTACAAAAATATAGAAATATGCTCTATATCATTATCAATATAATATTTAATTAAATAAAAACATAAAACTTTCAATGTGGCCCCTTTGTAGATTACATTATTTCAAGATACATACTATAATATAAAATAAAACTTTGTAACGATAACCTGTTTATTGAACAAGGTTTCACACAATCACATGGTTATATAGCTGCTGATGAATATTCTGACAATGGTAGTACTCTCTAACTACAAGTATTAAATATGGTAACAATAACTAACCTTTCACATATATTAGAAATGAAATAATATAGCTTAGATATCAAAACTATGAATTACTGGGATACTTTATAAAATACATTCTTTCATAAATAAGATATTCTAACCTCAAAAAGTAGAATTAGCCAAATGTAACAATTAACAGAAAATATCATTATTATCTATTAAATCATTTATCAAAGTTCAAGAATATCAAAAATAGAACACTTACTATAAATGACTTCTTCCAAAATGTAATTGGTCAAATAAATATGCTGAGATATGCTATGAAGAAAACAGGTCTTTCTCAAATGAAGCCTAGCCTTGGTCTGTCACAAAGGCTACTCAGTTTAAGCGGGAACATTTATAAAAAACAAACTATTGGCTATAGAAAACCACCTGATCATGTGCACATGTATTAAAGTGACCATACAGGTGAAATGGCTTAAGGCTATAAAATATCAGAAGCTACTAGAATGGATAATTAAATAATGATTATTTGATAGGCACATAAAAGACAGGGAGTTATAGGGATAGTAGTCTGTTTCTAAATATGTACATATAAAATATAGATGAGATGTAGGATGAAGATGATGATGTTGATGAAATATGAATAATGCATGAATGTAATTATTATCATAAAATGCACCCTATTACATAATTTCCTGACTGTAATCGGTCATTCTGTATAAATAGTTGTTACCCAAAACATTCCTCAGACGTAATTTTAATTGACACTGAAATGTCATAATTTTTCTTGACTCTGAAATTCTTTTAAACAACATCACCAGCTCTGTAAAGTGAAGTAATGGGGTTTGTTTACATGTAAAAATGGCCTGTGACCTTTTTATGCATGTGAATTTAAACTGATATTTATATATTTATCATTTAAACTGATATTTATTCCAATATGCTAAATAAGGGAAATAAAATCCAGTTGTCTTATGCATGCGATTTGCATCATAGTTGTGCAGGAATAGCTTTTTGCATAAACTTCATTCAGAGAGTTTCTGTTGCTTGTTTCATTAAAGCTATATATGCTGTGTTTAATATCTTTAAAGAAAGAAATATTTTTTCATCAAAGATCATAAGTCAAAACTATATATCCCATATTTAATTATGTTATTATTATGTTATTATTGTGAACTGTTAAATTGGAAACCTGACCCAAAGTTTGTCATTATGATCAGCTGAATAGTAGAAAACCTTGTGACAAATGCGACAGATTATTCATTTGTATTAATTGAGTACTATGGTTATATTTCATGAAAGGAGAAATGGATATTTTCTAAAGTGCACTATAATGTATATTTTTAAAAGATCATTCAAGTTTATGCAGATTTGTGCATATGCACGGGAAAAGTAATCGATCCAACTGCATTGAGGAAGAACAAACAGCAAGTTTGTTTACAAAATTAAGTCATAATTATGAAAATTCTTACATTACGTTGACAAGATAATTGATAATGAACATGAATCATTTATAAATATGCATCGGGCAATATCCCCTTCTCCTTACATTAAGAAACATCAATACTCAATTATGACTAATTATTCGCATTATTAACAAGGTTTTTCTTTAAAACAGCTTATCATTCTAACAAACTTTGGGTCTGGTTTCCTACAGTTTCCAACACAGCAGAAATAGAATTTAACACTGATTAAGTTAATCAAGTATCAGAAGTTTATATAATTATCATGAAAAGGTTAACTTTTGAAAAATGATGGTGTTCAAAATCTGATTCAAAAAGAAAATAGAATTATTCGTTGGCCCAACACATATATTAAAATGTTGAGTTTCCCTTCCGCTTCATAGTAATGCAAGTGCAGGGGAATGTATATAATGCAGCTGTTCATATGATCATGATAATTACACACATTGATCATCATAGTAATAATACTTGAGCAAGCATATACCCAAGAAGTTTCAGATTAGAAACTAAAATACCAATTGTTTGCTACAAATCATGCAATATTTAAATCTTTGAATTAGATGAAACTTTTAAATCTACATCAAAAACTCACAACAGTTCTTTGTTTTTATATGCTTAATTTCTACATTATATGAACTATCCTAAATCATATTTTTAAAACCCTATTTTTAAATTTGATTTTGGTATTCATTATGAAAAGGCATGATACCACATTAAGTCCTTTATTTAATTTGCTTAAATAATTGAAAAAAAAATGATAGCTAGGCCAAAAAATTCAAAATATATTAATGCAACAGACAGGTATTTATTTGTTTCATTAAACTGCAATATTTGCAAAGGGTAATATATCTTAGTTCAATTTTCATATTTAAAAATTGAGTTATTCCATTCCCCTTTTTAATATGGCAAAAAAATGAATACAGCAACATATGACAGGATGTGGGAGTGCCTGAGAAACAAAACATTAATTTTTGTTTGGCCTTAGGTGTAAATTTTATTTGATATAGCTGTTAATTGATTACATGTATGGTACATATCATATTAATGTAATGAAAATAGGATTGATTCATAAACACAAATGTGTTGAATCTGTTGTTTTTTTGTTTTTGTTTTTTTTATAAATTTGAGTTCACATTATAGCTGTACATAAGTGTATCTATAACGAATTAACCATTTAGCTATGGTTTAAATAAAGTGATGTTTGATTTGATTAGGCCACATAAAATTAATTTTTAGATTCTCATCCCCGCCCGCCCCTCTGCAAATGGCCCGCCCTGATGCATTTTATTTTATTTTGAAAAAAAAAAATTGTGTGAAAAAAAACATTCGGGAAAAAAATTCGGGCTCGGTATTCAAAAAATTCAAAACATTTTAATGGCTGCCTAAACATGTGGATTACCGTTTGATTCCAGTCATGTTTGTTATCATAAGGATACAAATGTCTTCATGCATCGCCAGTTAAGTCGAAATAAAATGGAATTAAAAGATTACATGTGGGTTTGTGTACTCATATTAGCATTAACAACTTAAAAGAATAGAGCAGTTGTTATTTCTAGAACATGAACGGTGAAAAAGGTGTTTTTATAAAAATAAAAAATAATAAATAAAATCCGCCCACCCGCCCCATATTTTTTGCAAATCAGGATGAGAATCTAAATATTAATTTTATATGGCCTTAGGGAACAGTAAAGTCACAGTGTACAGTGAACAGGTATTGTAATGACCTAAAACTTTATGGAGGGTAATGACATGTTCAAAAATCCAGACCTGTAAACTTGTAAATCCGAATATGCAATCATATTGGTGTGTGAGCCTGAGTATGAATGTGTGTAATTCTGATCGTGTAACCTATAAAACTCCGGCATAAACACTTTAAGATTTGACTCAGTTACTTCATATGATGCACATTTTTCAGCGCGATTGTTTTTAGCTCACCTGAGCTGAAAGCTCAAGTGAGCTTTTCTGATCACATTTTGTCTGTCGTCCGTCTGTCTGTCTGTCTGTCCGTCTGTCCGTCTGTCTGTCTGTCCGTAAACTTTTCACATTTTCAACATCTTCTCCAGAACCACTGGGCCGATTTCAACCAAACTTGGCACAAAGCACCCTTAGGCAAAGGGGATTTAAAGTTGTGAAAATTATGGACCACGCTCTTTTTAAAGGGGAGATAATTGGCAATTATTGGAAAATTTTGAGAAATTTTCAAAAATCTTCTTCTCAAGAACCATTTGGCCAGGAAAGCTGAAACTTATGTGGAAGCATCCTCAGCTAGTGTAGATTCAAAATTGTGAAAATCATGATCCCCGGGGGAAGGGTGGTGCCACAATGGGGGGTCAAATTTTTACATAGGAATATATAGAGTAAATCTTTAAAAATCTTCTTCTCAGAAACTAATCAGCCAGGAAAGCTGAAACTTATGTGGAAGCATCCTCAGCTAGTGAAGAATCAAAGTTGTGAAAATCATGACCCCAGGGAGTAGGGTGGTGCCACAATGAGGGGTCAAATTTTTACATAGGAATATATAGAGTAAATCTTTAAAAATCTTCTTCTCAGAAACTAATCAGCCAGGAAAGCTGAAACTTATGTGGAAGCATCCTCAGCTAGTGTAGAATCAAAGTTTTGAAAATCATGACCCCCGGGGGTTGGATGGGGCCACAATAAGGGTTGAATTTTTACATAGGAATATATAGAGTAAATCTTTTAAAATCTTCTTCTCAGAAACTAAACAGCCAGGAAAGCTGAAACTTATGTGGAAGCACCCTCAGCTAGTGTAGAATCAAAGTTTGTTTAAATCATGACCCCTGGGAGTAGGGTGGTGCCACAATGGGGGGTGGGGTCAAATTTTTACATAGGAATATATAGAGTAAATCTTAAGAAATCTTCTTCTCAGAAACTAATCAGCCAGGAAAGCTGAAACTTATGTGGAAGCATCCTCAGCTAGTGTAGA
>WFKH01011581.1:63616950-63631460 GCA_016163765.1 Magallana hongkongensis | reverse complement strand
GTGATATGAATATAAAATCATCCTGTCAAAAAAGGGACTTGATTATAAACATAAGAATATCTACATGTATTACTACATTGTCCAGATATTTTGTATTATGTCGATCTCCATTAAGCTGATTTTATCATGCCTATTGTTGCTCAGGTGAGCGATGTGGCCCATGGGCCTCTTGTTTGTTAGTTAATTTAACCTTCAACTTTGCACATTTTCAATCTGTAGTTTCTGTATTTGTATCTTCATGCTCGGAAATAGCACATCTGACATGTTACAAATGTAAAGTCTACAAGTTTGTCGAATTTTGACATGACCTTATATGGCAAATGCTTGCTGCAGGAAAAGGCATGCTGTAATTGCCGGAATGGACCAAAATAAACATAATATTCAGTTAAACTGTTATAATAAGCTTTTAATGAACGACACAATTTCTTTGGATCGAAATGTTATTTTTAGAAAAATTATTGAGGTATGATTGAAACTGGACCAAACAAGAAGAAGTGCATGTATATAAAATCGTTGCCGGTGTGACGAATACGCTAGTTTCTGTAAATTAATTTCCATGGTATTATACGATGAGGGTTAACTTTTACTACAAAAAGAAATGCATTATATCTTATATCCCTAAAATAATTTGACATGTAATTTAAACTGGAAAATGTAAGTTGAACTCTTTTCTAGAAATGAGATGGATCAAGAAATTTCCGATGGGGGTGAATATATTTTTAATGGCACGGGGGTTTGGAGACCGCCACGAGGCCCCATATACTAGCTCCATTGCTTCTGAATTGTAAGAATTTTGAGAGAGAATTTTATTTTCCTGAATTAGTTAGAATTAAATGACTTGCAAAGAAATTTGGTAATTTTTCGCGGAAAAATGTATGTAGCTATATATGTATATTTTTAAATATCAAAATGATTTTGTTGTGCAAGTGGATGATAAATAATAAAACAATCTGAAACTGCTATAAAAAGAAGTTTTATAATTATTAATTAATGCACAAAATTTTGTTAAAATTGAAAGGTTTTGAAGAAAAAATAAAGGGAATACTAGAATGTTTATGTTTTTAGCTCACCTGAACCGAAGGTTCAATTGACCTTTTCTGATTACCCGTTGTCCGTCGTCCGTCCGTCCGTCTGTCCATCTGTCCGTCTGTAAACTTTTCACATTTTTGACTTCTTCTCTAAAACCACTGGGCCAACTTGGTACAAAGCATCCTTATGAAAAGGGGATTCTAAATTGTTAAAAAAAAGGGCACAACCCTTTTAAAAGGGGAGATAATTAAGAAACACTGAAAATAGGGTGCATGTCTTTAAAAATCTTCTTCTCAAGAACCACTGCACCAGAAATGCCAATATTTACATAAAAGCTTGTATATATAGTCAAGATTCTAAATGTAAAAATCGTGACCCCCCCCTGGGACCAAAACTGGGGCCCCAGGCGGGGTTAAAATTTAACATAGAAATAGATAAGATAAATGTTTAAAACTCTTCTTCTCAAGAACCACTGCACCAGAAATGCCAACATTTACAAAAAAGCTTGTATAAATAGTCAAAATTCTAAATTGTAAAAATCGTGACCCCCAGACCAAAACTGGGGCACCAGGCGGGGTTCAAAGTTTAACATAGAAATAGATAAGATAAATGTTTAAAAATCTTCTTCTCAAGAACCACTGCACCAGAAATGCCAACATTTACACAAAAGCTTGTATATGTAGTGAAGATTCTAAATTGTAAAAATCGTGACCCCAGACCAAAACTGGGGCCCCAGGCGGGGTTCAAAGTTTAACATAGAAATACGTTGGAAAAATGTTTAAAAATCGTCTTCTCAAGAACCACTGCACCAGAAATGCCAATATTTATACAAAAGCTTGTATGTATAGTGAAGATTCTAAATTGTAAAAATCGTGACCCCAGGCAAAAACTGGGGCCCCAGGCGGGGTTCAAAGTTTAACATACATGTATATAAGAAAACTGTTTAAAAATCTTCTTCTCAAGAACTACAGCGCAACAGTTTGGGATATTACTATGCATACATTCTTGGCAATTGTAGATTCTAAAGGGGTAAAATTGTGACCCCTGGACTAATACTTGGGCACCAAGAGGGGTTCAAAGTTTAACATAGAAATATATACATGATATAGGAAACATGTTTAAAAATCTTCTTCTCGAGAACTACAATGTCACAGTTTGTGAGATTACAATACAAGGATTCTCAAATAGTGAAAATTCTAAATTATAGAAGCTGTGACCTTCGATCTTATACTGGGGCCCCAGAAGGGGTTCAAAGTTTAACATAGAAAGATAGAGGGAACATGTTTAAAAATCTTCATCTGGAGAACTACAATGCTTCAATTTGTCAGATTACTATGCAAGCATTCTCAAATTGTGAAGTTTTTAAATTGTGGAATCTGTGACCCCCATACTAATATTGGGGCCCAAGAAGGGGTTCAAAGTTAACATAGAAATATATAGGGAACATGTTTAAAAATCTTCTTCTCAAGAACTACAGTACAACAGTTTGTGAGATTACTATGCAAGCATCCATGGCTATTGTAGATTCTAAATTGGTAAAATCGTGACCCCCGGACTAATTCTGGGGCCCCAAGACCCCCCAGACCAATACTGAGGCCCCAAGTGGGGTTCAAAGTTTAACATAGAAATATGTATGGAAAATGTTTAAAAATTTTCTTGTTGAGAACTACAATGCTACAGTTTGTGAGATTACTATGCAAGGATCCTCAAATGGTGTAGTTGTTAAAGCCAACCATAAACCCCGGACCAATACTGGGGCCCCAGAAAGGGGTTAGAAGTTTAAAATAGAAATAGCATATGCTATGAAATAGAATGTTACAAGGAACTGTTGTTCAGGTGAGCGATGTTGCCCATGGGCCTCTTGTTATACATGTAATTATGTTTTTTCTTCAAAAAATGGATTTCTGAAATTAAGGAACGGGCGGGTCAGACAAATTTGATCGTATATGAACTGGTAGAGTTTTAATTATAAAATCTTATAAAATATATACTGTATTGACAGTAATTAAAACTAAGTAGCTGCTTTATGGTAAACAGTACATGTTCACAAGTGGCTGTAAAGCTGTATAGCTCTCCGGAAATTTTTGATTAACCAACTTTACTAAGTGAGCCTGTATTGAATCCACATTCAGGACGCCATTCTTAAATCCCGTAATAATTGCTTGAAATCAAAACATTTTTGCCAATTTTCACCTTAGGCTTCTTTTTCTATATATTACCAACAAAATGAAACATTTTTAAAGATTATTTACACACAGTTTAATTTCACAACAGTTAACCTTATCTTTGGAATTTTTATTTTTTTTTTTCAAAAGGGGGGGGGGGGGTGTTGCTACTCATGTCTCATCTAAATCAAAACCTTAAAGCCAATATCTTTAGATTATGGTGTTCCAATGGGGCCACTTCGACCTTAAACGCACTTTCACCTTTAGGGCAAAGATGCAAAGGGGAAAGTGCGAAGTTGCAAGGGTGAAAGAGCGACTACTATTGTTCCATTGCCTTTGCAACTTCGCACTCTCGCCTTCGCACATTTGCACTTTCGCCTTCGCCTTTTAATGTGTATGGAGCTCTTTATCATTTAAGGTGGTATGGGACACTTCCATCCTGTTGTGTATTGTTTATTGAAATAAAGAATAAAATAAAGTGTAATTATATAAGTAGTTTCTTTCCCAATATTGTCACCTAACAGTGTAGCGCAGTGGGTTAGAGGGTTACTACGAATCTGTAAGTCATGAGTTCGAATCCTGCTGGGGGTTTTACAATTTTTACCTTTCCAAATATTTTTAAAAGCTGTTTTTTGGTTAAATATTGTAAAATTTGAAAATTCTAAACCAGTGAAAGTATTTGAATTATAATGTACTTTAATCCACATTAATATCGACAGATGTCCCATACCACCTTATAGATAATTTAGCTATAAAAAATGGCGTCTTCAAAAAAAAGACGAAATTTTGAGAAAATATTTTTAACAACGAACAATCTAAACACTTTTTCCTATAATGAAATTCAAATGTTTCTTTGTTTAAACCATATTTTTGAACTAAGTTAAGCAGACATGTAAGTGACAGAAGTCTGGAAGTGCACACACATTATGGCGGGCATTACATTTTATATGGAGTACATAATGATTAGGCTTGGCCAGCACTGGTAAAAAGATGTCAGATAACCCAGTAAAATATTAATGAACTTCCATAGTAAGCACGATGGCCGCCACACTGTCTAGTGCATGTGAACCAATAACATCCGAGAGCATTCGACAAACCTCGGGCGAGTACGATACCTGCATCAAATTATATGCTATCGACCAAGAGAGAAAAAAAGGCAAACACGAGTTTGCGAAGGTACGAAGGCGAGAGTTAGAAGTTGCGAAGGCGAGAGTGCGAAGTTGCGAAGGCGAAGGAGTGATAGTAGTATCGCTCCTTCGCATTTCGCCGTCGCATCTTCGCACTTTCGCTCCTTATCCTTCGCACCTTTGCCTTCACAACTTCGCACACCGCATCTTCGCACTTTAGGCGAAAGTGGGAAGGTCGATGTCCATATTAGATAGTTTGTTTTTCTTATTGATAACTTGATAACTCAGTTATTTAATAGATCAGCTGGTTGACCCCGTGTAATTTTTCTTTTTTAGTGGGGGGTTCTTGTCCCAACATTGTGGTAGCGATAACGATTCAGCCGAGCTCTATGCTTAAACAATTTGTTGCATGTCCTCAAAGATAATTAAAATGTGTGAATATGTATATATTTAAACAGAGTCATGATATGTAATATTTTCCAGATGTAAGAAGAAATCTGATGCTGATCAAATTTTTCACTCGCATCTTTTGTATACATTCTCTTGATATAATGTACACCAAGCTTATAATTTATTTTTCCAAAAATCATACTTCCTAAAAAATGTTGTTATCCAGAGATATTATGATGATCCCTAATATTTTTTTGTTTATCCCTTCCCTATTCCGGTGATTACGGCATGCCATTTCCTGCAACTAGCCTTTTCTATCGGTGACGTCACTGTTTCTATATATGGTCATGTCAAAATTCGACAAACTTGTAGACTTTACATTTGTCGATTTGTAACATGTCAGCTGTAAATTATAGTGACAGGTTACATGTAAATAACAAACAGCATTTTACAGCTGCAAATGTGCATCTGGACGAAGAATTAGATTGAAGGCCTGTGGAGTCAACTCTACAGTGTTTATGCCCGAGTTTTATAGGTTACACGAACAGAATGACACACATTCATACCCAGACTTACACACCAACACGATTGCATATTCAGATTTACAAGTTTACAGGTCTGGATTTTTGAACGTGACTACCCTCCATAAAACTTTGCTATTGGTACATGTATCAATAATTCAAATGAATCTGTGTATAAATCATAATCATGATTGCAATACAAGTGTGAAAACTTTTTTATGTTGAAGTTAACACTTAAAATTTATTTGATGTAACCCAATTCATGTTCACTATACTAATATTTTAAGCTCACCTGAGCTGAAAGCTCAAGTGTGCTTTTCTGATCACACTTTGTCTGTCGTCAGTCTGTCTGTCCGTCTGTAAACTTTTCACATTTTCAACATCTTCTCCAGAACCACTGGGCCAATTTCAACCAAAATTGGAACAAAGCACTCTTAGGCAAAGGGGATTCAAAGTTGTGAAAATAAAGGACCAAGCCCTTTTACAAGGGGAGATAATAAGGAATTATTGAAAATTTTTGAGAAATTTTCAAAAATCTTCTTCTCAAGAACCATTAGGCCAGGAAAGCTGAAACTTATGTGCAAGCATCCTCAGGTAGTGTAGATTCAAAGTTGTAAAAATCATGACCCCCAGGGGTAGGGTGGGGCCACAGTGGGGGGGGGGGTCGAATTTTTTAAATGGAATATATAGAGTAAATCTGTAAAAATCTTCTTCTCAGAAACTTATCAGCCAGAAAAGCTGAAACTTATGTGGAAGCATCCTCAGGTAGTGTAGATTCAAAGTTGTGAAAATTATGACCACCGGGGGTAGGGTGGGGCCACAATAGGGGGTCAAATTTTTACATAGGAATATAAAAAGTAAATCTTTAAAAATCTTCTTCTCAAAAACCAATCAACCAGGAAAGCTGAAACTTGTATGGAAGCATCCTCAGGTAGTGTAGATTCAAAGTTGTGAAAATCATGACCACCGTGGGTAGGGTGGGGCCACAATTGGGGGTCGAATTTTTACATAGGAATATAGATTAAATCTTTAAAAATCTTCTTCTCAGAAACTAATCAGCCAGGAAAGCTGAAACTTGTGTGGAAGCATCCTCAGGTAGTGTAGATTCAGAGTTGTAAAAATCATGACCACCGGGGGTAGGGTGGGGCCAGAATTTGGGCTCGAATTTTTACATAGGAATATATAAAGTAAATCTTTAAAAATCTTCTTCTCAGAAACTTATCATCCAGGAAAGCTGAAACTTGTGTGGAAGCATTCTCAGGTAGTGTAGATTCAAAGTTGTGAAAATCATGACCCCCGAGGGTAGGGTAGGGCCACAATGGGTGGTCAAATTTTACATAGGAATATATAGAGTAAATTTTTAAAAATCTTCTTCTCAGAAACCATTTAGCCAGGAAAGCTGAAACTTGTGTGGAAGCATCCTCAGGTAGGGTAGATTCAAGTTTGTTCAAATCATGTTCCCCGGGGGTAGGATGGGGTCACAACGGGGGAGGGGGGACAAATTTTTACATAGGAATATATAGAGAAAAATCTTTAAAAATCTTCTTCTAAAAAACCATTTGCCTAGCAAAGCTGTAACTTTAGTGAAAGCAACTTCAGATAGTGTAGATTCAAATTCGTTAAAATCAAAATCTTGAGGAGTAGGGTGGGGCCACATTGGGGATCTAATTATACAAAGGAAAACATTTTAATTACTCACAAAAACTGAAATGTTATCATATATGGTTTTACTTATATGCAAGCATTTTGACATATTGCTGATTCTTTAAAATTGTTTAGACTCTAGCCCCTGGACAATTCTTGGGCCTCACAAGGGGTTCAGAGTTTCATGTAGGTTTATATCCCATATATAAACAATTGTTTAGGATCTTTTTTAGAACTGCAATGCTCAAAATGTGATATTACTATAAAATCATCCTGTTAGAAAAGGGACTTGATTATAAACATAAGAATATCCAGGGGGAAAAATGGATTTTTATTTATACAGGATCTACATTATACCACATTGTCCAGATATTTTGTACTTTGACTCCATTAAGCTGATTTTAAGCTGCAGGTCTGTAGCTCCCGCTCTGAAAAAATTCGGATGGACGACCTGGGAGCTACAATGCCTCCCATAGTAAAAAACTGCAATTTACGGCGCACAAAAAATTGCGCTAGTTTTGGACTGATTAATCCTATTTTCACACAAATTCTGGGAAAATAATTAGTACCATTAAATTCTTCAGGCAATTTACTACTGATATCGTCACTTTACTTGCCTCAGACTTTCTCTTTAACATGCTAACTGACCTCGGAAAACGAAGTATATTAAAATTCACGTCGAGATCGAGAGTCGCCATTTTTGCATGCAAACAAACTGCACCACTTCACTTTACGGGGCTGGTGATGGTGTTTAAAAGAATATCAGAGGCAAGTGAAGTGACAATATCTGTAGTAAAATGTCTGAGGAATTTTTTGGAATCAAATATTTGTACAGAATGTGTTTGGAAATGAGATTAATCAGTCCAAAACTAGCGCAATTTTTGTGCACCGTAAATTGCAGTTTTTTACTATGGGAGGCACTGTAGCTCCCAGGTCGTCCATCCAAATTTTTTCAGACCGGGAGCTACAGACCTGCAGCTAGCTGATTTTATAATGCTTATTGTTGCTAAGGTTAGCGATGTGGCCCATGGGCCTCTTGTCTAAGAATTTTTTATTCAAGTAATCTATATATAATACGCTGAATAGGATTAAACAGCAGAAAAAATGCCTATACATGTTCTTTCCTAGACTACTAAGATTTAATTTTAATACTTGCCTACAAATTGAAAAAAGTTTGCTCTGTTTCAGCTAACATGCAGCTCTTAAGAGCCTGAAGTGAACACCAATTAAACATTATTAAAGAATTTGAAGATGTCAAAAAGAAAAGGGAAGACACAAGATTGGGAAAGTACTAAAGGTGGCATTCCAGAAATATCTGATGAAATTCCAGAAATATCTGATGATGACTTTCCAGGAACTATGAGAAAAGAAGATCCTGGCTACCATATTCCTTTATCTAGAGAAACAAAATCTTGGACAGAAAAACCTACTCTTAAATTAACACAGGAAATATCAGCCAATGCATTTTGGAAAGATCAGAAGATTTGGATCCTAATAGGAATTTTTCTTGTTTTTCAATTGTATGTACAGAATATTCTCATTTTTAAGGTGGCTCACTACGTCATGAAATAATTTCTCAAATCAGCAAAAAATTATTTGATTATGATATATAGCATGATGCGCAAGAACTATATAAGTCAAATAGGTGAAAAAAAATGCAATTTTGGATAAAAAATTATGATTTTCAAAAATTAATTTAGTAAATATGAACAAAAGTCCCAGGCAGAATTGAAATTGTGATCTGCGGTTCACAAGCCCAGACTTTAACCACTGAGCTATGATGATATTCAATCAAATTGATTGATACAAACAATCTGACAAAACATTTAAATCGCCATCTTGTGACATAGTGTCTTAAAAAGTATAAGTCTTGATGTAATGAGGTATCTTAATCCAAATGTCATATATATTATATGAAAATAGTACATGTACTAGCTGATATATAGATCTCCATGCTATCATAATCTCTTTTCAAGACAAAGCCAAAGGTAAAAATAGTTTTATTTATTTGTATAAAAGGACATATTTTCATACATTGTTAATCCATAAAAGAAATACATGTATATCCCCTTTACCTAAAAAAAAGTATTTCTCCTGCCAACAAATTCTTATTTATATGCTTATCTAAGCTAAAAGCTCAAGTAAGCTATATTGATCACTGTTTTTCAGTTACGTGTGTGTCCCTCCATCTGTCCTAAGTAAGCTTAATTAAACATTATGATTTCTTCTCGAGATCTACTGGGTTAATTTTAACAAACCCTAGCACTTCCATTTAAGGATGAGGCCCTAGCTCTTGAGAGGGGAGATAAGTAGAAAAAAATGAAAATATTATGGGTCAACCATTAATGTATCAAAAATCTTCTCAAGAATCAAACAGAGCTCGTTTCAAAATACTGTCGATTTTCCCACTTGGTGAGAGTCAATGTTAAAGTCAGCAGCTCACGAGACTTAGCCGTCGGTCGCTTCACCGACGGCTAAGACATGCCGCCGTCACAACAACACATGCGGTTGAAACAGTGCAACTGCATTAAAAATAGTAAAAATAATGTACTGCAGGTCGAAAAACAACTATTTTCCTTATTTATACTAATATTTGAAATTATTCGTATGTTTGGAATGACTTCATTCAAATGGAGAGAGAGAGAGAGAGAGAGAGAGAGAGAGAGAGAGAGCTTGAGTTTAGCTGGCTAAGTGAAGTAAGGCTTCATCAGATTTTAAAAAGATCCCTCAGGTTTTTAGCTCACCTGAGCTGAAAGCTCATTGGTGAGCTTTTCTGATCACATTTTGTCTGTCATCCGTCTGTCTGTCCGTCTGTTGTCTGTCTGTCTGTCCATAAACTTTTCACATTTTCAACATCTTCTCAAGAACTACTGGGCCAATTTAAACCAAACTTGGTACAAATCACCCTTAGGCAAAGGAGATTCAAAGTTGTGAAAATTAAGGGCCACGCCCTTTTTCAAGAGGAGATAATTAGAAATTATTGAAAAATTTTGATAAATTTTCAAAAATCTTCTTCTCAAGAACCATTAGGCCAGGAATGCTGAAACTGTGGAAGCATCCTCAGGTAGTGTAGACTCAAAGTTGTTTCGCCATAGGACAATTCTTCGGCCTCACAAGAGGTTCAGAGTTTGATGTAGGTTTATATCCCATATATGAACAATTGTTAAGGATCTTTTTGAGAACTACAATACTCAACATGTGATATGACTATGAAATCATCCTGTTAGAAAAGGGACTAATGATTATTAACATAAGAATATCCAGGGGGAAAAATGGATTTTATTTATACAGGATCTACATGTATTATTGTACATTGTCCAGATATTTTGTATTATGACTCCATTAAGCTGATTTTATCATACCTATTGTTCCTCAGGTGAGCAATGTGGCCCATGGGCCTCTTGTTAGCTCACCTGAGCTGAAAGCTCAAGTGAGCTTTTCTGATCACTTTATGTCCGGCGTCCATCTGTCTGTCAGTCTGTCAGTCCGTCAGTCTGTAAACTTTTTACATTTTCGACTTCTTCTCCAGAACCACTGGGCCAATTTGAACCAAACTTGGTCCAAAGCATTATCGGGTGAAGGGGATTCAAGTTTATTAAAATGAAGGGTGTGGCCCTCTTTCAAAGGGAGATAATTAAGAATTATTGAAAATTTCTTGGTATTTTTCAAAAATCTTCTTCTCAAAAACCATTTGGCCAGAAAAGCTGAAACTTGTGTGGAAGCATACTCTGGTAGTGTTGATTCAAGTTTGTTCAAATCATGATCCCTGGGGGTAGGGTGGGGCTACAATAGGGGGGGGGGTCAAATTTTTATATAGGAATATATAGAGAAAATCTTTAAAAATCTTCTTCTCAAAAATTATTCGGCCAGAAAAGCTGTAACTTATGTGGAAGCATCCTCAGGTAGTGTAGATTGTAGATTCAAGTTTGTTCAAATCATGATCCCCGGGGGTAGGGTAGGGCTACAATGGGGGGTCAAGTTTTTACATAGGAATATATAGACAAAAATCTTCTTATTGGAAACCATTTGGCCAGAAAAGCTGTAAACTGTGTGGAAGCATCCTCAGATTGTGTAGATTTAAGTTTGTTCAAATCATGATCCCCTGGGGTAGGGTAGAGCTACAATGGGGGGGGAGGGGTCAAATTTTTACATAGGAATATATAGAGAAAAATCTTCTTCTCAGAAACCATTTGGCCAGAAAAGCTGTAACTTGTGTGGAAGCATCCACAGGTAGTTGTAGATTCAAGTGTGTTCAAATCATAATCCCCGGGGGTAGGGGGGCCACAATGGAGGGGGTCAAATTTTACATAGGAAAAAAAATTTACATTATTCTCAAAAACTCAAGTGTAATAATATATGGTATTACATATATGCAAGCTTCTTGACATATTGTTGATTCTCAATTGTTTAGACTGTGGCCCCTGGACAATTATTGGACCCCACAAGGGTTCAAAGTCTGAAGTAGATTTATATATTTATGTTAGCAATTGTTTAAGATCTTGAGAACTGCAATGCTTAATAACGATATGGCAATGAAATCATCCTGTTACAAAAGGGGCTCAATGCTTAACATAAGAATATCTGGAGAAAAAATTTGAAAATCTTTTTATAAGGATCTATTCTACTACATTGTCCAGATATTTTGTATGTGACTCCATAAAGCTGATTTTATTATGGCTCTCATTGCTCAGGTGAGCAATGTGGCCCATGGGCCTCTTGTTTTTATCTTTAACACGCAGAATATTTGATGTCGTTATAGTTGCAGCCGATTGTGCTAATTAGAATGCACTATTTGTCTATTTAGTATTGACATCTTTCTGGGCTGACCCCTGAACCCCATACAGGTTAGTGAACTACGGACAATCTAGGCTGTAACATCTTCGCTAATAAAAAATTTTGACTGACCCTTGTTCAATCATATTGTAGTAGGCGGAGTTAAGACATTTACTGCTCGTGACTTAAATGAGAGAGAGAAAAGAGAGAGTTAATGAAGTAAATGTACAATTCAAACATGTAAATAATCTGTGACCTAGGCTACGGTGTTCAGGAAATCAATATATAAACAACATTTGTCAGTAAACGCACGTATATATGCATGCATGCATGTATCTATGTGAATAAATATTAAACAGTTCTTCTTTTAAAGTCATGTAGAATAATTGTTATTAATAAGATGCCGGCATTTCTTTGATACTGGAAAAGCGACCTGACAAGCTCTACTGCGTGGGTGTTTCGGGGGTATGTCTTTGATGCTGGCAAAGCAACGTGCATCTGAATTTAGCCAGCTGCTGACAAAAACAAAACTGTCACCATGTGGGAAAATCAACGGTATTTTGAAACGAGCTCTAACCTGTCAAAACTTTTACACACAAAAGCTAGCTTCTTGAATTTTGTTGAAATCATGACCCCCCGACCCCCCCAAGGGCCAGGAAGGAGCCTGATGGGGTTTTAAGTTTTTAATGAAAACAGATAGAAAACGTACAACTCTTAAATACTTCTTGAAGGGAGATAACTCTAAAGATGGAAAAGTATACAGAGAAAACGAAAACCAATTCAACATTCTTGGCTAGCAGAGATCCAGGACCTATACCTTAAATTACATTGTACATGTACTTTTACTTAATTTTCAGATTGACAGTTGGATATTTTAAATATTCAATGGAGAACAACATCACAAATTTGAAATCCTGCAAAAAAAGAGTAGCAAATTCAGATCATTCTTTATCCTGTTCAGACTGTATGTGTATTGCTACGGATGGATTTTCTTCAAAAGAGTTTGTAGATGTCATTGAGAATCAACAGAAAGAAAGAGAAAAATATGAGGAATTAAAAAAAGCAAATAAAGATTTGCAAAGTCAGTTGTCAGATAATCAGAAAAAAGTAGAAGATATTGAAGAAACATTATCAAAGAATGAAAAATATAACAATGATGAATATTTTGCTGAGCTTTTCCATATAAACTGGGAGAAGAAAAAAAATATTTTTTCCAAAGAAATTGAGAAGACAGAGACATCATTGAGACTTTCACTGAATGAAGTTAAAAGCAATGCCGAGAAGAATTCTCAAAATGTTCTCTCTCAAATAGAAGGACAACGCATGGAAATCATTGAAGTTAAAGGTATCTGCTTTTAAGATTGATCTTTTCAGGGGCCTATTTAATGTTATGCATTTTAACAGAAGATTATGTTAAATTTAAGTAAAATTCTCTGCATATCAGTGCACTTGGCACTTTGAGGGGAAAAAATATAATCTTTAAAGTTTTATGACATTTTAGAAAAAGTTAATTAGATCTATATTTACACAAGTCATTCTTTATTGATCTAAGAAAAAATTCAGCCAGTAGATGATTTGAAAGCACAGTTTGAAAAGAGAATGGATGAAATGGAAGAGGAAAAAAAGAGATTGACCAATGAATATCAAGCATTCCAAAAAAAACAAGGGTTTTTGGAAGAGAGAATTAATTCTACTGAAGAGAGACTTGGTGGAGTAGAAAGACAGCAAAATTTCGTTTACAAAGAAATCAATGACATTAGTAAGTATCAACATAGCATGCATGATATGTTGAAGATTTGTTATAAGAAATAATGATTGGATTGTTTAAGATAACATTTATCCAAACTGATAGAGATAGTCAGTATTAGTTTTATACATTTCAATTAATAAAATACAGTTATTGACTGGGTATGATGGCAGTATATGATCTGTTGGACTTTAAGACACAAATGTTGCCAAAGGCCAAAGGCAGAGGAAAACATTTCATACTTCAAGTCTGATTTGAAGTGGCAACCAGCCATTTATGTTGCACAGCCCTTTGGCTACATGTATTTCCAATCCTACAAATTTGTTAGACCAGTTGAATTAAATTCACATTCTTTTTGCTAGACTTTTTGTTGGTAAGAACTATATAGAAGAATATTTATAAAGGCATAACTATTCTGTTTATTACATATTGGCAAGTGACCAGATCTGCAGACCGAGTCACATTTTGCATATGAAGAGTAGAATCAAGTTAAAAGAAGTGTCCTTTATATTCAAGGGCATTGGATCAGGGCAGCAGAACTGGTGGTCACCACCCCAATAACTTTGCCAAACAAAATGTATATCAAATTTGTAATGGAGATATATGGTCAATGGAGTGGCAAAAATAATCATGGCTACCTCTGACCAATGGGATAGCAAAGTGTAAACCTATTCTGTTTACACAAGCACAACATGTCTCGCATATGTTGACTTTTAAGGTATCAGATGTACAATTGACCAAAAAATGATGCCTGGTAAGATATATATTCTATACACTCATTTCATAGGTATGGGTATGTAGTTTCTAAAAATAGAATTTTTTCCCGCCAAATCACTATGGGGAAGTAACCATAGCGCTGCAAATCATGCACACTTAAATACATGTACTATTTTTCTTTGACAAAAACATGTGTAAACATGATTAATATTTATCAAATAAAAATTGCCAACATATTTTAATAAAAATAAAGTTGTGAAATAAATTTTTCACTTTATCAATATATCTTTTTTAAAATTTTTAACAATTATTTTTTACAATGACCATGACGACGTCACGCGATTTTCACCCCCCCCCCCTCGTCGGCCGTCGCAATCATAATCTAACGCATATTCCC
>WFKH01011581.1:63601430-63611439 GCA_016163765.1 Magallana hongkongensis | reverse complement strand
GCAATGAAAATTAGAGGGGGGTTCAAAATATCGCTGCCATAATATTTTGAACCCCCTCTCCAAAGGGAATTGGAAATTAGAGGGGGGTTCAAAATATCGCGGCCATAATATTTTGAACCCCCTCTCCAATGGCAATGAAAATTAGAGGGGGGTTCAAAATATCGCGGCCATAATATTTTGAACCCCCTTTCCAAAGGGAATTGGAAATTAGAGGGGGGTTCAAAATATCGCGGCCATAATATTTTGAACCCCCTCTCCAAAGGGAATTGGAAATAGGTTGGGGGTTCAATATATCGCGGCCATAATATTTTGAACCCCCTCTCCAATGGCAATGAAAATTAGAGAGGGGTTCAAAATATCGCGGCCATAATATTTTGAACCCGGGGTTCAATATTTTATGGGGGGGTTCAATATATCGCAGCGATATTTTGAACCCGGGTTCAATATATCGCGGGGTTCAAGATATTATATGACACCGGTACTGGTGATATCGTCTCTCCACTTGCCTCGGATAGTCTTTTCAACACCATCACCAGTCCCGTAAATTCATGTGGTCCACTTTGTTTACATGTAAAAATGGCGACTCTCGATCTCGATGAAAATTCAACATATTTGATTTTTCGAGGTCGGTAGTATGTTTCGGAGAAAGTCTGAGGCAAGTGAAGAGACAATATCAGTAGTAAATTGCATGAAGAATATAATAATACTAATTGTTTTCACAGAATTTGCGTATAAATAAGGTTAATTAGTCGAAAACTAGCGCACGTTTTTCTGCGCAATAAAAATACAATTTTTTCAATGGGTGGCCCTGTAGCTCCCAGGTCGTCCATCCAAATTTTTTCAGACCGGGAGCTACAGACCTGCAGCTATGTAGGTTCATAATCCATATATAAACAGTTGTTTAAGTCTGATCATCTTCTCGTGAACTGCAATGCTCAATATGCGATATGACTGTAAAATCATCCTGTTACAAAGGGGCTCAATGATAAACATAAGAATATGTAGGGGAATTTTTTTTATACAGGATCTACTATACGACATTGTTCAGATATTTTGTATATGACTCCATAAAGCTGATTTTATTATGTCTGTTGTTGCTCAGGTGAGCGATGTGGCCCATGGGCCTCTTGTTTAAATCTGTTATGTTATTTATTTTAAAAAAGCAGTAATTTTGCCAGTAATCAGAATGAATGAATAAAAATAACTATAGAATATTTATAAAAAAAATATATATATCAGCAATTTTCTGCAAGATAATTAATACATAAAACCTTTTATATGTATAAACCAATACCGGTAAATGCATGAGTAAAACATTTAGGTAAATAATTATAAAATGTTTAAATTGGATGCATAATTACATAAATGAGATTGATCAGAAGTTTTTAAAGAATATAGACAAGATAGTTAAGCAAAATCATGGTCATTAGTTTACAGAATCAAAAGCCTGAAAATTATGAGATCTTAATTGTTTTATGGACAGTGAGTGTTAGTTGAAAGATATCAAAAAATCAAATCAAATCAAAATGGCTAATCTTCAGGTACAAGGCAACTTTCTAAAAAACGTGGCAGAGGAGGATTTTATCTTCTTAACTAGTTAAGTATTCATCATCATACAATCAATCTTATTAATTGTTATGTATACAACATTAAAAAATATAGGCACTTTACTCAAGGGTTTTCACAGTGTAGGAACGGAAGTGTACAGTTACAGTTACAATATAAACTCCTATGCTCAGAATATACTATTTGCATCAGTATCTTAACCTGCAAGGCGTAAGGATATGAAACATAATTTCCGTAAAGATTCACCCCAATACATAAACATGAAGCTGAGGAAAATCATTTCCGAATTCACCCATGAAATGAAGGGTGATTCTGCCTGCGACGGGTGTTGAAAATAATAGATAAAAAACAACATGTAAGTTATATGGTCCCTACGTCACCAACATTTTGAAATTACTCAACTCAGTTCTCAACTAAAATCCCTGAAAGACGAGTGCATAATTCTGAGGTAATCTAATTCTTTCAGTTAGATGAGGAGATCCTGATTCCCCCAACATTCGTAATAATACGAGACAACATGAATAATTACTGTATACTTAAACCATTTTGTGGGTGGTAATTTTTAGACACATACACAAACTATATACATGTATTGTGAAATTCAATACTGTAGTGCAACCTGCAATTCTCTGGAGGTAACTAGCATGCACCAAACGACCATAAGCACCTAAATTAGGGATTCTTTTAACTCCTAACACCCTTTGCACCTTATAATTTTTTTCAAATTATTTGTAGTGATTACATGTATTGGGTTATTTTACTTATTATGGGGAGGGGGGATTGCAACAACAATATTTGTTTTCATCATTGAAAATTTATTTAAAAATAATCCATTCATACCATTGTCATTCTGTTTAGTTAACTTACCATCCGAAACCAAACTTCTCCAAAACAAACTTCACAATTATGCTTTTAACAGCACTGCCCGTACAGTAAAATTACTATGCTTTTGCGCTTGGCGTACAATATGAAATAATCACAGCTCATGATATTATGGTGATTTTTTTCTACTTTTATTTGGAATAGCATCAGAAGCAAGGTCAGGTTTTTCTCTTGAGATATACATCTACCCTTACATGTCCTCAATGCAGTTGTAATTATTGTATTTTGTACATAATAATGATTTCAATCTTGAAGTGTGACCCTGGATATTGATTATCAAAATGTTCACTTCAAAATCGTATTGAATAAAGAATATATACAACTTTTATACTTTTGCCAGTTTATTACCGTAACGTATTGAATTGTTCCAGAAGCTTTTTAAATTTGATTAAAATTACACTGAAACTGTCTTCGACTGTACACAGAGCTACGTGTTCAATTTGTTTACTCACTTCGACGAACAGCGCTACCCAAAACTGTACACTTCCGTTCCTACACTGTGGTTTTTGTGGTTTGCTAATTTCATATATTGTGTAGATTGGAAATATTCAATATAACTTTAGAAACCATAGAACATAGAAGAAAAAAATTGACATATGACCCATATGATTCATAGCTATAATTTCAAACAGGATTTTTATAATTTTTTATATTTATTTTCCAAGGCCAAGTTTAAGTTAACTCAACTAATATAATTAACTCAAAATATGATGAAAATAGAAAAACCATGATATATATAGCTCAATTAAAGGCATAAATTAAGAGGGAATATGTAACAGTTAATTACTTACAAATCATAATTCTAAAATTACATTTTTATCGGAATTAATTAAATAAAATAAAGGAACAGAAGCTCAATTCATATTAATTTTATTCTTCTGAAGGCTTACAAATATTTTATTCCTTCCTCTTTTATCTGAAAACAGACTATAGCTTACCTGTAATTAAATTCTTTTGTTCTCCACCTGCACCTTATTCCCACTTAGCCAACACAAAATGTTGGCCAAGTGGGAAGACACCGTTGTAATCATCTAATAGGTTCCTCTAAATCCTTGTGTAGCAATTTACAAGAACAAATCAAAAGATTTTAATCAGATTGAATTTTGAACAGATTGTTGTCAATGACTTGATATGCTTTATAGTTAATTGATCATGTCGAACCTAGTACTTATTGCTAATGTGTGTTCCTTTCAGTCTCGCTCTGAACTTCTTGCAAAAGTTTCTAGCAAAAAAAGTGAGAAGGGGATTGGTGTTATAAGCTTTCACTCCTCTACTCAGGAGTTCCATCAGAACCTTTTGAGAGTAGTTTCTAAACCCCATTCTCTGCCTATGCAGGTAATTAAATAGAAATTTCACATATTTCTTTGGTGGATTTTCAATGCTAATTTTTTTTCAAATTAAACTGGTCTTGGAAAATAATTACGTTTTACAGACCTATCTGATTGAAAAACAAGAGGATCTACTGACAGTAAAGCCGTACAAGGTAACCATCATTTTTGTGGACTTTAACGAAAGAAACATTATTCTGGAAAATCCTGACACGGAGGTTGGAGATTGTAGGAGACTAACGACTGAGATCTTTCTAGAGAGTAAATGTAAGTCTTCATTATAACTATCCTGAACTAAGAATGGTTCTCAACTTAATTTATCAAAAAGTATCTGGTCTCTGTCTGTCCTTTTGTCATCTGAAAATTTTTCTGTGTTTTTAACTTCTTCTCCAGAACCACAAAACAAATTTCAACCAAACTTGGCACAAAACATCTATTGATGAAAAGTTGCATTTGTGAAAGTAGACTTTTGTTACCATATTGTCAAATGCATTTGGAATACGATTTGATTAGAAAATACATGCTTGAAATTAATGAGAGAGTATCCAAGTAACCCCAGACTCAGTACACTCTTTGTATATTTATATAAGGTATGACTTTTTTCTCTGAAACAAAAACCTATAAAGAATATAGATAGAATGGTGATGCCTTGTTATCCTGCCATACTAAAGATACAAGAATAACCATGCTACAATTGTAATATTGGAATACAAACATCCTGATGTTGTTTAGATTTAAGTTTGTTTAATTATTAAATTTGAGACCAATAATCAAAGCTGTATTTGAAGCAAGATAGGATTGATTGGGATACAAATAAGAAAAATAACTTACTCATTACTCAAGTGAGGTATTGGCCTCTTTTTATTATTACTTTGCTATAGTTAGGTTTTAGCTCACCAAGACGAAGGCGGGGAAGCTTTTGCTATATCCCTGGTGTGGGTGTCCTGTTAATTTTTTAGCTCGACAAATAAAGTCGGGGGGAGCTTATGCTATACCCCCCCCCCCCCCCCCACCTGGTTAAAGTTTTTGGAGCAGGCCCTGTATCTAAGTTATAATTTGTCCTACCTTCACCAAACTTGCATGGATGATGCATATGGACCTACTTATGCACTTGACAGGCTTGAATGCTGAATCTGAGCCATATGTTTAGGATGCTGGATGAGGTTAAGGTTTATGGAGCTGGTTAAAGTTTTTGGAGCAGGTGCCCTTTTGATGACTATATCTTACTTTCTACTAGTTCTAACTTCACCAAACTTGCATGGATGGTGTGTCTTATGATACTTATGCACTTGAGAGGCTTGAATGCTAAATCTGAACCAAGTTTCAGATGCTGGATGAGGTTAAGGTTTTTGGAGCTGGTGAAAGTTTTTGGAGCAGGTGCCCTTTGATGACTATATCTTAGTTATTACTGGTCCTAACTTTACCAAACTTGCATGGATGGTACGTCTTACAATACTTATCCACTTGACAGGCTTGGATGCTGAATCTGAGCCATAGGTTTTGGATGCTTGATGAGGTTAAGGCTTTTGGAGCTGGTTAAAGTTTTTGGAGCAGGTGCCCTTTGATGACTATATCTTACATCTGGTTCTTACTTCACCAAACTTGCATGGATGGTACGTCTTATGATACTTATGCACTTGACAGGCATGAATGCTGAATTTTTGCTTTTCGGATGCTTGATGAGGTTAAGGCTTTTGGAGCTGGTGCCCTTTGATCTATAGGTTTCGGTTGCTGGATTTGGATGTATGAAGCATCTTCTGATACTGATGCTCTACACATGCTTGGATGTTGAATCTGAGCCATAGGTTTCGGATGCTTGAGGAGGTTAATGCAGGTTTGAATGTTGGAAATAATGCTTTTCTGACCAACTTTAATGGTTCATGTAACTTTAATTTGGATTTGAAACACAAGGCTAGCTTCAGATACAGAGTCTGATCTCCATAATCAAGGATGCTAGGAAAACCTTGTCTAACCTCACTGAATCATATGATTATTATTTTATAATATGATATTGTATTTTATAATTTCATACAGCATTGTATTATATTATACAATATTGTATAATATGATATATAAAATATTGTAAAATATTGTATATGATATTGTTTCTTATATTGTATTATATCATGATATAATATTTTATCATATGATATGATATTGTATTATACAAAATGATGTATCATATAATATTGTATCATATGATATTGTATCATATGATATTATGCAATGTTTAATGATATAATATCGATCATATGATACAATATCATGTAAAACAATATCATACTATACAATATATATGATACAATATCAGATTACATGGTACAATATTGTATCATATAACATGATACAATATCATATAATATAATATCATTTTATATGATATTATATCATATGATACATTATTATGCCTCCTGTCAGTTTGTCGCTATATATTCAATACTCATCTATTTTCGCGTAGTATACAACGGGTTTATAAAGCATAAGCATACTATGCCGAAATAGAGCACAGCTAATGTTTTCAACGAAAATCTTACAAGCGCCGACAGCGGGTTCCGAAACCCGACCCTAAAATCATTACGTCTAAAAGCCCAACGCGTTACCGTTACGCTGCATTAGCCGATGATATATATGGCGGATTTTATATATATAAAACGTAGATACATACGATTGATATCAAACAATTAAAATTATAAATCTTTCCAAAAACACCTCATATTGACGGTAATTTTCAGGTTAAAGTTTCTGATAAATTTTTGAACAAATTGATTAAACATTTTTCAAAGAAATTGTACATGAGCATCACGAAAGCGCTTTTTTAAATGACGCTTGATAAAGAATTTACAATAAAAAAAATTCACTGAGACTTCGTCTGCTAAACAACTGGAGTTTTCTCGGTAAGGTCAATCGTGTCTCATTTCTAAGAAATAACAAACGTTTGTTGATTTTTTTGTGATTGTGCAGCAACTTGTTAATAAAATAATCAATCAAATCAATTGATTAATATGAAAGAGCAAACGTTTGCTTTTCCGATGATTATTTTTAGGGACTACACAACACTCAAACGCCACAGCTACTTATAGCGAGGCACATTAGTATACAACAGTCAGCATAATAATAACAATAGTGTTGTGTTGTGCATGTACTATGCCTAAATAGTAGTCAGGGTTTGATACATTGTATCATTATATTATACTATATTATATTAAATCATTTATTCTATCATATAACACAATATTATATTGTGAAAGTTATACAATACAGTATTGTATTATAAAGTAGTGTATTGTAAGATATTGTATCATTCAATACATTATGAAATTTAGATATAATATGATACAGATTGTAACATATGATATTTCATGATATTGTGTCAAACCACACATTAATATACAATTTGTCAATAAAGATCAATAACTATGATGATCTTATAATATGATAAAGCTGATTTCATAAAGGTGATGCCTCATCTCGGTGAGCTCTGTAATCTTTAATTACCTATGTTTTTTTTTAAAGCAAGACCCATATCTAAGTTATTACTGGTTTCTTACTTCATCATACATGTACTTGCATGGCATACTTAAGGACTAGATTTTCATATAATATAATAATGGCGGTATTATGCAGGTAATGCCTCAGTTCGGTCAGCTCTGTAATCTTTGATTATAGTGTACCTAGTATTTTGTTATAAATAAAAATAAAGCATACTTTTGTTTGTTTAGGCGATGTGTTTGTGGTTTACTGCAAAGATAAGGACTCCCAGTCTCTGCCACCAAATCAACTTTACAATGCCAAGCTGCATTCCATTAAACAGCAGCCAATACTGTCTAAACTGAGCAAAGAAAACAGAGTGTTCTCTGTTAATAAAGCTTTACTTCCCCAACAAGTACAGCTTTTGGAGAACTGTTTTAAACAGCTGTGAATTTGATAATTGTGCTGTGGATTTTTTAAAAGATATAAATAATCATGTTGATTAAAGTGATTTTGTTATTTTGTGTTGTGAATTTTTTTATTCATATCATGTTGATTTCATGATGAAAGTTATTTTTGGCTGGAGGACTGCACCAAGTGCAAAATTCGCTTATAATGTTGTGACCAGGAAATAAGGTTTTTTATGTAATAAATAAATATTTCACTAAGATTTTATTCATATTGCTTTTGAAACTTATGTTGAATTTTTTTTTTCTCTAGAAATGGTTTGTGGGTAATCAACGCTCCATATAAGTTTTTATACATACATTAAATAAATTCCAATTCATTTGATACAATTTCTTTAAATGTTTGATACATGTACTTTGAAATAAATGCAGAGAATAACTTGCTGATATGTGTATAATTGTTTTTCAACAGTAACCAACTTTTGTGCTTCAAATTGGTCCAAACTTATGAAATGTGCTTTTTAAACAGCTTTTCATGTGTAGAGAATTCAATGACATTGTATCCCTGACTTACATAGTAATAAACTTTCAGTTGCACAATAATACATTAATTTTGCTTTTGTTACATCTGAAATATCCCGGTATTATGTTTAGATTTGCCTACCAAAACGGTGTGCTTTGTATTCTTGGATAGCTGCTACATGTAATATTGTTTAACATGTTAAATATTGTTGTACACATGAATTATGAAGAAGAAATTCAGTAAGCAATTGTCCTTGTTATCTATTTGAACTAATAGCTCATAGAGTAATCCAAACAAGGTGAAAAGATACATGTAAACTAGCTATTAAATGATCTGTCAATCTCAGTATCTCAAATATAATCTACAATGTGATCTAAATATCTTATATTTCTGCAGATTACAGTTTTGTTGTTGTAAAACATTATGCAAACTTAATAACATTGAAAATAGGTTGTTATTTTTTTCTAAATGACAGTTTCTTGTATACCTACGTGCATGTGACTCTGTAAAATTTACAATATCAAGAAGGGAAAATTGGTGGGTATATTATAAGATACAATATCATATCTTGATACGATGTCATATAATATTATATATGACAATAATTTTCGTCATTTTTTTGGGCTTAAAGTACATCACGTGACATTCGTCCTTTTCTGATATCGTCACGCAAAAGCGCGTCCGCGGAATATGATCTCACGACTCAGCAGTATCAACAAACATTCTAAAAACAAGGTACCAGTGGGAATTATTAAATACCGAGTAATAAAAACAATAATGTGCAAAATATTCTTCAATCATATTCCATTTATCTATAATCTCTAATTTTTGTTGTTTTAAAACTGCAATTGATAGCCTACTATCTGTACACTTAGTGCGTCATCAAGAGACAGATGACTTCATAGTAAGCTGTGCAGCGAGATCGGCCTCTCGCATTTATTCAGCGTGTAGGGGTTTTTTTTGCTTTAAAACTGATGATAGCATTGTAAAGAATGTTATATGTTGTCAGTGATTATTAAAATAGGGATAGTTTGAATTTGTAATTATTGATGAGTTAAGTATCTTAAGGGATTTTAATTTTTTACGTCATATTGTAAAATTCCCTAACTTTTTTGTCTATTAAAACTAATTTTTAGCTCACCGAGACGAAGTCGGGGGGAGCTTATGCTATACCCCCGGCGTCGGCGTCGGCGTCGGCGTCCGGACCTGGTTAAAGTTTTTGTTGCAGGTCCTGTATCTAAGTTCTTACTAGTCCTATCTTCACCAAACTTGCATGGATGATGCATCTGGACCTACTTATGGACTTGAAAGACTTGGATGCTGAATCTGGGTCATGAGTTTCAGATGCTGGAGGAGGTTAAGGTTTTTGGAGCAGGTTAAAGTTTTTGGTGCAGGTGCCCTTTGATAGCAATTTCTAAGTTACTACTGGTCCTAAGTTCACCAAACCTGCATGGATGGTGCGTCTTATGATACTGATGCACCAGACAGGCTTGAATGCTGAATCTGAGCCATAGGTTTCGGATGCTGAAGGAGGTTAAGGTTTTTAGAGCTGGTTAAAGTTTTTGGAGCAGGTGCCCTTTGATGATTATATCTTAGTTTTTACTGGTCCTAACTTCACCAAACTTGCATGGATGGTGCGTCTTATGATACTGATGCACATGACAGGCTTTAATGCTGAATCTGAGCCATAGGTTTCGGATGCTGAAGGAGGTTAAGGTTTTTAGAGCTGGTTAAAGTTTTTGGAGCAGGTGCCCTTTGATGATTATATCTTAGTTTTTACTGGTCCTAACTTCACCAAACTTGCATGGATGGTGCGTCTTATGATACTGATGCAC
>WFKH01011581.1:63557950-63572571 GCA_016163765.1 Magallana hongkongensis | reverse complement strand
TTCTTTTCGCCACTTTAGTGCGGCACGACGAAAGACCTATGATCAACCATTTTTTTTCTATCAAATCACATATACATGTTTTAGTTATAATATTTTGAATTTTAAAAGATACATGCATTGACTTATTTGTTATACGTGTATGACGTACATTTGTATATTTGCACTCTTATCATTGGCATGTGTCTATTTGTTATTTGTATAACTAAATGATTTCAAAGTAAAGATACTGAAATTTTACAGATCTAAGTTAGAGAGAAAAAAAAACACTTTTTATATAGCGAAAAAAAATTATGGACTCATACACATAAATAAGAAGATGGAGTGAAAGTCACAAAGACATTATTTCTTCTGATCTTGACTATTTCAGAGTTGCTACAAATTTACAATCTCCCATTTTGATAAGCCAGGTGTAAAATTAAATTTTCTGCTGTAAGTTTTAAGTCGATTAAGCGTAACTTTGAGAATTAAGTGCATATATTTTTGAGAGGCAAATATGTCGCTATTCTATTAAGTCAAGTGAATTATGTTCCAATGTGTTTCAAAGAAATAAGAAAACTGTCGACACTTGCAGTACTCTGATGATTTCTATGGCGACCGACTGCATTGCATAACGTATTTCATAACTTCTTAACATGAGAACAAATAATTATTATAAAGTTAAGATCTTTGATTTTAAACTTTAAACTTATATTTTAACAATTGACCACTACAGTGAAAGCACCCTTCCAATTGTTTTTTAATTACATAACAATTGATGATCTGCAGCCATAAATTACCTGGGGCTATCTATGTCCAGGGCTGTGTGCACAAAAGCGACACGAGATTGTCGGTCGCACGGGGTGATAGAATTAACACAGACCGACCGAATAAACCAACAGATCGCAAAGTGAAACACATTAGAATGAACTGTTACACATAAGTAGTCACCAAAAATTGATTTTTGCAACTTTGAATTTTCGATGAGTTTGTTTTTATAGTGAAACAAACGATCATACATAAGAACTACAAAAGTGATCAAGTGACCGCTAGAATCAAAACAAAACTTGTTTAAAAATTCATGTGAATATTTTACAAATAACCACTGATTCTCTCAATTCCGCACAATTCTTTTATCGTGCCAGCACCTACCGCATACATGTAATATTGTAACACGGAACTTTGATTTTAATTTGATTTGAACGTTGAACACTTGGAGAATGCTTGATTTTTTTTAAATTCAGTTTTACTTTGTACACCCTGCTAAATTTGTGTACAACTCTTAAAAAACTTCTTTTACTTTTACACGATTTTGTGTTCGTCGAATAGTAATTCCCACACCAGTAAATATATAGATAATATTGGCTCAAAAGTTTTGAACTTTAGAAAGTTTCAGCATTAATAAACGGAAATAATCATGGGTAAATAATTTATATTAATCTTATGTTGAAACACAAGTTTAACACTTACCGGTCAAAATCTCGGCGTTGTATTGTATTTAATCTTTTAAATAAACAATTACACTTAATTGCATATTTAGATTTGGACTATAAATGACTTACTTTTATTCCATTGATGGTCAAGTATTACATGATTTTATGCACTATCGTTTAAACTAATGCTAAATCAATTGTACAAGTAAGATAAATTTATCGTTTCATCTTAAACCAATGTAGTTGAATTAAAAATAAAACAAACAATTTAATAGTGGTGTTCGTATAGATTATCAATTAACATGCACCTGTGATAAGATTGAAGCACAAGAAACTACCGCGGATCACTTGTCCACTCGCGCGGTATATCTTCGGTCATGTGCGAGGGATGATCGTCATTTAAAGGGTAAATATTTGTGCGTATTTTGTGTTGATCTTAAACATTAAACATTATTTGTACAATTTAACTATACTAGTATTTAAGACTTACAAACCCACCTTGATAATTATATGTCTCACGATGCTTCTGATTTGGAATAATATCGCTTTTATTATTTTTCAAAACTCTTTTTCTTTATTTACACTCTATCGTTTAATTAAATCAATTGAAGATGAAGAAACTTTTATAGCATAAACTTAAAACAGTTCTTGTGTTTGCTGCAAAATAAACACATATATGTAAGACGCGAATCGTGTGTATTAGATAATCGCTGACCGCTAGGTACGCAGTCCAGCCGCGATCGATCTCCTCGGCCGCGGACGAGGGATGGATTACGCTCAGAACCCAGAAAGATTTGAAATGCTTGCAGTATAATGATTAAAACGTATCAAATAGAAGTTAATTTTTTACTTAAAAACCCTCATTTGTTCTATGTCTTATTATGCTTCAGATTGGGTATGACATTGCTTTTATCAATTAACAGAACGATTTATTAATTAACACTCTAACGTTTTATTCAATTTAAGAAAAATAAACTTTTACATGTATACGTATTCAAAACTAAAAACAATTCTATATGTTTGCGGCTAAACAAACCCATATGTGTCAGACGCGAATCTTGTGTAGTAGATACCGCTGACCG
Organism: Magallana hongkongensis; assembly: GCA_016163765.1. Classification (NCBI taxonomy): domain Eukaryota; kingdom Metazoa; phylum Mollusca; class Bivalvia; order Ostreida; family Ostreidae; genus Magallana; species Magallana hongkongensis. The sequence goes on along the minus strand of WFKH01011581.1, from coordinate 63,570,080 downwards.
CTAGGTAGTCCTGCCGCGATCGACATCCTCGGCCGCGGGTGGAAGATAGGTTACGTAATGATACACACACGCAGCTCAGATCCCAGATAGATTTCAAATGCATGCAGTTTAATAACTAAAATGTAGTACATAGAAGTTTGTTTTTTTAATCCGTAATTTGAGATTTACTAGAAAAGAAATAGAATGTTTATATTTTTCTGTTTCTCGTTTTTAAAGGATTGTTAACTATAAGAACTTGACACAAATGACTTAAAGTCCTCAAATAAAAGCATGTATACTTTAAAAAAAACTTCTTTCTTATAAATTAAGGCATCCCGTATAAACCGGTATACATTCAGTGGTAACTTTATTTCATTTGTACGCACAAAGACTTTCGTAACTTTGCCAAATTGCCGCGAATACTGGTCTACACGTAACACTGTTTGCCCGCATATTATGCAATACCCGAACACAAAAACAGCTTTATGAGATTAATAAGATCACAAACAACATTTTTTTCAGCGACGTCCATATAAAATTTTTTACCGTTTTAGAGTTAAAAAGCAAAGACTTTTAAGGGATCTAGACCCCTAATTTAAGGGGCTAGCCCCTTTTTTATGGTATCAAATAAAAGCCCTTAATATTTGGCACAACTTTTGTTCTATATGTGTTTACAAAATATTTATTACTAAAAAGTTATGAAGCAAAGATGTAAGCAAAATTTAGCATTTTTTGAAACATAAATTTCGATGTGATTTTTTAAGAAGTATACGTGGGTTAATCAAACATATAAGACTGGGAGGATAACGTTCAAGATGTCTACATTAAAGATTTGTAAATCAAAACTACTTGCTACGGATCATCTCGGAGCCTTTGCATGTACACGAGACCCACTAAAAAAATATTCAAAGGGGAATAACTCAAAGCCGGAAGTAGCGATTTCACAATGTTTTGTGCTATAGTGAGCTATTGGCATTTCCAATAGACCCTGAAAATTTGAATAAAATCGAGTGAAAAACAAGCGAGATATTAAGGTTTAAAAAACGTCTAGAAGAAAAAGAAGAAGAAAAATAATAATGAAGAATTTCCAACAGAATCAGTACAAGGTCTTCCGTTGGAAACGGAAGACCTTAATTAAGCGTAACTTATTGTTTATTTCGAATTGAAGTATGTCACAATATGAAGGTGCCCCATACCACCTTAATGGTCTCGAGGAGTTAACACTCATGTGTTTCATAAAAAAATGTTTAAAGTCGGGACAGCAGACACGCATCAAAATTTTAAAAACGAAAGTAGAAAAGCAGGGGCTTAATCTGAGACTTAACCTGATCGGCGCATTTATTCATCAGGTGGGTGTTGTACGTATATAATTGAAATATTATAACAATTCCTGTACGATTTTGCACGATTCAATGGTATGAATACATAACGATCAGCGTATTATAAAGCGAAAGTTGTCAAACATTGTCAAACTGGGTGCCAGTCATTCCACCATTTCGGTTGTCATTTGTAAAGATTACCAACATTGTGTTCAAAATCGTAGATTGCACTTTACTAGCTGCAGAACTGTTTCTCTTTTGTAAATAAAATTAATAATGATAATAAAGTTTTGTGATTGCAGATGAGATGAGTGGGTGTTTATGACCCCCAAAGTATAATTCATTATAGCTGCCTTATATACTGTAAACTTACAATTTACAGCGCACTTTAACTTGTGCTAGTATTGGACTGATAAACTTAATTAATTCCTAACAGTAACAGTCATTATGTACAAGCATTTGATATCCAAGACATTCCTCAGACATTTTACTACAGATGTCGTTATTTTACTTGACTTTTAGTTAAACAACATCACTAGCCTGGTAAAGTGTTTTAAGTGAAGTAGTGTGGTTTGTTTACATGTAAAAATGATGACCTTTATCTGCATGTGATTTAGAGGTGTAGGCATTTCAAGCCTAATGTGAATTTAACATACTTGCTTTCTGAGGCCAGCGTGATTGAGAGAAGTCTGAGGCAAGTAAAGCAATGACATAAGTAGTTAATTATCTGAAGAATTTTATGGTAGGCTATTATGTATTTACAAAGAATATGTTAAAAAAATAAGGCTACATAATCAGTCCTAAACTAGCGCAAGTTTTTGTGCGCTGTAAATCGCAAGTTTTTTGTATGCAAAGCACTGTAGCTCTACAGCATTTTAAACCAAATTTTCCCAAGTAGCTACAGATCTGTAGCTTAATTCACTAAAAAATCCAAAATTATTGTTGGAACTGATATTTATACCAATATGCAAAATAGAAAGAAATAAAATCCTGTTATCTATTCACATTATAGTTCTGCAGCAATAGCATTTTGGATTTACTTCATTCCGGGGTGTGGTTTCCAACATTCCAAAATAAAATAAGCATAGTTTACATAGCTTTAAGCAGTCAATATCTAGTATCGGTAAATGAAAGGAGGAGCATACAGGATCCTGAAATTTGAGATGTGTGTTCCTTTGATGATTCTTAATATAGAACCATTTTAACAAGAGCTTATTGGACTTTCAGTGGGATGTTACTATCTAGTTTGCTCATCAAAACAAGCTCTCAAACATTGACCTGACCTGTCTTCTTATTCGATAAGAGAAGCTCATTAATGTTCATACACTGTCAAAACTGGAAAGTTGTTTGCCAAGATCTGTTTTGTTGTGGGAAATTGACACTGTTTTAAGTTTTCAACAAAATATACATCCCTGGATGAAGTCAGACAAATGTCATTGCGTTCAATGTATTGATAGAATTCATATCTATTAGCCAGTGACAGGACAGTTAACCATGAGTAGACCCCGCCTTCATCATAGCGAAGCTTGTCACATACTGCCCAAAGTTAAAGCTCGATCTTGTTAAAATGGTTCTAACAATAGTCTAAAAGTTGTATCACAGCATATATATACTGTATATGTAGATATAAGAAAATTTGTTTTAAAACTGTAATTTTAATGAAGTATGAAGACATCATTCTATCCAGATTGCCCCCGAGTCTTTTAGAAAACATAAAATAATGTTCTCATGCAGCGTCTTCTTTGAAAAAAATATTGTATATAGGAATCCAGATTATTTTTTATTTACTAGATCTTAATTGACCTTAATTTCTGAAAGGCTTCAATGTACATGAATAGTTATTGATGCCACCTCTCCAGAAATATACCGAGATAAACACTTAAGCTTTGGATATAAGATGAGGAGAGATCAGGAATTTTAATTGGTGGCATGAATTAGTTTCGGATACAGGATTGAGTTCGAAAAGTCCTGATAGGAATCCAATGATTGAAGCTCATTTAGACCTTTTTTATTTTTTGAGATTTTAAGGGTAAATATACTCTCATAATTTAAACTCAATCAATAGATTTGCTAATTTGTTAAGAAAAGAAGAGATTCTTGTAAAAACATTTTTTTGTGAAAAAGCTTAAAAAGTAAAGTGAAAAAGTAGTGCCCTCCAAACCACCGGTGTCCAGAACTTTGTTACTCAATTGGTTTGTCCATTTCAGAATAACAGTACTATACCTGTAAAAAATCATCACATTTTTATTTAAGAAACATGACATGAAATTTCAGATAGAATATTTAAGAATAAAATGAACAAATAGGAAATGTTTAACAATACAGTTGATGATTTTCCCTAAATGAGACTACATATTTTGCATTATTTTTATTATGTTGATAAGATTAACTTCAGATCATGTCACTGTCACTATGCATGTACTTTAAATAAGAGATAAAAATTCAAGGTAAATCTGCCTATCAAATAAATCTATTGCTGCATGCATTTTTTTTAAGGATTTTAACAGCATAATGAAATTATCTTGGATGAAAAAACTATATTTGATACAGTAAAGAATTGCCCTAATTTTACCTATATTTAGATAATACCTTATCAAAAACATATCTTCCTTATACATTTCATGGAAAATGACTTTCGCAATACATCATAGTTGACTTTGAATTGTTCAATGACATCAGTCAATCTAATAAAAATTAGACCTTTCATCTTGATTTGTTATCTGGCTGTTGCATGTGGGACAACCAGATAACAGAGCAAAATGAAAGGTTTTATTTCAAAATTTGCAAAGGGTAACATACTGTAGATTTTCATTAAATTTTCATATTTAAAATTTGAGTTATTCCCCTGTTTAATATGGCAAAAAATGAATCAATGCAATAGCATCAACTACACCATGCCTGAGAAACAAAACATCAATTTTTATTTGGCCTGAGGTGTAAATTTTACTAAACAGTTAGTTCATTACATGTATGGTATATCATAATGTATAATGATTTTCCACAAAGGGTATTATTTGGGGCAGAAAATAGACCAGATTTTATAGCCACAAATGTGTTGAATCTGTTGTTTTTGTTCAATTTGAGTTTACTGCAGCTGTACATTTTATCTATAAGGAATTGTGAATCCATTTAACAGTAAACAGGTATTGTAATGACAATGAAACTTTATTCTAAATATCCTATTAGTATTATATTGATAATTCAAATGAATCTGTGTATAATCATTATTGCAATGCAAGTCTGAAAACTTTTCCAAGTTATGAAGTTAATACAAAGGAATAATTTGATTAAACCAAATTTTGTTTACTAAATTCAATTACTAACATGTATCTACAGTACTTAAAAATGATTTGTTCTGTTTCAGCCAACATGCAGGTCCTAAAGTGACTGAAGCGAACACCAAATTGAACATTTTTAAAGAAACTGAAGATGTCAAGGAGAGCGAGATTTTCCCAACCAGAACTATCAGATGATGATGGACCACCATCGGATCCTGGCTACCATTATCCTTCATCTTCAAAATCAAAAACTTGGACAGAAGTATCCACCCAAACACCAATCACATCTTTGGGATTTTGGAACGATCAGAAGATTTGGATCCTTATAGTAGTTTTTCTTCTTTGTCAAATGTATGCACAGTATATTTCCCTTTTTAATCTTAATTTCATAAATCATATGATGAGAGTACTGATGTGTTTCTCCATGCTCTCATAATCCCTCTTTAAGATGAACCCAACAGTAAAAGTGTATGATTTAACAGTAATTCTTCTTTGAAAATTACCAGGACAGTTTTCTTCCTTTGAAAATTACCAGTATGTGAAGTAAAGAGCACATGCCTGCTCAAGTGCTAATTTGATTTAAGTTTTTGTTCATATTATTATACACATCATAGTAAAAATGTTACTTGAGCAAACATGTGGTCAATGTTTCCCAGTAAAAAAAACCAGACAGGAAACACGAAGTCTTTGCTCGAAAACATCAATTTTTGAAATAAGATGATCATCCTGGCATCATTATCTGCATTGTGACATTAATATGTTTAATTGTGTGACCGTTAGGGCGAGCGCTGAGGAACTACATATTTCTCGCATCATTTTAAAGTACTGCATTCCATGGACTTGTTGCACCCTAAAACATCATCGATTCTGAAATAATTTTACCCCCACCCAGAAGCTGAAGTTAGCAACTTTAACCTTTATTACAAATTGTCCTGCCAAAGGCTATTATATACCAACTTTTTTACAGAGTCAACTTGCCCAAAATGTAATTAAAAAAAAACAAAACTAATGAGATATATTTTTGATAAATAAAAAGTCGGTTGTTTTGATGCATAATTATATTATCAGTCCTGTACTCTTGTATAGGATTTGTAAAGGATCAGTAAAATCTGTAAACAATAAATTGCTTGTAAGTATTATTTCTCTTTGTTCTTTGTTGTTATCTGAGTTTCAATTTTTTCACCTGTTACATTTTTTTATAGCCAAAGGCTCAAGTGAAGTTTTCTTATTAAAATTTGTCTGTTGTCTGTCGTCGTCGTTGTTGTTGTGGTTGTCATTGTTCTTAACTTTTCACATTTTCATCTTCTTCTCGAGAACCTCTTGGCCAATTTCAACCAAACTTAGCTACCCCTCTTGTAGAAGTGTAATTTCCCATTTAATAGTTGACCATAATGCAACTTCTACATAGATTTTTTAACTTTTTAATTTTTTTCTATTTATTTTTATTAAGTATTACAAAATGATGTGCTGTATTTCTATTAAAAATTAGATTAGAATTTCTCCTCACTCCTCACTATGCTTTGCTATACCTATGTATGATACCATATGCAATATTAGCTTGGATCGATATGACAGTAAAGCATGAAATTTGCGTGTACATGTATATCATCCTCTCATCTAAGCCATGAAAAATAAGTCTTCAACCCTTACGGAACTGTAAATTGCAGCCCGAAGTGAAAGGCCAGCCATTTTTGGCATAGCACTAAAGGAGCTAGAAGGCATGCTGGGATGCTGCCAAATTTTTTTTTATAAAGAATCTGTAGGTCTGCATAGCTCCTTTTTTTCTGCACACTGGTTCTTAGAGCTTGCTTCGATCGCTATATGGATAATTTTCTTGCACTGACTTTTTATCTCACCGAGAGAAATCTTTTAAGTTAGAGAAAGCTTATGCAATATTATTGGCTTTGGCATCTGGTTGAAGTAAACAGGTCCCATATTCCATTATGATAAGTTATTACAGGTTCAAACTTCCTTAAAGTTGCATCGATGTGCATCTGGGCATACTTATTAATAAGGACTAAGCTACAATACAAAATCAATTTGTAGTGTTATCACAGACAAAGACATTGAAAAATGTAAATATATTGATGTAAATACTGGTCATACCCCATTCAGTTGTGCACAGTTAATAACTAATAACTTTTGATGTGTAACATAGCGGTAGCTTCATATACAGAGCTTTATCTTGATTATCCAGATGCTAGGGCAGGTGAAAGTTATTTAAGTTGTTCAAAGCAAGTTTGAATGTTTGAAGAAAATGCTCTTGCCCCATATGGAATTACTAGTCACATATATAAACCAAAGAAGGTCAGCTACAAACCATGTAACTAATAGTATCCTTCTATGCCTGTCCACTACTGTTACTGACTTCTTAAAGGGATTTTACTCTTACGATGGAAAATATACACTCTTTAAAGGTTGAAAAGAGAATTAAGAAAAAAACAATTCAACAAACTTGGCTATCAATGATTCAGGATCTACACTTACCAGTACATGTATTACAATGAATTTTAATTATTTTTCAGATTGACAAGTATAACAGTTGTACATTTTAAAAGATCATTGGAGAACAACATCACAAATTTGAAATCCTGCCAAAAAAGAATTGCAAATTCAGAGGAATCTTTACCCTGTTCAGACTGTATGTGCATTGCTACGGATGGATTTTCTTCAAAAGAGTTTTTTGATGTTGTAAAAAATCAAAAAAGAGGAGAAGAAAAATATAAGGAGTTAAAAAGCCAGTTGTTAGAATATAAAAGTAAAGTAAAAGAATTGGAAGTTAAATTGTCAGAGTATGAAAACCCAAACAAAGATATTACAGAGCTATTCGATGAAAATTGGGATAGAAGAAAAGACAACTTAATCAAAGAAATTGATGAGAAAGAGACATCTTTGCGAAATTCATTAGTGGGTAAAGTTAAAGAAGAGGTCCAGATCAAATCTCAAAATATTCAGTCTCAGTTAGATCAACAACATGGGAGCATAACTGAAATTACAGGTACTGCTGCTATTCACATGTGCTATGGTTTCATTAGCATTTATATGGGCGTTCTTTTTGTGGAATGAGTTAAAATCACAGAGGGTACATAAATTTGTGGTGATTGATCATATCTATTCAATATGTTATTAGAAATTGCACTACAATGAACAATAATTTTTGTGGGTCAACTGAACAGTTGCATTGACAAAATTTGCTACTCAACAAATGGTCATGAAACCACAGTAAGTTATGCATGTAAAAACACAATTTTATAATGAATCACAAAGCAATTTGCATTAAAGCACTAAGTTGAACCTAAAGTGCAATGAAATGAAATTATTTCCAAAGTTTACATACAATTTTTTTGTTTTAACAAAATGTATTTGCCACCTTCGCTTTTCAATTATTTATGAATATGTTTTGAGATAAAAAATAAACTGGAACAGAGATAACAAGAATAGATATGGGTTACCCCATATCCAAGATATTCGACTTTTAAATTACTTGAATTTTCACTGTGCTCAGCCGATCTCTAAGTTAAAATCACTTAACTTGTTAAGAAACTGGCATATATAGTTCTTCATGTCCGTATTAAAATGCACACATCTGTGCTTAAACAGAGTCTACACGAGTGCGATCAGAAATATGGTGCAGGTGTTGCTTACCCATTCCGTCGTTTAAAAACAAAAGAAAAGAAATAACACACACTCATACACAACAAATAATTAAAAGAGATTGTGTGATAACTAACGAACAATAATCATAAAAGTAATATAACTATTGTAATGATATAAGCAATATTCATTAGTGAAAAAATTGTCAATCGAAGAATGACCTATATTTTCGTGAAAAAGACTGAGGAGGCAGCTAGCGTAGGAATATGAATACTTCACATTTACATTTCTTGGGGTGGGGAATTTTTTCAAAATAATTTTACGTTAATTTTGTTTTCTTCTACGTATGACATATACATCGATATCTAAACATTTACTGTAATGTTGTATCTGCTGATCATGAACAGAACTATATTTTTCAGCGCAATTGTGTAAAGAGTACCTGACTATAGTAATATATCTTGAATAGATAGTAGGCACTGATCAAATATATTAAAAATAATTTTTGCATGTATGTTAAGATCCTAATGGACCTATGATCTTAGTTTTAGCAGAATATACTGTATATGGTTTTTTACGCTGGTGATTAAGTACCCATTTTTTTTGGTCAAACAAAACATTGATGTTAAATATGAGGAGGATTGATTTACCACTCTAAAGTTTTTATTTTTTATACATACGCGCAGGGGTATTTTACGCAGTTTTAAGCTTACCCCATAACTGTATAGTGTAAATTTCCCCCATGTGTAAATAACCACATACAGTTACTTTGTTATTGAAAAACGACATAACTAAATATCATGCTAGTAGGTATAATGTTAATTTTCATGGCATTTTTAGTAGAAGTGTGTTTTCAAAAGAAAATGGAATGTATAAACCTTACATTAGTTTAAATTGCACAAGTATTTTCTGATTGATCGTAGGGAAAATTCAGCAAGTAAATGAATTGGTAACAGAGCTTAAAGATGAAGTGAACACAGTCAAAACCGATAGCAACACTCTGATGGATAATTACCAAAGTTTGGAAGGAAATCAATCAAAGACAGAAGAGAAATTGAAATCTGTTGAAAATGAACTTAAAGGATTAGGTGGACATTTAGATCATGTCTCCAGTGAAATCTCTGAAATTAGTAAGTATCAATGACAACATGTATGATATGATCAAGAATATTTATGTAATGGTTTTGAAAAAAAAAGATAGTTTGAATATTAGTATGATATTTTTCAATGTAGAATATGTATAGTTGCATTTAGTTGCAAGTGTTCTCCTATCACATTTATGTACTGAAAACTGCAAAACTATTTTTATTTATATTTAGATATTTACTATTGACACTCTACATGAACATTAATTGAATGTTTCCTCTTTTTCGTTTTAGTTTTATACTTTATCGTGTTTCTCCTTGTGGTTGTGATTGCTGTCATCTTAGCTGCCCCAAAACTCATGCCTTATAGACAACCTCAGACTGCTGACAGGACAGTTCCTCCAGGAGAGTCACATCCAAAACAGAGAGTAGGAGGACAGGAAATGGTAGGAATGTTTTATCACTTATAAAATAGCCCTCCTGATTTCAGATTATGAAGATTTATTTTTAATTTTATAACTTACTAATATTGTTGAACCTAGTCTTGCATTTATGAAATATGTGGGTTTTTTTCAGTCTCAAACTGCCATTTATGCCACTCTTTCGAGCAAAAAATGTAAAAGGGGAATCGGCATCATCAGCTTTCATTCTGCAACTCAGAAATTCCATCAGAATCTATTGAAATTTGTTTCTCGGCCCCAAGCTTTGCCAATGCAGGTATTCAAGAAATAAATCTTTAACACGTTCGTTTTAAATAATAGCGAGCACAGCGGTGCTATGCCAAAAGCGAGCTCTAAGAACCAGTGTGCGCGGGAAAAAGAACGAGCTAAACCTACAGATTCATCAAACAAAATTTTTTGTCTCGGTCCCATAATGCTCTCTAATATTTTCACCCGTGGTGCTATGCCAAAAATGGCTGACATTTAACTCGTAATTTACGGTGCCTTGAGGTTTGAAGACACGTTTTGAGTACCACACAATCTTTGGTGAGACCCAAGCTTCCATTCCATCGTATTGAGTTGAGATACGTAAACAAATGATTATGGAATTTAACGTATGACGTCACAGTGATCTCGCGCTATATTTCCCGCGATAAATTTAGAGGTGGATCAAACATATGTAACGCTTGCACTAGCTATTTCAGTATAGACTGCGATACCTGCCTCATTGAAATATGATTTGTTTTTAATTTTTTTTTTTGATAGAGAGATTATATATATATACTAGCAAGAGCCACACTTTACTGTCATATCGATCCAATTTTAAGCTAATTTTGCATGCATGTACAGTAAGTATGAGTAGGCAGGAAATAAAAAAATAGGACATTTTGAACTAAATAAAAAAAAATAAAGAGAAAAAATAAACAGATAAAAAAATTATGCAGATATTGCATATAGTCAAACCATTAAATTAGAAAATGGGAAATTACACACCTACAAACAGGGACCGGGGGCACGGATAACGTATGTAATTAGAATGCAAAAATAAAGGAATTTTTAAAAAAAATTATGAACAAGGAAAAAAAAGGAACAAAAAAAAAATACTGTATTTATCGTTAACACTTTTGACCAAATTAAACAAAAATTATATTTTACAGACGGATCAATTCTCTCCAAAAGTAAAGAACGGTTTTAGGGAAGCATTAAGTCTATGTATTTTGTAAGAATTTATTTAATTTTAGAAATATTATATAATAATCTCTCTCTCTTTTTTTCTCTCTCTCTCAAAAAATTATTTAACGCTCGTTGATAACTAAATAACACTAAGACGACAATGATTCAAGGTATGTGTAATTCTTGCTGCGCTCGCCACAACGGTAGCACCGTAAAACATATTATTTATTTAAGAAATAATATTTATTTAAGAAGTGAACTCAATGTCTACCCAAGTTATACGAGTATAACCTGGGTTGGGGCAGTTTACACTTTATAATCCGCAGATTGAGTGCGTTTTACTTCTAAAAATGATATTAATCTGTTTAAAATTCAAACGTAATGTCAAGGGGATTAGTACGCTTTTGATGTTGCTGCATTGTGACGTGTCTTCTGTCGTGCAAAACAGGTTATACAAATTTAACTAAATTTTTCTGTCCATTTAAATGCTGCGTTACAACCAGAATTAAATTATTTACAAATATTCTTTGTTTGAAGTCTATTCTATTTGAATTATTTTTTTTAAAAATTGTTATATTTAACAGTCCTATCTGATTGAAAATCAAGTGGATCTATCAGAAGTAAATCCTTACTTGGTAACCATTATTTTTGTGGACTTCAACGAAAGAAACATTATTCTAGAAAACCCAGAGATTGAGGTTGGGGACCACAGGAGATTTACAACTGAAATCTTTCTAGAACTTGGATGTAAGTATCTTGAATAATGATTTTGAATTAGTATCATGGTTTATTTCTGATTTGTTTATGGATCCTGTTGTGGTTGGTATGATTTTTAGGTCACTCAGTTAACAATTTTACATTTCTATTTTCTTCTTGAAAACTACATGGCCAATTGTTACCATTTTTAGCTCACCTGAGCTGAAAGCTCAAGTGAGCTTTTCTGATCACTTTTTGTCCGGCGTCAGTCTGTCCGTCTGTCCGTCTGTCTGTCCGTCCGTAAACTTTTTACATTTTCGACTTCTTCTCAAGACCCACTGGGCCAATTTCAACCAAACTTGGCACAGAGCATCCTTAGGTAAAGGGGATATAAGTTTGTTAAAATGAAGGGCCACGCCCTCTTTCAAGGGGAGATAATAAAAAATCATTGAAAATTTGTTGGAATTTTTCAAAAATCTTCTTCTCAAAAACCATTTGGCCAGAAAAGCTGAAACTTGTGTGGAAGCATCCTCAGGTAGTGTAGATTCAAGTTTGTTCAAATCATG